>JANAVB010029419.1:22500-408488 GCA_029216955.1 Iris pallida | reverse complement strand
GAGTAGCTTCCGAGGATCTCCCAGTCTTCCAGCCAGATAGTGAACACTAGACGCAACCTTGGCAACGAGTGAGTTTTATTTTGCTCTCCCACTCTATTGGAAATTATTCTTTTGAGGCGTTTAGCCGCCGAGCAAGTGTTAGCTCGTGTTGAAAGCTTATATTTCTGTCTGCTTAAGGGCTGTAACATGATTAACAAATCTTAGGGTTGATCATGTATGACTTAAACTCTTGCTGGTCTTCGTATTTTGTATGACTAGCTTCATGATCATCTGAATATGTAATTTGGGACGTCTTACTTTGTATATCTGATGATCTACATCTTGTTATATTTACCTTGCTTGAGATTAATACACTAGGCTTGTACTTGACCTTAAGAGACTGTTGGCTTGTAGATAAACCCTCATACATCTAGACAGTCGTGACCATATTGCGAGGTGGGATTCACTTTAATGTACGTAGCTGGCTGTGTCTGTCCCCCGCTCTCCAGTATTCTGGTTCTGGGGAGTGACAAGTGGATAGGTGCGGAGGCAACAGCGGCGCTGGCAGCTTCCGGATTAAAGGTCAAGTCAGACCCTGACTCTCTGAGGTGGACCCCCTCGACTGATGGCGCTTTCTCTCTAGCCTCGGCAAGGAGAGTCGTCCGCGGCATCGGATTGCCATCCCCCATTACATAACCTTTTTGGCAGTCTTACATTCTGGTCTTTTTTGATCTGGAGAGCATTCCGCAAGAAGTTATCCACTGAAGATGCGCTCACCACCATTGGATTCAGTTTAGCATCGGCGTGTCATTGCTGCTCGGAGCAACAGTCAGAGACTGCATAGCACATTCTATATTCTGGAGACCTGGCCGTGCAGGTATTGACCGCCCTCTCTCCACTACAAGAAAATGCAAATTCTGCGACATATGGAATATGTAGCCAAAAGCTAGATTTGTGTCGCCAAAGAGTTTCGGCGACATATCTTGTTATGTCGCACGTATGTCGTGATAGCCTTGTCTGGGAAAGTATATGGCGACATGAACACACCATGTCGCGAAAAGGTACCCACTTTTGGCGACATCACCCACATTTTAAAAAAAATAAGTTTCGGCGACACTCGTCATTTATGTCGCAGAATATTAGTATATTTGGCTACATAACACGTGTCGGAAAAAAGTAGTTTTTTGAATGTATAGTATACGACTTTCTGCTACACAATTTGTGTGATGTCGCAAAAGCTATTTTGTACTATTTATATTACTTTATTATAAGAAATAATTTTTTTTCTTTTTGCATATATTTTCCAACATAGATATGCAAAAACCTTATTTCGAAATTAAATTAAAAAACTAAAATTCATATTAAAAGAACTTGAGAACAAAGAGCAACAAGTTGTACCCACAACATGATATTCAATATAATATCTTAAAATAATTTTCTCATAAAATAATCCAATAATGCAAATATCTTAACAACTTCAAGTAATTCATTCAACAAGACATGTAATGTATTCCACAAACGGATTGTATTCCAGCTTAGATAACTATAATGTAGACAAAATATACATTAATTTACTGTCTTCCCAAAAAATTTGCTCGAGTCTCTTCCCAAAAAATCGACTTGTTGTTCATGTGATCCTGCAAACAAAAATTAAAGAAAAAAAAATTGTAAGTAAAACAAAATATATACTACGAGAATGAAATTTTATCTCTATAACTCATTACTATTCAAGTATTTTTCTTGACTCTATATTGTAATAACCGAAATGAAACGCAAGAACATCAAGCTCTATCAAATTTTGATATTGCACAAAATAAAAGAATGTTTCAGAGGAAAAAGTTGAACTCTAATAATACAAATATGGGTAAAAAGTATAAGCAATTAGGTCTCTGGAACATCAAGACAAAGAAAAATAATAATTTCAATCAATTTAAAGGTTGTCCTGAAAGAATCATCCTAATAAAAATGACAGTTGCATGAACACATACACATGATAAAGTTACGGACATGAAACGGATACGAATACGGATACTAGATACATGAGACAAACATTTTAAAATATGGGTACCCATGCATAAGAACAATCAAGATAGAGATATACCCAAAAGAAGTCGTTGCCTAGCATCCCTCAAGTGAATCCTCCCTACATTGATCAGACGAAAGTAACCCACATCTCATCAACACTGCTTGGAACTTTTCAAGTTTCTCGTTCTGTGCACTAATTTATTGTTGTTGCGCCTCAAGTCATTGTTGTTGGATCACAAGCTAATTTTGTTGAGTTTCATTGAGTTCCTTGAGTGATGTTAACTCCTCTCTTAGGATAATCGCTTCCTCACCATTCTCCCTGAATGTTGTTTTAGTATTAGAGGGCTTATGGCCCACCCCATATCCTCTCAAGTAACTCGATTTCTTCCCAAGCACTGCTATCGATATTTCTTCTTCTGACATTGGGATTGCATTTGGTTGAGAACACTTAGTTCACAAATTTTCAAGCTCATCCTGACACTTAAAAGGAACATAATTAGTTACATTACAAAGAAAATCTTAATTACTTACTGGTAACTTCTTTTTTAGTTTTAGGCAATAGTCAAACAACAAAATTTATGATAGACTTACATGTTTACCATACACTTAGGATCCA
Source organism: Iris pallida (assembly GCA_029216955.1). NCBI lineage: Eukaryota > Viridiplantae > Streptophyta > Magnoliopsida > Asparagales > Iridaceae > Iris > Iris pallida. The sequence goes on along the minus strand of JANAVB010029419.1, from coordinate 405,868 downwards.
ACCAGTCATCTTTCTTCTTACTCCAATGAGATTCCTTGAAAAAAAATCTACAAAGTGATGCATCTCCGCCTAAATTTCATGGATGTGGATAAGTAAATAAAATATATAATAAAAATTATTCTAGAAATTGTAAAAAAAAAAGGTGTCAACCTTCATGGACATTGTTGCTGCAAATGACTTTGACCCGCAAGAATGACTCCATGGCAAACTGGAACGTGCTACTACGTTTTGTTCTGATCGTTTCTACAACATGAAACCAAAACAAAGGGTGAAAAGATAACCAAGTGTCTTACTTATTTCACAATCACAAAATAAAAAGAAAAAGAAAACTTAGACAATTAAGGATACTTTGATACGATGTTATTGCATGAATGATTCCATGGTAGGAATATAGAAATAAATAACAATTTACCTTTCTTTTTTCTTCCACAAACATTTGTCTAATAAAAAAGAAAAAACAAGTGACTTTATAATATGATTTTATATTAACCCTTGAAATCTTGATCGAACCAGAATTGTGTAATATGTCCAGACGCAGGTAAATAAAATCAGATATTTCGATCAATCTAAACAATCATCTTGACCTGTATATAGATACCAGTGTTGGTATCCTGTATATAGATACCAGAATTGTGTCAAAAGTCATGCTAAGTAGTGTAAAAGCAATCATGGAATGAGAATAAAAATATAGAAACTTGATGAATAGATAATAGTAACAAGAAGGAACATTAAATATGAAAACTGTTGCACAGACATCGATACGACATGATCCGAAAATGCTGTAATTAATAACCTGGAAGTTCTAACCAAGAATCCCTGCTATGCTCTAAATAGCCAAAGAAATCTCGTGTTTTATGATTAAGACTGAATTAGTTTTGAATGACTTTTGGAGTACTCTTTCTTCTTTTTTTAGCCTCAATCTTGTTTCATTGTGTTGTTGTAGTTTTTGTGGATTTGCTTTTCTGCTATCTGTAGCATTTAGTCAAAGAGTTCAAGCTCTATTAGAATGAATGAAGGAGTGGTTGAGAAGATTATCATCTTAGTAAGCCCGGATGCAGTCAAGCCTGAAGAAACAGCAAGGAGAAACTCAACAGGAAAATTGGCTATCAAAACCTCGTCATCTCTTTCAAGCAGTGAGGACAAGCTTCTCCCTCACTATCTTCGAGCTTCTACTAGTTCATGTCATGATCACTGCAAGTATGGGACAAAGCATGTATTTGATGTTAAGAAAAGAAATCCTAATTTCCATAGATATTCGATCAACTATAATATCCAACATGAGGAACAGGACAAGGCGAAGATCTCAACTCTTCGAGTGAGAAGAAAGAGCACAAAGCTTGAGATGAACACTACTCACCCAAAAGACGAGCTTCTGGATATACCTGATGTCGTCAAGCAGAAGGTTCGGAAGGATATTCCGCTTTCAGATACAAATACTAATCTAGAAGAAGGATCATATGAAGAATCTGAAAGCATCACACTTATGGCATCATCACCCTTCCATGAAAGCAAAATTTTCATGTGTGGCACAACAAGACACTACATGATAGTCAAATGTCTTATACATGTATGTGAAATGTCTTATACATGTGTGTGAAATGTCTTATATACGATATAAGACACTACATGACAGTCAAATGTATTATTCATGTGTGGCACAACAAGACACTACATGACAGTCAAATGTCTTATACACGACATCATCCAGAAGATACTTGTCTGTCAAATGTCTTATACATGTGGGGCACAACAAGACACTACATGACACCAAATTTCACACACATTGAAAACCTGATACTTAAACACTACTCACATTGTCTACTGCAGTTTATTAATATACTTCCAAACATTCATATTGAAGTTAGCCTAGCAACATTTACACTGGCGCAAGCCATATCGATATCAGCCCCAATGTTCGTATCGGTCCGTATCGGGTATCGGGTATCGATTGGTATCTGATCGGGACATGCCAAACCATATCGGTATCGACCGTATCGGATCGGTATCGGCCGATACTTTAAACTATGATCCAAACCTTTTTCAGTAAGATGTGACCTATGGAGTGTACCTCTAAAATGAGAAGTCTCACAAGAACGTTTACACATCCAACAAGCGAATGCCAACTTAAGTCAACTATGTATAGGAGAGGGGCTTGCCATGATTAGATGACCAGTTATCAAGCAGAGAATTAATTTGTTTGCATCATGCAAATCTTCTAAGAAGAGTCTAGAAGATGCAACAGATGGTCAATTAGAAAATAAATTAAAAATAACATCTTCATATATAAGAGAAAAAGAAAACTCTTAGAATAAAAATAACTCTAAGATAAAAGGTGGTCAATATGTTTTCTTTGCTTCTACCTTCCAAAAATTTCCTCAAACTTCTTCTATGGCTTGAAGTAATTATTAAGGGTATATCATTCAAGATCAGGATATCAAAATAGTTCAACTAAAGTCAGTAGTTGTCATGATTATTACATAGCTTGAATGAATTCACAAAGCTATTATTATAAAGGATATCAAAATACAAAGGAATCTCTTAAGAAACCTTTAAGTATCAGACTATCAGAATGATTATGAGATAGCCTGAGTGAATTCAGAGAGCTTGAATTCACATGCCATAGCTTGAATGATTATGACATAGCTTGAATGAATTTACAGAACCAAGACAGTAATTGTTTGGAAGAAGCCTCTTGCTTGACCAAAATGACGTTTATCTATATATGTGTGTGTGAGATAACAAAAGAAAAGAAAACATATATCTTCCACTCAATCTTTGTATTCAATTTCTTAATGTTGAATAGTCTGTTGGAAGGCTCTTGCTTCTTCCATGAACCATGGGGCATTATTAGTTAATTAGTATACTAAAAAAAATTTGGGTTTGGGTTGGCTGGGTGGGCTGGAGCCCACCCTAGCCAACCAATAGATCCGCCAATGGTGTCAATGTCAATCCAATATGAAGACCCACCACCTAGAAACCATAAAACAATCACAAAAGTAGGAATAAAGTAATTGAGCAGCATATACCTTAAATTTTTTATTTGTTGTCCAAACCCGATCAATCATATACTCCCAATCCTCTTATGAAACGCCTTTATACGGTTTGCTTCTTGGGTTAACACCATTCTTCAACAAACTCTTATAATGTGCATGCATGCGACTCCTCCAATTTTTGTATCTCAGCTGGCATATTTTCGTAATGGTATGTCTCACCACTTCATCATCATCATAATTTTTTATCTCAAATTTATCCTACAAAAAATATTCAATAATACATATTATGAATAAATAGTATATAGAAATAAACCTAATTATATGAACTAGTGAATAGATCTACTAATACCCGAACTCTTAGAATAATTTACTTCTTTAGGAACTCTAAGAAAAAACCAGACTGAAATTTACTATTGAGCTTTTCTACCCACTGCTTTCATTTCCAAAAGGTCCGTTAATGTAGGCCAACTAATGAAATGAATGATAAAGAAATAGAAGGATAAATATCAAATTTGTAAACTTTGAAACACCAATACATGTAGGAGTACTTGGGCACAATACATACCCAGTATGACACAATGAGTCATATGACAATTTCTAAAAGTTTCAGATGTAATATGATGGAGTACTATCAATACTCAAACAAAATGCTGGAGAAAGAAAAAAGTAATAGGAGAACTTACAAGGAAGCTCGAGAAAATCCTAAACTTGAAAGATTATTAAGATATATGTATGATTTGTCTCTCCCCCTCTCTCAAAAAAAAAGGAAAAGATAAAGAATGAATGCTTGTAATTTATGGGTCTCAAGTGTTAGAATTAGCTGTATTTGAAGCCTTGGAGAGGTACTGAGCCTTAAGGAGCTGTACCAACACTATATTGCAAGTGTTTGGATTTATCTAGTATGTAAAACCAAGTGTACTTTAGCAGTCTCAGCATGGGTTTGTGGCCTTTTGAGCAATATTTGGCTTTTAAAGAATTCACATTTGTGTAAAGTACAGATGTACAGTTGTTACAGAAAATATGGCACCCATTTTCCTTTCCCTTTTCTTCTATCTGATTTTAATGGACAGAATGTGAAATATGTATTTGAACTTTGCACAACTCAAGTTACATATATTGCCATATAATTTGAAAAGCTATGTGATTTGTGCTTTCACTTTCACGAGGGAAAAAAATGTTTACCTGGACAATATATTAGTTTGAATAATCAAGTACATATTCATCTGTACTTGATTATTCATACACCTGTACATTGTTAGATTGCACACCTGTAACAGAGATTTTTTGTATTGTAGATATAGTCTGTATATACTATACTGCAAGACTTGATTGGTATTTTTGGTCACTCCTTGAAACAGATGAATACCACCTCTCATGTTAAATTTTTTGATTATAGTACTGAATATGAGCTTTTGGTCTCACTGGAATAAAAGCTAATATGACTAATATATCTGTTTTTACAAGGAAATATGCAAATTTGAATTATAGAGATGGAACAGATAAGTTCCTTTTTGTCCTTTCACTAATCTTATATTAGCCCAAATGAAATCCCTTTTACTTCAATAGCAAAAATTTGGGCAAAAAGTGGCCACCCGAGATACAACGAATCCAAGTGGCACTGAGATTACAATAGAATGAAAGTCAAAAAATTACCATTATAACCTCTTGCACAGTCCACACGCCAATTTGCAAGTTGGATGGACTCGAGTCCACCCACAACAAAATCTAAATGGATGTAGTACTTTAAACAAAAGAGAATGCTCTCTTAATGTGGGATTAAAATAATTTTCTCGATACTGAATCACATTGACAGCAAGACGTTGCTTCCAAAACACCCAATCCGAATATCTATAGCATTCTAAACTAAAAGTTGGATAATAACAGATTAAACATGACACAGTAAGGATACGATTAAGTTACCTGCACCACTGGCTAGTGACTCCATAGGACTGGGCACATGCAATTGAAGGTTATTGGACCCCTCAGTCATGTTATCTTCAGGTGTAGAAACAAGGCGGGATGATTTTCGAGTGGGACCATTGTATACGACCTAAAAATACAAAATACATTGGTATTAAGGCATTGTTAGCACAACATATCATTTGAGGAGCATATCATATCTATTACCTTTTTCATTTGAGGATTAGAAGGCCCATTATTATCTTCATCACTACTAGACGAACTAAGCGAATCATCACAATAGCCTGGTCGATACTCATTATCATCTCTCTCACTTGCATTTCTTTTACTATTTTTAGCCAAACTTGTTTGGGTGACCTTCTCAAATGGGGATAACAAATTTATAGCGTGAATCAAACCCAAAGCCTCAAATTTCCTTTGGTTACGAGCAATATTTTCAATTCTTTGCTTCTATATGCTGACATCATTTGGGTTGTTTGTCCCGGTCTTAAATATATCTTGTTCTTTGATTTTTCCATCTATGACAATAAAGATACAAATTATATCAGCCTTAAGACATGTACATATTCTCAGTAAGTTGCACCTATTTAGAGCAAAAAACATGTGACTTGAGACATTGAGATGGGGAATACTAAATATAGCAGGAGATATGTTAAACAAGACACCATTGAACAAGGATATCAAATAATATAGTGTTTCAAGTTACCATTAAATAGAACAAATATTACATCACCACACTAAAGCTAAAAAATCATTAGAGCAGCAATGTATCAATGAAACAATATATAACGAGATCAAAAATTGATAACAGATCAAATTACACCATTATGTATAACATATTTCACATCAAGTTATTGATGCATCCTTGATCCTATATGAATATACACATGAAAAGATAGATAGCTCTGTTAGTGTGTTTTGGCAAGTATGCATAACTTGTCCCTCTAGTAATTGTCCTTTTGTTTCAACTGGTTTTACTTACTAACTGTTCTGGCTGATGTGCCATTGTCCATTACAAAGTTATAAACTGCCAAGTGAATTTATATTGGCTTTTATAAAAGATCTGCTATAAGTTATGATTTTACACATGAAAATTATAGCGTATCGCTAAATATTTCAACAAGACATTGCATATTCTCTGCCCTCTACCACTCTTTCCCAAATCTTGGCATGACAATCTTTTATAATCTTAATATTTTATTTCAATATTATACATTCACTGCTCATTTTTCTGGTGTTACATGTATTTAGTGGTTTATATTTCTTCATCTTGCTAATGATTAGGTAATCTAATGTACATATCCACTTCCTATTCTTGGTTGTGCCTGGAGAACTTTCTTGGTGGTTAATTCTAGTTTATAGGAAATGTGCCTATGCTATTTACTTGTGCTAAAGTATGTCTTTCCTTTTCCATTGGAGCTCATAGCCTAAACATGTTTTTCCATGAGCCCCATCTAGATGTTAAGTTGTTTCCTTCCAATTTCTTGTTTTAACTCTCTCTCATTCAACATACTAAACTTTAATGATGCAATTCACATGTGGCTTCAATGTTGTTTGTTCTTTTTCTTCCAAATGCCCTTTCCATTTGAAATGGAACTTTTGCCATTTAAAACTCCAAATGCCATTTAACATTAATGATTGTTGTTTCTATGTTATTGTCTGAAAGGAGAAGAATTATGAAATCTGATTGTAGATCTTTAGATGTTAAAGATCAAGTCAGGATAGATATTCCACCATTTGTAAAGTTAAGGAACTCTGTATGATCCACCACACCATATATAAACACAATGTTTGGATTCTCTGAGTATGAGAGCAGTAGCCGATTTGCACTATGCACATTTCCTCAATTGCTTAACTAAGTATTAGACATGTACAATCCAAAATCATTAGTGAATACATTATTGGACACGTACACTCCAAAAAATACAGTATCTTTAATGAGTCTAAGGTTTAGGACATGACCGGACATGGAAACTCCAATAATACAATAAAGACAATGTTGTGACTTACCATGACAAATGTAGAAAATAAAAATAATAGAAATAATGATAAAAAGTCATAACATCATAGAGGATTTGAAAACCAAATCTAATTTATCAATGACATATTATCCCAAATCAAACCCTAACAAAATCATATGAGAGATAGAAATTCAAACAAAATCAAACCCTAATTTGAATCACGGACAATCAAAGTCCCTACATGTACCATACAATAAAACCCAATAATATTCTTAACCCTCACAAAATTAAGCTACTAAAAATATTAGGGCAACTCACAGTTAATAGGGGAGGGAACCTCCCGTTCGAATTTACTACAGAGATGGAGGAGGTATCTCTAGATTGACGGCGCACGCAAGAGAGATCGGCGGGAGAGAGAAAGCACGCGCGAGACATCTGCGACCGAGAGCGGGAGAGAGGGAGAGAGGGGTTGGGGGTTCTTAGGTTTTTTAAGTTGAGGGAATTTTTAGTTTTGGTTCCTTATTAGATGTGTTTTTTTTAATTTTATTTATTAAATAAATATATTAATACTTTCCCGACATAGCTACATGTCGGCAAAGAAGCAGTGCCTTTCTGCGACATGTGCATGTCGCCATATCTAGTAGATTTTTGGCGGCTCCAAAATTTGGCTTCCCTCCATAAAAATTTGTGTGTATTTCGCGACATGCTAAAATGCATGTCGCCAATACATATAAAAATTAGCTTTTGGGGACATAAAAGACTATATGTCGCTAAAGTATGTTGCTAAAACTGCCATTTCTTGTAGTGCTCATAGATGTAGACAGGATCGGGTTATTAGGGGCTTCAACGATCTTCTAGCCACCTGGGACAAAACCTCGTACGGCCACCAGATCGTTGCAGCCGCCATCATGTGGGTCACATGGAAGAACACAAACAAATTCAGATACGCGGACTGACTACATAACTGCAACCTTCTGATCAGAGAGGTTCTCAGACAGATCCACAAAGTTAGACGTCTCTGCCAGCACGTCAGGGAGGGATTCTGGCACTCCATGTTTAATTGTCCGTTTTGGGGCTGTGCGCGGCATTTTGCCCCCTGCTTCTTTTCTTTTGTTGTTCGTCGGTTTAGGGTTTACTTGTATAGGCTTCGGCATTTTGCGCCTTATACATGCATGAATAATATTGGGGTTTGGCTATATATATATATATATATATAAATATATATATATATATATATATATATATATATATATATATATATATATATAACATTGCTCCTGCTCAATTATGAAGCATAAATTAATACTTCAACATCAATATCATGTCCTTGTCAACTACATATTGACCAACAAATCGGATCGAAATCACCCATGTTCTTGATTAGAAAATTAAATAAATAAATGGCGAGTAGACTGAATATATAATTTCTAATTTGCAATTGCATTTTCTTTTATTGCTCATGATATTGATGTTGAATATGTATACATCAGTATCCCTATTTTCTCCAATAGCACAGAACCCTAATGTGATGAAATTGTCCCCATGTTGTCCACCTATATGTGACAAACATATTCTCTAAAATAATTTTTTATGTTATCCCTTGCTAGGCTTATAGCTACACAATTGATGGCAGTTGACCTTAATGAACATGGATGTCATCCTTACATTTTCTAGAAAAATAGTGGTATAGTGATTTTCTTCTTCTTCACGTATTGTTCCTTGATAAGTTATTTAAATTATCATGTTGTTGTCAGTGGTAGATTTAAAATTTATACAGTTCCAGAGAAAATATATATATATATATATATATATATATATATATATATATATATATATATATATATATATATATATATATATATATATATATTTCAAATTATAATAAAAGGAAATGTACACAAAATGTATAATAAAAGGAAATGTACACAAAATGCAAAGCTCCGCGTGCAATTATAAGTTAAATGTGGATGATACATGAATTGGTGATAGTATAAAGGAGTCGTGGGGTTACAAGTAACTCGAGAGAATGATTCGCGACATACTTTTTGAGAGGTAGGATGTCAATGTTTGATCCATCTTTATCTAAAGCATTAGAAGATCGTTAGAGGCTAATCAATACTTTTAATTAACCAAATTATAATAGAAGGAAATGTACACAAAATGCAAAGCTCCTCGTGCAATTATAAGTTAAATGTGGATGATACATGAATTGGTGATAGTATAAAGGAGTCGTGGGGTTACAAGTAACTCGAGAGAATGATTCGTGACATGCTTTTTGAGAGGTAGGATGTCAATGTTTGATCCATCTTTATCTAAAGCATTAGAAGATCATTAGAGGCTAATCAATACTTTTAATTTCATATTTTATTTTATTTATCTCGAGATGGATGCAGCAAGGCCGACCCTAACCTAGGAATCAATACTTTTAATTTCATATTTCATTTTATTTATCTCGAGATGGATGCAGCAAAGCCGACCCTGACCTAGGACAAATCGGACAACCGTCCAAGACCCAAAATTTTGAGGGACAACGAAGAAAAATACTTAATTTTTTTGTTATATAACATTTAGTATTTGACATATTATTGCTCACATAATTTGATAGAATCATTTACTTAGCAAACTTAGTTTTCACTTACACTTCTTATATAAAAGGACATAAGTTCAAGTCCTAGTGGTATTTTCATTTTACAAATTTTTCACTTTTTATTTTCTTTATGGGCATCCAAAAATTCGGACAATTGTTACAGTTAAAGAAATTTCTCACCCAGACGAGAACTCTCGTCTTATATTAGAATTGGTTGCAAGGAGTTAAGGAGGCTGCTAGTAGATTCATGGCTTTTAAAGTTTGGAATGTTAAGGAGTTTTGCTCAATATGTCCTTAATATTTATGATGCTTGTATCTGGTTAGACGATGTTCTTTCATTCTTTGGGGCAGCTCTTGATGCTGATGTTTATTGTTAGTGTTTTTTAATAATTTTTTTGCTTATACCAAAAAAGAACAAGGTACGTAGATACATATAAGAGCATCTCCAACCCTATTGTCTTGTTAAGTGTTGTGAGTCTTAGGTGGCTCCTATGTGGCATGAGCCACAAGACAATGTCTTGTTTATGTGGCAAAATTATATCTCAAAAGACAATGAGATAGAAAAACTCTCTCCAATGCAAAAGTATTGAGGGGACAATAAAAAGTATTTTTTCCAACTTCCAAGACAACTTTTAAGACAACTACTCATCTTCTTTCTTTTTTCTAATATTTTTTATTCATAATTGATGACATGGAAGAGAAGACATTGTCAAGTGCATTGTCTAGAACAAGACGATCAACTTCACAATGTATTCTTTAATTTTTGCCACATAAGCTTCACAATTGACTTGACAATTACATTGGAGAAAACTTTTGAATAAAATTTTGTCATTCCTATGTGGCATTAACTTTTTTTCAAAGTCACAATAGGGTTGGAGATGCTCTAAAGCTTCTCTTCTTGGGACATGTGCATAATGACCAATTTATAGACAATTAGGACCGTCATACTTAGAGTTTTTTTTTTTTTTTTGTTCACCCACGAAAATTAGGGTAAATGTTCATCATTCTACTCAAGATTTGTCATTATCACGGACCAAACTAGTAGTCAAAACTAGTGTTGATGTTTGCAAAACCACTCATAAAGTTGTTTTAGGTTGGATAAAAATAACACGTGACAATTTTGAGTGAAAGGATGCAACATCTATCCTAGTTTTGATGGATGAACAATACAATGGACTCGTTATATATGGTCTAGTGGAGTCCGGGTAGTCCTAGTACTCAGACATTTTAGTCTTTTTAATCCAAGTTTTGGTTTCGATATCCTACTCGTATAATATGCTTCGGATTGTGGACACGTTGGCATTCGATCATGTCCCGCAATTTATATGGATGTGAACCCTCTACATGTCCAAAGAAGTTTGGGTTTCGGGTACAAATGATGACATCCCCTATTAGTCAAACTAACTTCCATGTTTGAGGTAGACAACCGGAAATAAATGGAATCCGAGGCAAGAGAGATGCAGCGCATCCGTTTGTGGTGTCGTCGCCGCGTCAAATCCCTACAAGCGAAAGGACATGCTCTCTGATAGCTCCACAGATTTTGCTAAGGTTTGTGGGAACCGGAAGTGCCCTTGCCTTGACCCAAGCGGTCGGTTCCAAGTCTAAAGTCCAAGTCTACCCACACTTCATTCACGTGCGTCAACAAGCTCAGGCCAATCAAACAGACTGTGTGTGCGTGTGTGTGGTCTACAAAGTACTGCGTCAAAGGACATTCTCTTGTACTGGCAATTAATTCTTCTTCTTCTGAGCTTGAAACACATCCATACGTTGTCAAATTAGTTAGGTTTGCCATCTGTAGCCATCTGTAGTGGAGACTAGCTCGCAATACTTTTCACTTGGGCCGGTCGATTTCGAGTAAGCTAGCTAGACAAAGGCACATGGGAGTGTTGCTTAGTTCCGGTGCTTGGTGTGCTCCCCGTCTCAAATAATTGAGGTGCAATTGTGCACTGCGCACGTACGTACGTATGTACGTGTGCACAGTACAATCGAGCATGTTGGACGAGCACTAGCTAGCTGGCTAGCTAGTACTCAGCACCAAGACGAACGAACGAATGAACGAACGCACGAAGAAAGAATCGGATGTGTCTGTCGGAATGATGTGCTTTGCTCGCTCGTGGTGACATCCGACTACTCACCTTTTGGCCTAAAGGCGTTTGATCATATGCCACGCCCCGGTGCATGAATAGCTTAGTGTTTGACGAAATGCTTGCCAATTGTGAAGCACATCAGCTGTGTCATGTGCTCACTGCTGCAGGAGCAACACTGTGCGCTGTCAACTGATTAATCGGTTGTTGAGCTTCAGGATTTTAGTTTTCTGTCGTTTAGAGAACAACTCCGAATGAAAATTTGGTCAACTAACAGGCTGACTGAACTGAACTTAGACGTTCATTTGTCAAAATATATATATATATATAATTTACTGTTCAAATATATTCTTTGTACAAAAATAACATATAAGATACTATATTACAAATATAGCTACGATCAATTTGACTTAAATTTAGTTGATACATATTTACTATTATAAAAAAGTTTTAAACCAATTCAAAATGATTGGTACGTATATCCTCAAATAATTAAAAAAAAAATTAAATTCTTCTAACTATCCTTTTGTATGTTCTCATGTAAAAAAAAAAAATCCTAAAATCCTATATAGTTTAAATTTTTTATCTAATTTAAAATATTTTAATATAATTTTAATATATTTAAATTAATTACGTGGTATTATCTAAATATATATATCTAAAATTCTAAAAATATATAATAAATTTTAATTAAAATATATTAAAATAAATTAAACTATTTTAATATATATCTATTCTTTAATAAAATTTAAAAGAAAATTGATACGTATATTACAAGTGAACATGACTAGTTTACATGTAAAACCCCAAATATAGTCAGTATTTGTAGGGGGGCAGTCGCTCACTCCCAACAAATTGATAAAGAAGTTGAGGACTAGTGAGCCTCTTCTTATAGTGGTCCAATCAACGACAATATGGGCTTGTTCATCCATTCTGGATCTGCACATCAAACCTCTTTAAATAGGAGCTAGCCTTTTCCTCCTGTGAATTAATAATTGTATTGTATTAACATATTCCGAATTTTGATATTGTTTAATTTAATTTTTAGATTTTGTTTGTTAAGTTAGTCTTTTGATGGATTATAATTGCTTCAATGTGAGTAACTATTATTAACTATAGAGACGTGTGTATCATTTTTTAACAAGTTTGTCTATTACCACATATATTACATATACTAATATATAACTCAAATATCAGGGCAACATTTTTTTTTTTCGGATAACAATTCTTGCCTAAAATTATTATTATTTATGGGCAAAAAAAAATTAATTTTTTTGACTTGCCTCTCACTTTATTTACCATAATTCAAGGTACAACCTACAAAATATTTATAATGTAAGAACTTACCCCACCCCCCCCCCCCCCCCCCCCCCCCCCCCCCCCGCGCGCCAGAAACCGTCAAGAATTGATGGTCAATTGCTTTAACCCAAAATTTTTGACGTAAATACCCTTCTCCATTGTCTTCTTTTCCGTCCCATCTCCTGTTGTCCCCCTCCCCGCCGTGCGCCTCCCAGTCGCAGCTCGCCCCTGCTCTCCCTTTACTCTCTCCCCTCCCACCTTTGCCTCCGGCAGCACCCCCCTATTCTCTTGCGTCGACACGGGAGTGTGCAACAACAACAGTGCGGCAGCGACGTGCAACAGTGGCGTGCCACTACAAAAATTTGTCAGATTAGCGACGTTCCAAAACGTCGCTAAACTCGGCCAAAACGTCGCTAATTCAATTTAGCGACGTTTTCAGCGACGTTTCATAAACGACGAAAAAAAGCGTCTCGCTAATCGAGAAAACGTCGCAAAACGTCGCTACGGCGACGTTATTTAGCGACGTTTATAACGTCGCTAATTTGCGACGTTTTTAAGTAGTCACCGATTAGCGACACATTAGCGACGTTCTTGCGAAGATGAGGTGGCATCAGATTGTTTGCCACGTCAACAATTTAGCGACGTTTTTAGCGACCTTTATTTTCATCGCTACATTTTAGCGACCTTTATTTTCGTCGCTACATTTTAGCGACGAATATAAACGTCGCTAAAAACATCGCTAAATTGAAAAAAAATTAAAAAAATCCAGAATGCAAATGTACAATCCAAAATACAGAATCTAATCCCTGGGTTCGCCGACCCCTTTGGTGGAACACTCAACACCGGCCGGCACAATACACTCAACACGTCGTCAGTCCGTCGGTAGCTGGGAAATTTTTGAAAAAAATAGCATAAAACTGGATATTCCCAATATACACAATTCTAATATACAAAACACACAGATAATCCCAAGCAATTCCAACATACACAATTCGAATATACACAATTCCAATATATAAAACACAAATATTCAATATTCAATAAAACAAATATCCCAAGCACAAATATATAAAACATACAAATATTCCAATATACAAAACACACAAACAATTCTAACACACAAATATCCCAAGCAATCAAATTGTTCACAGAAAACACACAAATATTCAATATTTAAACACAAATATTCAATATTCAATAAAAAGGAAAATCGACTTTGGCCTCAGCAAAGACCACAAGTCAGACGATGAATCATCACAGCCAGGGATCATAGTTGCGTTGAGGCATGTACCATTCTCTCAGCCACTTTGCATACGAAGGCTCAATCTGGTAGAGGTCTTCTGTAGGGACAGGAGGGTCAGCCCCGATGCTACTATTCTCTGACGGTGGCTCCTCCTTAACTTCAACCTTGGGAGCAATCTCTTCCCTGATGGTCATCGGTTCTTCCTTGATCTCGACCTTTGGTAACAACTCCTCCTTAACAGTCATCGGCTCTTGTTTGACAACGGGGACTTCCTCCGTGTCGAAATTGTAATCGGAGTATAATGAAACGACATTGGAGATACAAATACCGTTCGAGTGAGCTAAAGGCATGCAGCCACTTCCCTCCCTCCATTCCCCCTCTCCCTCTCTTATGCTATCAACGTCACAACTTTTCCAGTACTGCTCCCTCTAATGATGATGAACGCAAAAATCAAAGACCCCCCCTCTCCTTTCTCACTCTTCACAGTTCTCACAACAGGAAGGATCAGTGCTTTCTAGTTCTCTTCTATCCATCCATTCCTCTATTCTGATCAAGCCTCTTCCTTCTCCTCTCCTCCACCATGGCTCTGGACCCATCTGCTCCTCCCTACTTCCCTTCTTCTTATTTGACTCTCTCAGCCACATATGATATCCAGCTCAAGTGTAGAGTCGGGGGAGAAGAAGTGGACAGGAAGAGGAGGGGGAAGCAGCACAGCCGACGACATGACCTGGAGGAAGTACAAAGGTTTTCTTCAACATCCGTAGGAGAACTGTAAGGATATATCTTTTCACAATATGTCACCTTGTCAAAGACCCTTAATGTGACAACCATGTTACCACGGTGTCGGAAGACTAACATGTCATAATTTTCTAAGCCGTGTGTTTTGACATAATCCTCCCAACTCTTTCCTCCTATGTAGTAATCTTGTATTTCTTTATGAAGTTCAAGACGGCATATTTTTCCATTACGAGTCACTATATGCCGTCTTGAACTTCATAAAGAAATGAAAGATTACTACATAGGAGGAAAGAGTTGAAAGGATTACGTCAAAGCACACGGCTTAGAAAATTATGACATGTTAGTCTTCCGACACCGTGGTAACATGATATTCACATTAAGGGTCTGTGACAAGGTTACATGTTATGAAAAGATATATCCTTATAGTTCTCCTACGGATGTTAAAGAAAACCTCTGTACTTCCTCCAGGTCATGCCGCCGGCTGTGCTGCTTCCCCCTCCTCTTTCTGCCTACTTCTTCTCCCCCGACTCTACACTTGAGCTGGATATCATATGTGGCTGAAAGAGTCAAATAAGAAGAAGGAAAGTAGGGAGGAGCAGATGGGTCCAGAGCCATGGTGGAGGAGAGGAAAAGGAAGAGGCTTGATCAGAACGGAGAAATGGATGGATGGAAGAGAACTAGAAAGCACTAATCCTTCCTGTTGTGAGAACTGTGAAGAGTGAGAAAGGAGAGAGGGGTCTTTGATTTCTGCGTTCATCATCATTAGAGGGAGCAGCACTGGAAAAGTTGTGACGTTGATAGCATGAGAGAGGGAGAGGGGGAATGGAGGGAGGGAAGTGGCTGCATGCCTTTGGCTCACACGAATACAGAATCCAAAATACAAAATACAGAATCCAATCCCTGGGTTCGCCGAAAATACAAAAACAAAGATTGACACACAGTACTAATTCATATGTGTTTTAAGTGTGAGAACGGATGGCTCAGAACACAACTCAAAATTCATTCTAGCATACATTAGTGTGAATCATCTATGTTCTGTACATATGATGTAGTATACGTTCTTATCTAATCTAGTATCTAGTATCTGAAGAATGTAACAGAATCAAGATGAACTCACATAATGTAATACTAAAATATCATCTACTACTATATATGATATAGTGATAGGTTGTCGTATCATCATTGCCGAGGGATGAGGGTCGGAGGACAGTCAACTTCATCTACGGCTACATAGTTACATGAGCTAGTCGTCGCGAAACGTCGCTATGACGCCACTAATAGCGACTAATTTAGCGACGTTAGTATGAACGTCGCTAAATTCTAATTATATTCCCCCACCAATTCATTTTCCCCCATTTTACTCTCTCACTCTCTCTCCTTCCCCCTCCAGCGCTCTCACTCTCTCCGGCGCTCTCACAGTACTAATTCATATCTATTTAAGTGTGAGAACGGATGGCTCAGAACACAACCCAAAATTCATTCTAGCATACATTAGTGTGGATCATTATGTTCTGTACATATGGTGTAGTATATGTTCTTATCGTATCTAGTATCTGAAGAATGTAAATATCTAATACTCAAGCCTTAGACACTATCTAAAATATATACATACTCAACTATATACAACCAACACTATATATATATATATATATATATATATATATATATATATATATATATATATATATATATATATATATCACCATAATATATGAAGTAAACCCTCTAATCTAATCCATAATCTATAGGCTAAACCTACCCTCTAGTGCTAACCCAAAACTTAAACCAAACACTCACACTCACTTATCTCCCTAACTAACAGACATACTATTTCTAACACGTATTTAAACTCCCAAGTCCCCCCCCTAAACTCTAACACACATCTAGGGACTAACCCTCTCAATTGCTAATTACCTAAACACTCACACCCAAAACTTAAGCCACTCTCAAGCCTAATGCCTACTACTACTGTCCTGTCAACCAAGGCCTGCCCTTTCTGGGAACCCTGCTACTGATACTGGAATTCCAAACATGCCAAGCTAGGCCAAGGCTTTTACTGCACTGCTATTGCAGTGCAGTGCCTCACTGCTGCACTGCTCCCCCATCCTCTATTTTTCTTGAGAACAACTCACCAACTATAAATCCTAAACCTCTCTCATAGTTCATTCTACTGAACCCAAAACCCCTACCCAAGCATTCAGTCCTGGGAGTGAGTTACCCCCATCCTAATGATTGAAATAGCAACCCCTCCCCCAGCTCTTACTGATACAAGGATCAGTTTTAACTGATACCCTATACCAATCCCATTGGACTTCTAACTGAACTCCTTGGTTCAGTCTACGAGCAATGTACCTACATTCCCTTCTTATCACTCAACTGATAGCAATAGGAAAAAAATGGAACCCCCAATCATGATTCCTAACCTACCCTCCTCTAATCTCATATCCTCATGCCAATTCTCCTCTTTGTATCATTTCCTATTTCCAATACTGCTCTTATACATATCTATATAACCTATAAACTGAAACCCAAAAGGAAACATGTATCATAAATTAATTAGAGACCAACCCCTTGAAACCATTTCGAAAACCAATCTCAGGTATAAATGTAAACTCCTTTTGAAATCGAATTGAATCATTTGAAAACATTTGAAAACAGTAAACAACATATATCTGTGTATGTATCAGAAAACAAGAAATCGAGCCCAAAAACAAATAAAAACCAAATCAAAACACTCGTGTCAGGTAGGGGGTATTTCGTGTCGACCCTGGGGTCATGTGTGTGTCCACAAATTGTCAAAACATCGTATCCAAAGTGCCACGAACCTGGTCAAATTTGGTGCCAGAGATAGTGCAGTGCACTATCTCGTGCACGCGTGTCGAACTCAATAGGACACGACGTGTCCTATCCAAGGTCTCGTGGTCGAGTCCAGAGCTAGGTCAAGTCTAGGGGTTCGTGTCCCACAGCCTGAAACGTGTCCAAGTGTCCTTGTGTTCGCACATGAAGTGCGTATCAGTGGCACTTGTGCGCGCGTATGTGCATGTGGTCGAGACAGTGCAGGTCGAAATTCTTCTAAACTACTAAATGATATCTCCTCAAATTTTATGTGCATAGTGTCAGTGTCTGCCCGTACCCACACACCAATTTTCAGGTGTCGGGGTGCCGTATCGTGTCCGCTAGGACACCCGAGCAACAGGACACTGCACGATAGTGTCGTGCTGAGTCCCCGTGTCCAATAACAGTGTCCAAAACACCCAAAAATCAACTCAATCCTAATGATATGTAACCTACACCTAATTAGCTACAAACCCATGTAATTAGTTTTGAAAATTACTAAAATAAATTCCTATGTGGCATTTCACCAAACACCTATTTAAAAATACCGAAACGTGTCCGATACGGATATCGAACGGACACGAAATCCTACCAAGCTTGGGCTATACCTAGGGCAACCCTAAATAAATGCATCTATGAAGAAAAATTAGGGTTTTAATGGGTGAAGATAGGTTTACCTATTGAGAGTTGGAATCTCAATGTAAAGAGCCTAGTATTGATGTTTTCCCTCAATTTGCAACGGTCCCGAAGCTTCCAACCCTTGCTAGCTATCCACCAATGGCTTCTACTACTATAGGGGAGTCTAATGCAAAAGACTAGGCTTAATTTGGAGTTGAATTGATGAAATAGGGTGATTTTGGGAAGAACACTAAACTAGGATTTTGTATGTTTAAAGAAGGAGGCAAGGGGGTGTCATTAAGTGTTTAAATAGGGGAAGAGGCTCATTATGGCAGCCTAGGGTTAGGTTTTAGATGTAGATGGGTGGCTAAGGCTTCTCCACATAAATCCAAGTCCATTTATTGGTCCAATTCAGTCCTAAGGCTTTCTTTCTACAAATATCTTAAGAAAAATATCCTACTACAATAATATCTAGATATTACTAACCTCGTCATTAAGTCCCTAACCTTCTAACTAAACCTCCATGAATATCATTAACATCTAGGTTAAGTCAAAACTAGGTTAGTCTCTAATAAATAATTAGCACCATAAAATCAATCAAAATTCATTTTCACCAATAAGTCAAAAATGACCAAAATATCCTTAGGCCAAAAAGTAGTAATATGACATTCTAATCACATGACTAGGCTCCCTTGGTCGTGGTTAGTCTCTAGGCTTAGCAAAACTAGGGTTGTACTAGCAAAATACCAAAATCACAATACACCAATTTAAATAGTATTAAATTAATTAAAAATTCACCAAAATTATGGAAAACTGAGAAATGACAAAATTACCCTTGATTTTGAAAACAGGCAGCTACAATCCTACCCACCTTAGAAAATTTTTATCTTCGAAATTCGAAACGGTTGTACTCTTCTCTAGGTCAAGCACCCAACAATCAAAGTCTACTAAATTTTATCCTAAGTTTTATAACATGCAATCCAAGAAATCAGAACACATGCATGGTTTTAAATCTCTACAATATCATGTTATTGCAGTCTTCATTGGGTTTTTCTATTTAATCTAGCATGATCATCACATATGCAAACTAAAGGTACCAAGAAAGCAATCATCAATCAATGGGCGGAAAGTAACAGGTAAAAAGAAAGAGCAAGACCTAACCTCCTAGTCCAATGCCTGCAGGATCCTCAACTGTCATCGCATAAGCCCTGTCCTGGCGGGGTATATCCCGCTGCTGGTGTGGGGCGTGATGCGGTGCCATAGGTGGCCTACCCTGTTCTCCCTGAGCTGCACGGCGATGGTTCGAAGGACAATCCCTCGCCTGATGCCCATCGGTGCCACAATATAGGCACACACCCAAACGTCTCCTGCAAACATCCCAGAGATGTCCGGACCTCTTGTAGTAGTGGAAAATAGGTTCCTGCTGCGTCGGTCCCTGCTGCTGCTGTCGGGGCACCTACTGAACTGGTGCCCTAACCGGAGCAGGAATCTGCTGCGGGCATTGCGGAATAGAATGATGCTGGAGTTGAGGACGCTTAGCAGCCCTCGCGCTACTAGTAGTCCCCAAAAATAGATCACGGTCCCTCTTGGGCTTCAGGCACCACTCCCGCTCTACCTTGCGAGCTCCGCAAAGATCTCGGTATAGGTCGTATAGAAAGAGGGAATAAGGATCTTGATATCCCAGATCAATCCCTCTCTAAAGCGGCTTGCCCTGATCTCCGGCCCACGCACCATATACTCTGCGTATCGGCTCAGTCTGTCGAACTTCGCAGCGAACTACTCTACAGACAAACCACCCTGCTGGAGGTTCTGAAACTGCCTTGCCAAGTCGATCTTGTCTGTAGGAGAAAAGAACTTCTCCTTGAAGAGGACCTTGAACTCGGCCCAGGTATGGCCCTCTCCAGCAAGGTCTGGCTCATTCCTGAACCAGGCGCGAGCAATGTCCAACAACTGTAGCCCTACCGTCTCGACCTTCAGGTCGTCTGCTAGGCGGGAAGCCCTCATCTGACGCTCGATGTCCTCGAGCCAGTCGTCAGCATAAACTACGCCCTCAGTCCCGCCAAAGTCACGAGGCCCCAGTTTTTTGAAGTCCTGGATATTGCCCAGCCTCGGATGCGCTCCCTGATGCGGAGTCCTCTGCTCCACGGCTGCTAGAGCCAACTGGTGTGCATCCCTCACGTCCTCACGCATCGCGTCTGTCTGTCTCTACTGAGCCTCAGTCTGGACTCGTTGGGCCTCCATCATCTGCCGAAGGAAGGCAAACATCTGCCCCATATCGGTAGGTAGTAGAGGCGGAGAAGATAGATCCTCGGCTACAGACGGAGGAGTCCGATGTGCAGGAGGAAGAACACCCACGACTGCTCCTGCCGCAGCGACCTCCAGGACAGTCCTCGCAACTGGTGGAGGAGCGCCCCCGACTGCTGCTGCAGATGCACCGACTGCAGGAGAAGTGACTGGCTCAGGTTCGCGAGATGTGGCGGACCTCTCAGTATCCACAGGCTCCAAATGCTGAGATCGAGTCATCACCATCCTGAAGACAGATCGAAAGAAAGAAGTCAATATGGCACAAGATAGTTCATATCAACGGAGAATTAGAGTACATGTAATCAGCATCAAGAAAGGACAGTTGTATAGAAGCAAATTGGAAGTTTTCTAATTGTGATTGAGTATCCTTAGCCTATAGCCTATATCTTCTTAATCTATAGCAGGCTCGTAGCAGCACTCTAAGTCGAGCACCACTACGACATCACACTAATTGCGACTTCAGACCTGCATGGGCCACCACTAAAAACGTGTCACGATCCGCAACCAGAGTAAGGATACAAGTGCGAAACAACGTCCCAGCCTACGTCGCAGAAACGGCGTAGAACGCTGTCTAGGTCTACTATCTATCAATAGTTATAATATCAAAACCTGTCGAGAATGGTCAACTCCAAACGGAGGACAAGCAATGACAATATAATATACTCAATCACAAACTCTAAGAATGACGATAGATAATACTGAAAGATAAAGACAACAAGATTTATAAATATCATCCTGAAAATCAAACACAGAATAATACGAGTCCAAAATCTCTGAGTCAACAATCTCAAAACAGATAACTAACAAATAATAACAAGCCAAGTAATCTGGAGACAGAGTCCAGTACTATACTAAAACCAGCTAAACTATACCAAGGCCTCGTCTGCTAGAGCTAGCCCCTACTGCACTAGGGTCTCCAACTCTATACCAACCACATCATGAGGACCGTAATAGGTAGGGCACTCCTCCTCATCATCTGTAATATTTTCAACAGGTCCAGTCAGGACGGAAACGAGTACAAATCTCAAACAATAGTTCTAGTTATACAATATTGAAAATATAGCAGTAGATAGAGAGAATATACTAGGTAAAGTAGAGCGTACATGCATCCTGGCAGGGTATATCAAAACTGTAAATGAGAAGGGGAAGAGAACTGTGTATATAATGTACAAAAATTTGGAACTGCTATCTATGTGAGTTTAGCACTAGTTTTAACATGTGATCGGCTTAGAACTTGATACAATGTTTGGCCTGGCTAATCATACGTGAGTGTATGATTAACACTATACAGTGATGATACAATAGTGATACAATGATAATACAATGCTGGTACTGTAGGGTATTGATCACATATCTACGCTAACACCCCCATCCCTGACTAATATAGTAGATCCAGTTACGACATGTCATAACACGTATTCTCTAGGAAGTAGCTCTCCTTCACAGGAATCGTGTCTATACAATAAACAAGGAACAAGGAAGACTTGCACAAGGCATACCATATATAAGAGGAATAATATCTTATTACGGGATCCAGACAAATACCAATCCGTGTGAACAATGTGTCAAGAGAACAAGGATATCTACACTAAATACTAGAAACATAGACGATATCATAAAATAGAAATATTATCAAAGAATGTACTCGCCTGGTACCCTGAATGACTGATGAAAATAGATGCCTGAACCGGAGTCTCAAAATCCTAGTTAAAGCAATACAGGTTATGATGTATTCAAATATAAGGTAAATGAAATATACGATGCAGTCTACATGATTTCTAAGTCAATCTAGGTCAAAGTCAATTCTAAGTAAAACCTGGTCAACTGTTTAGGTCAAACTAGGTCAACTAGTCAATATCTAGGTCAAACCTGGTCAACTGTCTAGGTCAAACTTGGTCAACTAGTCAATATCTAGGTCAAACCTGGTCAACTGTCTAGGTCAAACTAGGTCAACTAGTCAATATCTAGGGGTTGGTCAACCATCTAGTTTACAAGGTCAAACTAGGTCAAACAGTCCATATTGGTCATATTTAGGTTTTAGGGCACTACCTTGGTGTACCAAGGTATACAAACCTCATCTTTGCCAATATCTTAGATATTCACCTACCAAGCCTACCAATAGGCTCAAAAGCCAAATCCTATACAATATCTAATACTCAAGCCTTAGACTATCTAAAATATATACATACTCAACTATATACAACCACCCTTACACAATGTAAATCCTAACTCTAAACTTAACAACAACTCACTAACTATATATACTACCATATATGTATACACAAGACTTAATACATATACATCACACTATATATATCACTATAATATATGAAGTAAACCCTCTAATCTAATCCACAATCTATAGGCTAAACCTACCCTCTAGTGCTAACCCAAAACTTAAACCAAACACTCACACTCACTTATCTCCCTAACTAACACATATACTATTTCTAACATGTATCTAAACTCCCAAGTTCCCTCCCCCCTAAACTCTAACATACATATAGGGATTAACCCTCTCAATTGAAAATTTCTTAAACACTCACACCCAAAAACTTAAGCCACTCTCAAGCCTACTGCCTACGGCTACTGCCCTGTCAACCAAGGCCTGCCCTGCCTGGGAACCCTGCTACTGATGCTGGAATTCCAAACATGCCAAGCCAGGCCAAGGCTTTTACTGTACTACTATTGCAGTGCAGTGCCTCACTGCTGCACTGCTCCCCCATCCTCTATTTTTCCTGAGAACAACTCACCAACTATAAATCCTAAATCTCTCTCATAGTTTATTCTACTGAACCCAAAACACTACCTTAGCATTCAGTCCTGGGACTGTTACCCCCATCCTAATGACTGAAGTAGCAACCCCTCCCCTAGCTCTTACTAATACAGGGATCAGTTTTAACTGATATCCCCTACCAATCCCATTGGACTTCTAACTGAACTCCTTGGTTCAGTCTAAGAGCAATGCACCTACATTCCCTTCTTATCACTCAACTGATTGCAATAGGAAAAAAATGGAACCCCCAATCATGATTCCCAACCTACCCTCCTCTAATCTCATATCCTTTTGCCAATTCTCCTCTTTGTATCATTTTCTATTACCAATACTGCTCTTATACATATCTATATAACCTATAAACCGAAACTCAAAAGGTAACATGTATCATAAATCAATTAGAGACCAACCCCTTGAAACAATTTTGAAAACCAATCTCAGGTATAAATGTAAACTCCTTTTGAAATTGAATTGAATCATTTGAAAACATTTGAAAATAGTAAACAACATATATCAGTGTATGTATCAGAAAACATAAAATCGAACCCAAAAACAAATGAAAACCAAACCAAAACACTCGTGTCAGGTGGAGGGTATTTCTTGTCGAACCTGGGGTCATGTGTGTGTCCACAAAGTGTCAAAACATTATGTCCAATGTGCCACGAACCTGGTCGAATTGGTGCTAGAGACAGTGCAGTGCACTGTCTCGTGCACGCGTGTCGAACTCAATAGGACATGGCGTGTCCTATCCTAGGTCTCATGGTCGAGTCCAGAGCTAGGTCATGTCTAGGGGTTCGTGTCTGTGAGACTCGTCTCACAGTATCGGTATTTATATACGGATACGTATTTTGCAGCGTATCTCATATTTTCATGGTTTCCGAAATACTTTAAATTTTTTTCCAAAACTATAGGTTTTCTTCTTGATCGGCATACCGCCGGTATACCGGAGTATACCGACGGCATACCGCCCGGACATGTTTTCTACACTTTAGATATTTTTGGTTTTTGATATTTTCATGAATAGTGTTTTGGATATTTTCGTGAATAGTATTTAGATATTTTCGTGAATAGTGCTTGGATATTTTCGTGAATAGTGTAGATGCACTCTATTATCCAATGGACAATTGGTTTTGTTTGAATGGCCATGATTGACCTAGATTTTCACACGGATCACGATCCAACGGCTAAGATTAATTCCTCCTTATATATAAACCACTTCACTTTCTCTCTCCTCTCTCTTTTCATTCTCTTCACACTCTCTTCATTCCTTCTTCCTTTCTCTTCCCTTGGAGCTTGCCAAGAGCTTGACCTCGAGGTCTAGAGTGTGGTTTCGTGCCCCTCTTGGTGGTGGAGTAGAAGATTAGGCTTGGAGCTTAACCTAGGCAAGTATATCTTGCCAAACTTGAACAAAATATTTTTGTTGTCATTTTATTTTCCTTGGTGGTAAATGCTTAGAATTTTCCTAAACTCATTTTGTTAAATATGTTTTCCTGATGATTCTCGTATATATGCATGTTTCCAAAAATTCGTTTAAGCAAGATTTGATTTTCTGTTAAAACCCATTAGTGACTTAGTAGAAAACTTGGTATCAAGAGTGGTAGTAGAGTTACCATCATAGATCTTGGTCACATATACATATATGAGGTCCTTACCTAGCTAGTATACATGGATTTTGAGTTTGGTGGCAATCAGAACTCATTTCGATGTTCCGAGAACCTCTGTTTTGGAGTATTTTGAGGTATTGATCTATCAAATCTTTGAATTTATGAAATCTAAAAGTTCCATGTTGTAGGGAATTCAATTCTATATAATTTGACTTTTGAAAATTCGAATTTCGATTTAAAATGAAGATTTTATGGCCGAAACAAGTTTTGGCAATTTTCTGAATTTCGTTGCTGTTTGAAAAACTGGTATACCGCCGGTATGCCGCAGTATACCGCCGGTATGCCGTTTTTGGCACCAGAAACTTACTGTTTTTAGTCCGGTATACCGCCGATATGCCGCAGTATACCGCCGGTATGCCGTTTTATGCTGTTTTTGTCCGGTTTTGCCCGTTTTGGCCCGTTTTTGTCCGTTTTTGATATTTTTTTTCGACTGTAATGATTTCTTAACATGATAACATGATCTTGCTCAGTTAGATAATGATTGTACAACCTATATAGACTTGATACTAGCACATGTTCAACCATTTTATGAAATGTACTTAGCCTTGATTATTCTTCTCCACCTACCATGATATGTCTTTGGATAGATTCTTTCTTACAAGCTATGAAAATTGTTGCCATGCCTTCTTGCTTACTTGATAGTGATCCGTCGTGGTGCACTCTTGAACATACCTCTTCTTACTTACATGATAGTGGCCTGTTATGGCGCAATCTTGATTCTAGTACATGTCTAGCTCCTTGATAGTGGCTCGTAGTAGTGCACTCTTGTCTTGATATTGTCATGTCTTGTTGTGGCTTGTTGTAGTGCACAATCTTGCTTGTCTTGTCCAGTCTTGCATGTCTCATGTCTAGGATGGATTCTGCGGATTGCCACACCTAGAATCCAACAAGAAAATGTTAAGGACTAAACTACTAGCTTGATTACCTAGATCATTGGAGACTTTCCCGGTTACCTGTTGCCCCTTGATCTTGGCCCTATATATATATATATATATACTTGGGATTTGGAGCTATCTGTCATGATGAGCACTCTTCCAGCACACCGTCGAGTGGGGCACCTCTTTAGGACACATGTATCTTACTGCAGTGTGTCTGCTATACTTCTTTTCTTTTTGCTTGGATCATTCAGGTAGTAGCAGACGGGTAACTGGACTTGGATTTCTCAAACTTGCATGTGTTAGTAATTAGGATTGTGGAAACCCTAGTTAGCTAAAGTATCAAGCCGTACTCATTGCTTGGCCGTGATTGATGGATGGAGTCCATTCTTGTCTAGTCTAGTCTTGCTCCAGTTTATCTTATTGTAGTACTTAGCTTCCTGTCATTCCTTACATGCTATTCTTTCTACTACATGCTCGGCTTCTCCATATGCTCACATGTCCAGTTTATTCTACATATTCACTTACTATCCGTCTTGCATGTTCCAGTTTTCTTTCATAAACATTGTGGTACTAATTTATTATTCTAGTCTCGTTTACTGCTTTATCTTAGAGATGTTATAATTGTATGTTGGTTTTAGTTCATAGTTTGGCTTTCTTTGTGGTACTTGCTATTGGGGTTCTGATCCCACTGGTTTTGTATTGACCAGATCTAGTTGAGGAGCCCGAGGATCTTCCGGACCTTCGTCTCGATGGTGACCACCCGAAGCACCAGGGGACTTGAGTGGGTGTTCTTTCTCTTACCCACTCTTTTTTTACATATTCTTTTGAGGCGTTTAGCCACCGAGCACGTGTTTAGCTCATGTTTTAGACTTGACATTTGGCGTACGGGCTTAGACATGATGTTATATTTCTAGACTACAGCTAGAGCTGAACATGTATTACTTAGTCTTGCTAGTTCTTTATTTTGTATTATTAGCTTCATGATCATCTATATATTATAGTTTGGGACGCTTTACTGTCTTATATGCATGATGATTATATTCTTGTACCTTACTTCTTGTTTGAGACTGAGATATCTAGGATTATGTGACCTAAGATTGACTGTTGGTTTATAGCAGTGACCCCCATCTATACAGCTTATACGTTGTTTCGGAGTACTGAAGTACTTTGGTATACGTAACTGGCCTGGTCCGTCCCTACTTGCCGGTATTCTGGTTCTGGGGCGTGACATAGGTTTTAGTGGTGGCCCATGCAGGTCTGATTTATCAGATATGTGGGGGTTGCTGGTAGTTATCTCAGTCATAAATTCTTCTTTATTGATATCCTCGATATTACTCTTTACCTCTGATCTTTGTCCTGATATCTGCTTTGATCGTTGATCTTTTCTGTTCCCTCGACCTAATCCTTGTGTCCTTAAACTTTCAGGGGCACTGTTCCTGGTCCTTCTGATCGGCCTGTTCGGGCTTTGCCGATGGCAGATCAGCGTCCCTTAGTTTCGCCAGTTCAGGAGGAGCATCCTCAGCATTCGGGAGCAGAGTCTAGAGTGGACCGAAGGGCAGAGTCGCCAGTTCCACCTGTTCAGCCAGCAGTACCAGTTCAGCCAGAGCAGCCAGAGGGTGTTGTTCGTGCACTGGTGGATGTTCTGAGAGATCTCATGGCGTCGCAGCAGCGTCAGAGTGATGTTCTCACCCATTCTGTCCAGACGGCTTTGGACAGAGGTGGTGCTCAGGTCTACAATTCTGCGAGCAGCTTCAGGCATCTTCATCCCCCGTACTTCTATGGTACAGAGGATGCTATTACGTCTGATGCATGGCTTCAGGATACTGAGGCTATTCTGGAGGCGGCAGGGATTCCGGCTAGGGAGCGTGTGGCAGTTGTCAGGTTGCAGCTCTTGGATTTGGCCCGCGACTGGTGGGCGGCTCAGGAGGTGTCTCTTAGGGCACCAGTAGCCTGGGCCAATTTTAGCGAGAGATTTCAGACTCGCTATTTTGATGCGGTGTCGCATTATGATCTGCAGCAGAGGTTCATTGGCTTGCGGCAGATGAGCAGGAATGTCGACAGCTATGCGTCAGAGTTTAGCCGGCTCAGTCGGTTTGCCCCTTCTTTAGTGGCGACCGAGTTGGACCGGGCGAGGAGGTTCCAGCAGGGGATTCATCTGGAGATCATACTGGCAGTTGAGCAGCATGAGTTCCAGACTTTTGATGCAGTGATGAGGGCAGCGAGGAGGCATGAGTACACCTCGCAGTGGATCGTTGATAGAGTCGGAGGTCAGAAGAGGCCTCACATTCAGAGGGGATCTTCTTTCCAGTCGTCAGCACCAGTTCCAGCAGTCCGAGCCTTGACGATTGGATCTCCGAGGGGACCGGTTCCGGCGGCTTCCTTTCAGCAGTCGTCTCAGCCGCGTCCTCAGCAGCAGAGGCAGTCTTCTTCAGTTGCTTGTTCCCATTACGGGAAGGGAGGACATGTCTTATCAGAGTGCCGTAGGGCACAGGGCTTGTGCCTAGCTTGTGGAGCACCGGACCACAGGATAGAGGCTTGTCCCAGGAGGAGTTCGGCTGGATCAGCATCCTTTCAGCCAGCAGTTCAGCAGTTTAGAGCACCAGCACCGGTTCAGCAGCAGCAGGCCCAGAGGCCATTACCGACGCAGTCTCAGCAGTTCCAGCAGAGGTCTCAGCAGTATGCTCAGGCTCAGGCTCAGAGGCAGAGGGGTCCAGCGACCAGAGTTCAAGGTCAGGCTTTCACGCTTTCTATGGAGGAGGCGCTAGCAGCAGGGGAGGTGGTCACAGGTACCATTCTTGTTCACTCTCATTCAGCTTCAGCTTTATTTGATTCTGGTACTTTGTATTCGTTTATATCTGTACGATTTGCGATATATATTGGTTTAGAGCCAAAATCTTTACCTGTAAGGTTGAATATACTTACTGGTAACGGTCTAGTAGGAGTAGACCGAGTCTACGCTTCGTGTAGTCATAGTATGTGGAAGAGAGTTTTCCGCTAGGCTGATAGAGGTTCCTATGGGCGATTATGATATAGTCCTAGGTATGGATTGGTTGAGTGCTCGACATGCTTCGATAGATTGCCATGCTGGCAAGGTTATCTTTCGTGTTTCGAATGAGGAGGAGTTCTCGTTCTCTAGAGGCGAGGTAGAGTCTTCACCAGCGGTCATGTGGATGGCAGTAGCAGAGGAGGTTCAGTTGCCTCGAGTAGTTTGCGAGTTTTTCGATGTGTTTCTCGAGGAGCTTCCAGGTATGCCTCCAGTTCGAGAGATTGAGTATTATATTGATTTGGTTCGGGAAGCAGAGCCATTGTCAGCGAGAGTCTACAGGATGTCTCCTTCAGAGTTGTTGGTGTTGTATCAGTCTATTGAGGAGCTTAGGACCAAGGGATTCATTCGTCCTAGTGGATCGCCTTGGGAGCTCCAGCCCTTCTTGTGAAGAAGAAGGATGGTTCATCGCGTATGGTCATTGACTATCGTCAGCTTAACGCGGTGACCGTGAAGAACAAGTATCCCTTGCCCAGGATAGATGACTTGTTCGACCAGCTTAGTGGAGCGGCTGTGTTTTCGAAGATCGATTTGCGGTCTGGGTACCATCAGATCAGAGTCAGAGAGCAGGATATACCCAAGACGGCGTTTAGATCTCGATATGGCCATTGGAAGTTCCTTGTTATGCCTTTCGGAGCGACCAATGCGCCAGCGATCTTCATGGATCTCATGAATCGCATCTTCATGCCCTACTTAGACCAGTTTGTGATAGTGTTTATTGATGATATCTTGGTCTATAGTCGGACTGAGACAAAGCACGAGCAACATCTTCGCGTGGTTCTTCAGATTCTTCGGGACCATCAGCTTTACGCGAAGTTTAGCAAGTGCGATTTCTGGCTCGATCGAGTCTCTTTCTTGGGTCACATTATTGTCGGAGGTGGTGTTGAGGTGGACCCCAAGAAGGTTGAGGCTATCGAGAGTTGGCCAGTACCTCGTACAGCTTCAGATGTATGCAGCTTTCTGGGATTAGCAGGCTACTACAGACGGTTTGTGGCAGACTTTGCTAGGATCTCCGCACCCTTGACACGGCTGACGTGTAAGGATGTGTGCTTTGAGTGGTCAGATGCTTGTCAGGTTTCTTTTGAGAAACTCAAGCAGAGTTTGATTTCAGCTCCTATTCTGACATTACCCGTCGGACCAGGTAGGTTCACGGTGTATTGTGATGCGTCAGGCCGGGGACTTGGTTGTGTTCTTATGCAGTACGGTCGAGTGATAGCTTATGCGTCTCGGCAGCTTCGGGACCATGAGAAGATCTATCCGACGCACGATCTTGAGTTGGCCGCAGTTGTGTTTGCCCTCAAGCTCTGGAGGCATTATCTGTATGGTGATCGAGTGGAGATTTTTACTGACCATAAGAGCTTGAGGTATGTGTTCACCCAGAGGGATCTGAACATGCGACAGAGGCGGTGGCTTGAGTTACTGAAGGATTATGATGTTGATCTTCAGTATCATCCCGGGAAGGCAAACGTCGTTGCAGACGCTTTGAGCAGGAGACCCGGGGTCTATTTCTTGACGGAGCAACGTCACCTTCTGGAGGATCTTCAGGAGATGGGCATTGAGGTAGTGCTACATGGCGAGGCAGCTATGATGGCAGGCTTGCAGGTTCAGTCTACCATTGTGGATAGGATCAGAGCAGCTCAGTCAGGGGATGCCAAGCTTCAGCAGCTCAAAGCAGAGTGTGTGGCAGGGCACAGAGCAGAGTTGTGCATCCATGAGGATGGGACACTCCGATTTGGGAGTCGTCTTTGTGTACCGAGTGGAGATATTCGACAGAAGATTATGTCGGAGGCCCATAGTTCTCAGTATTCTGTTCATCCTGGAGGGACGAAGATGTACCGAGATATTCGTCAGCATTTCTGGTGGAATGGTATGAAGAGGGAGAAAGCTCGGTTTATCTCTCGATGCTTAGTTTGCCAGCAGGTCAAGGCTGAGCACCAGAGACCGGCCTGACTTCTTCAGTCTTTACCGATTCCGGAGTGGAAGTGGGATCATATTACTATGGACTTCATGACTGGTCTTCCTAGAACCTCGACTGGTAAGATGCCATTTGGGTTATAGTAGATCGACTCACGAAGGCTGTCCACTTCCTACCTTTCAGAGTTGGTCAGTCTACAGAGCAGTTGGCCGACTTATACATGAGGCAGATTATCAGATTGCATGGGGTGCCAGTTAGCATAGTCTCAGATCGGGATTCCAGATTCTCTTATCATTTCTGGCAGAGTCTTCAGCAGAGTCTGGGTACCCGTTTGAGTTTCAGTTCAGCATACCATCCTCAGACAGATGGTCAGTCGGAGCATACGATTCAGACCTTGGAGGATATGCTTCGATCATGCATTCTTGACTTCAGTGGTTCTTGGGAGGATCACTTGTATTTGATGGAGTTCTCTTACAACAATAGCTTCCAGGCGAGCATTCAGATGGCTCCTTTCGAGGCTTTGTATAGTAGGAGATGTAGGTCACCCCTAGCTTGGGATACATTGGAGAGAGGACAGATGTTTGGTACTAGAGATGATTGCTCAGTCAGTTGGAGTAGTCAGACAGGTCAAAGAGCATCTCAGAGTAGCTCAGGATCGATAGCGTCATTGGGCAAATCAGCATCGACGCCATCTTGAGTTCTCTGTCGGCGACTACGTATTTCTTCGAATTTTGCCTACCCGTGGTGTCATCAGATTTGGCGTACGGGGAAAGCTTAGTCCTAGATTTATTGGGCCGTTCGATATTCTCGAGCGAGTAGGGGATGTATCTTATCGCCTTGCTCTTCTACCGTCGTTGTGCGAGGTACATGACGTGTTTTATGTATCTCAGCTACGTTGATATGTTCTGGATCCGAGCCATATCCTAGATCATTCCGAACTGGTCGTTGGTACCAACCTATCGTATGAGGAGAGGCCCATATCTATTTTGGACCGGAGGGAGAAGATTCTCAAGAATCGGACTATCCGATTAGTTTATGTTTCCTGGGATCATCATTCAACGGGCGAGTCGACATGGGAGCGCGATGATGATATCCGAGCTTGTTACCCGTATCTGTTTGACTCTTGAGGTATACTTATTCGTATATCTGTGTTCTACCTTTTTAGTGTGATTGTAGGAATATATGATGTTGTTGTTTACGTATGTTTAAATTGCTTTTTACATTTCTTGTACATCACTCTAGTTGGATTTCATGTTTTATGAGTTTCCTACCTTGATCCTGATAGCATATTTTCTTGGATTTCTTGCTTACTTTTGATTACCTTTAGAAAATTCCGAGGACGAAATTTTTCTAAGGAGGAGAGAGTTGTGAGACTCGTCTCACAGTATCGGTATTTATATACGGATACGTATTTTGTAGTGTATTTCGTATTTTCTTGGTTTTTGGAACACTTTAAATTTTTTTCCAAAACTATAGGTTTTCTCCTTGATCGGCATACCGCCGGTATACCGGTGTATACCGACGGCATACTGCCCGGACAGATTTTCTACACTTTAGATATTTTCGATTTCAGATATTTTGATGAATAGTATTTCGAATATTTTCGTGAATAGTATTTAGATATTTTCATGAATAGTGTTTAGATATTTTCGTGAATAGTGTAGATGTACCCTATTATCTAATGGATATTTGGTTTTGTTTGAATGGACATGATTGACCTAGACTTTGACACGGATCATGATCCAACGACTAAGATTAATTTCCCCTTCTTTATATACCATTTCATTTTCTCTCTCCTCTCTCTTTTTATTCTCTTCACTCTCTCTTCATTCCTTCTTCCTTTCTCTTCCCTTGGAGCTTGCCAAGAGCTTGACCTCGAGGTCTAGAGTGTGGTTTCGTGCCCCTCTTGGTGGTGGAGTAGAAGATTAGGCTTGGAGCTTAACCTAGGCAAGTACATCTTGCCAAATTCTTGAACAATAGTAATCTATTGTCATTTTTGTTTTCCTTGGTGTTAAATGCTTAGAATTTTCCTAAACTCATTTTGTTAAATGTGTTTTCCTGATGATTCTCGTATATGTGCATGTTTTCAAAAATTCATTTAAAGAAGATTTGATTTTCTGTTAAAATCCAATAGTAACTTAGTAGAAAAACTTGGTATCAAGAGTGATACTAGTGTTACCATCATAGATCTTGGTCATATATACATGTATGAGGTCCTTACCTAGCTAGTATACATGGATTTTGAGTTTGGTGGCAATCGGGACTCGTTTCGGTGTTCCGAGAACCCCTATTTTGGAGTATTTTGAGATATTGATCTATCAAATCTTTGAATTTGTGAAATATAATAGTTCCATGTTGTAGGGAATTTAATTCTATGCAATTTTGACTTTTAAAAAATCTAAATTTTGATTTAAAATAAAGTTTTTATGGTCGAAACAAGTTTGGACAAAAATCTAAATTTTGTTGCTGTTTGAACAACCGGTATACCGACGGTATGCCGGTGTGTACCGCCGGTATGCCAATTTTTGCACCAGAAACTTTCTGTCTTTTGGCCGGTATACTGCCGGTATGCCGCCGTATACCGCCCGTATGTCGTTTTATGTCGTTTTAGTCTGTTTTTGTCCGTTTCTGTCCGTTTTTGATATTTACTTCGACTATAATGATTTCTTAACATAATAAGATGATCTTGCATAGTTAGAAAATGATTGTACACCCTATATACACTTGACACTAGCACATGTTCAATCATTTTTCTATGAAATGTACTTAGCTTTAATTATTCTTCCCTACATGCCATGATATGTCTTTTGATAGATTCTTTCTTACAAGCTATGATAATTGTTGCCATGTCTTCTTGCTTAGTAGATAGTGGCCCGTCGTGGCGCACTCATGATATATGTCCTTCCTTGCTTTCATGATAGTGGCCTGTCGTGGTGCACTCTTGATTCTAGTACATGTCTAGCTCCTTGATAGTGGCTCGTCGCAGTGCACTCTTGTCTTGATATTATCATATCTTGTTGTGGCTTGTTGTAGTACACAATATTGCTTGTCTTGTCCAGTCTTGCATGTCTCATGTCTAGGATGGATTCTGCGGAATGCCACACCTAGAATCCAAGAAGAAAATATTAAGGACTAAAACAACTCGCTTGATTACCTAGATCATTGGAGACTTTCTCGGTTACCTGTTGCCCCTTTGGTCCTGGTCTTATATATATATACATGGGATTTGGAGCTATCTGTCATGATGATCACTCTTCCAGCACACCGTCGAGTGGGGAACCTCTTTAGGACACATGTATCTTACTGCAGTGTGTCTGCTATACTTCTTTTCTTTTTGGCTTGGATCATTCAGGTAGTAGCAGGCAGGTAACTGGACTTAGATTTCTCAAACTTGCATGTGTTAGTAATTAGGAATTGTGTAAACCCTAGTTAGCTAAAGTATCAAGCCGTACTCATTGCTTGGCCGTAATTGATGGATGGAGTCCATTCTTGTCTAGTCTAGTCTTGCTCCAGTTTATCTTATTGTAGTACTTAGCTTCCTGTCATTCCTTATATGCTATTCTTCCTACTACATGCTCGGCTTCTCTACATGCTCACATGTCCATTTTATTCTATATATTCACTTACTATCCTTCTTGCATGTTCCAGTTTCTTTCATAAACACTGTGGTACCAATTTACTATTCTAGTCTCGTTTACTGCTTTATCTTAGAGATGTTATAATTGCATGCTGGTTTTAGTTCATAGTTTGGCTTCCTGTGTGGTACTTGCTATTGGGGTTCTGATCCCACTGGTTTTGTATTGACCAGATCTAGTTGAGGAGCCCGAGGATCTTCAGGACCGTCCTCTCGATGGTGACCACCCGGAGCACCAGGGGACTTGAGTGGGTGTTCTTTCTCTTACCCACTCATTTTGTACATATTCTTTTGATGTATTTAGCCACCGAGCACGTGTTTAGCTCGTGTTTTGGACTTGACATTTGGCCTACGGGCTTAGACATGATGTTATATTTCTAGACTGCAGCTAGAGCCTGATCATGTATTACTTAGTCTTGCTAGTTCTTCATTTTGTATTACTAGCTTCATGATCATCTATATATTATAGTTTGGGACGCCTTACTATCTTATATGCATGATGATCATATTCTTGTACCTTACTTTTTGTCTGAGACTGAGATATCTAGGATTATGTGACCTAGGATTGACTGTTGGTTTGTAGTAGTGACCCCCATCTATACAGCTTATACAGTTGTTTCGAGTACTGGAGTACTTTGGTATACGTAGCTGGCCTTGTCCGTCCCAACTTGCCAGTATTCTGGTTCTGGGGCGTGACAGTGTCCCACAGCCTGAAACGTGTCCAAGTGTCCGCGCATGAAGTGCGTATCAGTGGCACTTGTGCGCGCGTGTGTGCGTGTGGTCGAGACAGTGCAGGTCAAAATTCTCCTAAACTACTCGATGATATCTCCTCAAATTTTATGTGCATAGTATCAGTGTTTGCCCGTACCCACACACTAATTTTCAGGTGTCGGGGTGCCGTGTCGTGTCCGCTAGGACACCCGAGCAGCAGGACACTGCACGACAGTGTCGTGCTGAGTCCCCGTGTCCAATAACAGTGTCCAAAACACCCAAAAATCAACTCAGTCCTAATGATATATAACCTACACCTACTTAGCTACAAACCCATGTAATTAGTTTTAAAAATTACTAAAATAAATTCCTATGTGTCATTTCACCAAACACCTATTTAAAAAACACCGATACGTGTCCGATACGGATATCGAACGGACACGAAATCCTACCAACCTTGGGCTATACCTAGGAGATCCCTAAATGAATGCATCAATGAAGAAAAATTAGGGCTTTAATAGGTGTAGATAGGTTTACCTATTGAGAGTTGGAATCTCAATGTAAAGAGCCTAGTATCGGTGCTTTCCCTCAATTTGCAACGGTCCCGAATCTTCCAACCCTTGCTAGCTATCCACCAATGGCTTCTACTACTGTAGGGGAGCCCAATGTAAAAGACTAGGCTCAATTTGGAGTTGAATTGATGAAATAGGGTGATTTGGGGAAGAACACTAAACTAGGGTTTTGTAGGTTTAAAGAAGGAGGCAAGGGGGTGTCATTAAGTGTTTAAATAAGGGGAGAGGCTCCTTATGGCAGCCTAGGGTTAGGATTTAGATGTAGATGGGTGGCTAAGGCTTCTCCACATAAATCCAAGTCCATTCATTGGTCCAATTTAGTCCTAAGGCTTTCTTTCTACAAATATCTTAAGGAAAATATCCTACTACAATAATATCTAGATATTACTAACCTTGTCATTAAGTCCCTAACCTTCTAACTAAACCTCCATGAACATCATTAGCATCTAGGTTAAGTCAAAACTAGGTTAGTCTCTAACAAATAATTAGCACCATAAAAATCAATCAAAATTCATTTTCACCAATAAGTAAAAAATGACCAAAATACCCTTAGGCCAAAAAGTAGTAATATGACATTCTAATCACATGACTAGGCTCCCTTGGTCGTGGTTAGTCTCTAGGCTTAGCAAAACTAGGGTTGTACTAGCAAAACACCAAAATCACAATCCACCAATTTAAATAGTATTAAATTAATTAAAAATTCACCAAAATTATGGAAAATTGAGAAATGACAAAATTACCCTTAATTTTGAAAACAGGCAGTTACACATTTGAGAATGTAGATTTTTGTCTAACCACCAGAATAATATATGGTGACAAATCTTTGCATGTGATCATAGAAGGCACTATTTGTTTGAGAGGCTGCCACCTAACTTGTCTCGAAAGAATCCATAATTTCCAAATTTGTCACTAAAACTCTCGTAGATGAGTAACAACCAATTTCCTTTGAAAATATTTATATGCATGCACTTTGATTCCAAGAGATAAATATTAATGGACGTAAAAAAAAATGTTAGGCTTCAAATATATAACAACTTAATACTACAACTTTTGAACCCAAAAACTTATTGATTCAAAATCTAACCAATTTTTTTTAATAAATGGCCCCTTATAACCTAATTTTAAATTCAAATTATATTTAGATTTGACAAATATTTGGATCATAAACATATATGGTGATCTTGCCACTTCTGCCACCAAGAAACTTACCAGGTAGTATAGTAGTATACATAACGAATTCCTATAAATATGAGGGCAACTAGAAATCTACTTTATTGGTGCCAAAACTACACATCCATGATATGAGAACTTGTCATTGAAACAAAGTATTTTATTCGTGGAAAGTTGTTGAAGGCATGACATTCAAGCTGCTGAGAGCACTCCTTAATATAATGAAACAAACATGACTATATTTTCAGATAAAATTTATTCCAGCGAAGAAAAGGATAAATTTCGAAAACATTAACAAGCACATGTACAATCACTACACTAAAAAGGCATTTAGGAACAATTGTTTTATGTATATAATATCTTTAGGAAAACATGAGAACCTTTCCTAAAAGTGGCATTGCAATATTTGGAACAATTAAAAATTCTTTCAAAATTTACTTTGGAACGGTTCTCAGACGTTCCTAATGTAGATTTTGGAACACAAAATGTGTTCCTAAATTATTGTTTGGAACATCTGTGGAGTGTTTCTAAAATTAAATTTTGAAACACATACAATACATTCCTAAAGTATATTTTTTTTGGAACGCCTTCAAAATGTTTCTAAATGTCATTTTTGAAACATTTGCATTCATTCCTAAATGTAATTTATAACATTTTTAAAATCCTTGTGGCTAGTTTTGAAACCCTTTTTTTAAGGTTCCAATATATTTTTTCTTATTTCAATTTTGTAGCCAATTTTTATTTTGAACCACCATTATAAAGATAGGGAACAGTAAAACACATAATAAATGGTGCAATATTTTTTATGCATTGCCTCAGTCAACATCCAAGAGGACTATTAAATAAATCAAACATGTCAACTTAGTATAAATTAAACAACCAATAACATATCCCAAAAGTTAGATCTTTATAAAACATCATCAAAAGAATATATAGTGTCAAAGTTACAAATATTATATAAACTCTAGCTCGACCATAAAAGATAAATTTTTTTTACAAATGTAGTTGTTTGAAAGATGATTCCATAAGTTGTTCTCCAACAGAATGAGAAAGATTTGAATGGCAGCAACTGGCAACACATGCAGACAACAACATTATGAAACAAATTTAAGTTAAATTCAGTGTATGGCATGGTTTTCTAGTGTATACTATACAATCTAGGTCAAACTCAGTCAAACTAAGTCACACTAGGTTACACTAAGTCAAACTAAGTCAAAAAAGGTCAAACTAGGTCAAAGGTTGACTTACAGTTGACCTTTGGTCAACTGGTAAACTCTGGTCAACTCCTAGTCCAATCTAGGTCAAACTAGGCTAATAGTTGACTCACAGTTGACTTTTGGTCAACTCTGGTCAACTCCTAGTCCAATCTAGGTCCAATATTGACTTTTAGTTGACTTGGAGTCAAAACAGTCAACTATGGTCAAACATGGTCAACTCTAGTCTAAGTATCATATTCCTAACCTTTACCTACCAAGATACTATATACCTTGGTCTCATTGGTATCCCGATACCAATATCTTGGTCGGAATCTAATATCTTAGTTTAGGTAAACATATACCTTAACTACCATGATACCAATCCAAGATATCTAGTATCTACCCTAGCTACTAGCTAACCAATATCATAGATATCTACCCTTAGTCTCTAGGTAAACTCTTACCTTGAAGGTAACTCAAATACCTTACCTTATACTAAGGTAAACCACTTTACCTTGGTAAAGGTAAACCAATATCCTAAGATACCCTATTAGTATCCTAAGATACTAGGATAGGATACTATCTATCTACAAGCTAACCACTAACACATTAGCTAGCAAACTCTATCTAACATATCCTAATGTCTAACTTACACTAACAAACCATTACCTACAAATATCTAGCATCTAACAACTATACTAACATATATAACTCTAATAAACTAACATCTAACAATAGGCTATGGGCTAATGCTAATGGGGCTAGAGGAAAGCAAATGGGAAATGCAAATGGGAATAGGGAATGGGGGTTATTGCAAGGGCTGCAAGGGTTAAGTGGGGTGCAAGAGGCTGCCATTGTTGTGCTTAAAATTGCTGCTACTGCAAGGCTATTGCTGCAGTTTGCAGCTGCTGCTGTGGCTTAATATAGCCTGCTGCAGTGCTCTTTAACTGCTGCACAGCCACTGCTTGTTGTGCACTCAAGCTTGCTGTTGTTGTGGTCTAAACTGCTACTGTTGTGGTCTCATATGGCTGCTGTCTATGGGCAGCAGTCCCCCCTTCCTCACTTCTATACAGTCACATACACTCACACTACCACTAACCACAAGCAAACACACACACCACTCACACTACCCCCTCCTCTCTACTCACACTAAATGTAAACACACAACTAACACTACCAACACAGCAATATATATATCTATATGTATATAAAACAGTTCACTATATTAATATGTATCAAAATGACATGTATAGACTTAAAACATGACTTGTAGGCTAAACCACTTAGATTCCAACATAGGTATACAAATGATAACAAGTCTAATCATCCTAACCATGGTTAGTCCACTCTCTAACACATGTAAATCTGAAATTAGAAGACAATGAATCCTATTTGGCATAAAAGCAAACACATGGTGTGCCCCCTTGGAAACTCTCCATGGGAATACCAAACCTATCCCAAATTCCTATTGAACACTCATATGAGCCTCAAGAACAATCCTAATGGTGGTTCATGCATGGTGTGGTTCTTATGAATGCAAAACTATCAAAAATGCAAGAAAACATGGATTAGAGAGAAGGTTATACCTATATGGAGTTGGATCCCAATGATACACTCAAAAGGACACGGTTCTGACACGAAAACTTCTCAAAATTGGACACCCTTCCTTGCACTTTGCTCCCACTCTTGGCTAGCACCTTCTCCTTGGTAGCTTGGGTGAAATGGAGGAAGAATAACTTGATTTGTGAGATCAAATCAAGAGAGGAGGTCTCAAGTTTGGGGAAGAACTCAAAATGGAAAGAAAGAGGCTACTCTTGAAATGAAAGGGGGATGAATCCCTACTCCTTGTGTCCAGCCCTAGTAGCCCTAATTTGGGTCTTAGGAATGTCCAATATGCCCTTATCTAGTCTCCCTTTGGTTAACTTAAGTCATGCAAAGGGTTGGGGTCAAAAGGATCAAGTTCTAATTTCTAAATGAACCAATCTAGTCATGTGGGATTAGTCTAATTACACTAGACTAAATAGTGGGATTTGTGGGCCATGTCTAACTAATCTTTGGGTCCCGACTAGAGTCTAAGCAACCCGGGCCACTAACACAAGTCGAAACTAGACGAAATTCAAACCCGACAAAACTAATCCCCAAATAACAATATTAATAAATAAATATTCACAAAAATAATAGAATATAGAAAATGACTATTTTATCCTCAATTATAAAAATTTGAAGTGACAAATCTACCCTCCTTAAAGTAATTTTGTCCTCGAAATTAAAACAAACCAACACAGGAAAACACAAGCAGAAAACAAAAAGAACATATACCTCAAGACTCGAAGAGATAAGGAAAACGCTCCCGCATGTCGTCCTCCCTCTTCCAGATAGACTCACCTGAAGAGTGGTGCCTCCATGCAACACGAACCAAGGGTATAACCTGGTTTCGGAGCACCTTCTCCCGACGATCCAAAATCTCCACATGCTGTTCTGGATAGTTGAAAGTAGGCCCCACCTTTTTCGCTGAATGATCCAATATATGGCTAGGATCTGCCACGTTCTGCCTCAGCTGTGACACAAGGAACACGTTATGCACTCCCTCGAGGACTTCTCAAATTCAAAGTCTACTGTTACCTTAATCTCCTCAAATTTAATTTCTCAGAACTACATAACCTCGAGGACTTCTACCCACCTTTGGTCATACTACTCCTCAAAATACGGTCACGAAAATTTTATAATCTTCTAACTAGTTGCTAACAATTCTACCAACAGATATATAGGGTGTATGACATCTACAATCCCTCATATCTATAAACAACCAAATATTCAATAGTCAAGCAATATTATACTATAATTTAAAGATTTCTGATAGATTCTAGACAGCACGATCGTTCGTCACCCTAAAATAGAAAGGGACGAGAATCAATGGTACGAGAAAGCAAGGAAGTATAATCGAGAGCAAATATGGAGTTTTCAAGGATGTAGAGAAATTTTTAGGAGAATTTTCAAGGCAGTGTGGATTGAGATTCCTAGGTTCAGTCATTGTCGCAGGATTATACCAGTACAATTACGTAACCGGTATGATATGCTCTGACCTGCATGGGTCACCAAAAAAACTTGTCACGACCCATACCCGTTTTTCGGACGCAAGCTCGTGAGCAAGCCAGCTACGTATCGAACGGACTCTAACCCGACTCGGATACGTAAATGCTGTCAAGGCTATGGTATACTGCCAAATTATAGCAAAGGTAAATATATATCTCAATCCACAATAAATGTACGAAACATGAATGAACAAGTATGGGTCGTGGTCTGCAGCCCACTAGCATATATGTCCGATTAGACTCCAAGGAATATAAAAGGGTCTCTAAACTGAACCAATAAGCAAGATATCTCATGATAAGGAATGTAAAGCACGAAAGGATAATAAACGTAATAACGATACCTGAATCCCGCAAGTGTATCATCACATCCGCCATCCAAAACTACTAGCTAACTCCATTCAATCACTAAATCTGAAGAGATCATCAGGTCCTCAGGGGACATAGCAAGATATATAAAAACATGCCTATCTAGCAGTTTATCATGCAATAAAGAAAATATAGAAAATAAACAGGAAAAGACCAATCAACACGAAAATACGACTGGAAGAACCACTTCGCATAAACGAACTGCTGGAGGAGAACAAGAGAACACGATGTCACGATGTCAATGGATAACCAATCGAATACTCAAACCCTCGTCCCTAGTGTGGACTCACAGGTTTGAACAACTACTAACCCTCGTCCCTAGTGTGGACTCGCAGGTTTGAACAACTACTAACCCTCGTCCCTAGTGTGGACTCGCAGGTTTGCTTCAAAAAATCACCCTTGCCCCTAGTGTGGACTCGTTGGTGCGGACAGATATCTACTAACCCTCGTCCCTAGTATTGACTCGCAGGTTATCTTCAAGAATCAAGACACAGATAACTATTAACCCTCGCCCCTAGTGTGGACTCGCAGGTTAGCTTCACAAAATCAAGGTACAAATAACTACTAACCCTCACCCCTAGTATGGACTCGTAGGTTAGCTTCAGGAATTCAAGGTACAGCAATTCTATTATGACTTATTCATCCTATGACACGATGTGACTCAGTCCAAGTATAGGTGATGACACGACATGACCTAATCAAGATACACGAGAGAAACAATCCAATATGAACTACAAAATTAACTATGAACAAGAACTCTCTCTCTCTCTCTATATATATATATATATATATATATATATATATACTAGCATGCACGATGTACAAATCATATATCAATAATCAACTAATAAAACTATATAATAATTGAAATATACATGTAAATAAACTGTAGAGGGAGGCAAGGTATACTTGCCTGCGGTCCTTGCACAAACCATAGTCACAAGTCGAAGATGAGGGGATCACGATCTAGGATCTGTCAACCTATAACACATATCGCACCATGAACCGTGCACGAAAACTATAAATCAATTCTAATGTTCTAGTTCTAAATTCATAAAATAGTGGCTAATTGGGTTACTAATCTAATAATAATTAATTCTAGAATAATTCACTTAAAAACCTAATTTAACCGAATAATAATCTAAATATAATCTAAACATGCAAGTTTGGCCATCAAAAGTCGTATTTCCCAATTTTGGAAACTATAGCACGCAAATCGAGACGTACCATTGACTATCTAGTCAAACGCTATGAACTCTAGAATTTGAAAGTGCACCTTGGTAGATTTCAATGCCATGAGTGCGCTGGAATCAACCGTGCCACAAAATCATGCTTTGGTCAAAAGATATCGCCATTATGGCTAATCGTGACCAAAGCGGTGATTAACCGATCAATTCTGAGTTCAACAGAATAACTAAAATATTAGATGAATGAAATAATTTCTAGAAAAATTATATGTCATAGAGCTCTGTGTTAGCTTTCCAAAACTTCAAACGTTTCATGATTTCGATTTTTGGTTCTCCCGGAATCTCGAAAACACAGAAACGTGTCAAGTTTTGGACAACCGACACTCTATGAATTTTCCAGAAATTTAGGAATAATATATACGAAAATAAATTACATATTCAGAGATCTTACCTCGATACGAATCCAACGAAAAAAACGGGACACGAAAAGCACGTCGGAGTTGGTGGAAATCGCTTCGGGAAGTCGGAAACCCTAGATGAGTTCTTCCACAAAAGGCTGCTAGAATTTAATTAGGGTGGGCGAATATAATAATATATATATAGGGGAGAGAGAGAGGCGGTCACTATAGCAGTTGGCGCCGACAGGTGGGCCCCCCTGGGTGGATTTTTGCGTATTTATTTATTTAATTCAGAAAATTATTTAAAAATTATTTTAAGTCCAAATAAATTAAAATAAATTGCAGAAAAATCCAAAAAATTTCTAAAATGTTCTAGAAAATATTTTTAGTCATTTTGAGCCCAAATAAAAATATTTGGTCCAGAAATACCCCCGTATAACCTTACAGTAAATCCTGAAAGTCCTTAAAAATAATAAAATCTTAAATATTAAATACCTAAAAATATCCAAAAATTGTAGAAAAATATAAAATAGCTAAATAATACATATATAGGCTATCTAGAGGTCATGTGACCACAAGATGGTCATAAATCACCTGTGGGCTTAGTTACAACTCCTATGATCATAGAAAATTAAATATAAACTAATCAATTAAAAATAAAAAAATATCACTAAATTATAATCGGGATGACATATTCCACATACTATCCCCCTTAAAAATAATTTTGTTCTCGAAATTCTAATTCATGACTATCCCTTAAAATTTAAAGTCTACTATTACCTTAATCCTCAAATTTAATTTCTCAGAACTACATAATCTCGAGGACTTCTACCCACCTTTGGTCATACTACTCCTCAAAATACGGTCACTAAAGTCTTATAATCTTCTAGCTAATTGCTAATAATTCTACCAACAGATATCTAGGGTTTATGGCATCTACAATTCCTCATATCTATAAACAACCAAATATTCAATAGCCAAGCAATATTATACTATAATTTAAGGATTTCTGATAGATTCTAGACAGCACGATCGTTCGTCACCCCAAAATAGAAAAGGACGAGAATCAATGGTACGGAA
This sequence comes from Iris pallida, assembly GCA_029216955.1. NCBI lineage: Eukaryota > Viridiplantae > Streptophyta > Magnoliopsida > Asparagales > Iridaceae > Iris > Iris pallida. The sequence continues at coordinate 361,604 of JANAVB010029419.1, read as the reverse complement.
AAGCAAAGAAGTGTAATGGAGAGCAAATATGGAGTTTTCAAGGACGTAGAGAAATTTCTAGGAGAATTTTTAAGGCAGTGTGGATTGAGATTTCCAGATTTAGTCATTGTCGCAGGCTCGTACTAGTACTGTTACGTAACTGGTACGATATGCTCTGACCTGTATGGGTCACCAAAAAACTTATCACGACCCGCACCCGCTTTTTGAACGCTAGCTCGTGAGCAAGCCAGCTACGTATCGAACGGACTCCACCCCGACTCGGATACGTAAATGCTATCAAGGCTATGGTATACTGCCAAATCATGGCAATGGTAAATCTATATCTCAATCCACAATAAATGTACGAAATATGAATGAACAAGTATGGGTCGTGGTCTGCAGCTCACTAGCATATATGTTCGATGAGACTCCAAGAAATATAACAAAGGTCTCTAAATTGAATCAATAAGTAAGATATCTCATGATAAGGAATGTAAAGCCCGAAAGGATAACAAACGTAATAACGATACCTGAATCCCGCAAGCGTATCATCACATCCGCCATCCAAAACTACTAGCTAACTCCATGCAATCACTAAACCTGAAGAGATCATAAGGTCCTCATGGGACATAGCAAGATACATAAAAACATGCCTATCTAGCAGTTTATCGTGCAATAAAGAAAATACAGGAAATAAACGGGAAAAGACCAATCAACACGAAAATACGACTATACACGACTGGAAGAACCACTACGCATAAACAAACTGCTGGAGGAGAACAAGAGAACACGATGTCACGATGTCAACGGATAACCAATCGAATACTCAAACCTTCGCCCCTAGTGTGGACTCGTAGGTTAGCTTCAAGAAATCAACCTCGCCCCTAATGTGGACTCGCAGGTGCGGACAGATATCTACTAACCCTCGCCCTTAGTATGGACTCGCAGGTTAGCTTCAGGAATCAAGACACAGATAACTACTAATCCTCGCCCCTAGTGTGGACTCGCAGGTTAGCTTCAGGAATTCAAGGTACAGCAGTTCTGTTTTGACTTATTCATCCTATGATACGATACGACTCAGTCCAAGTACAGGTGATGAACGATACGACCCAATCAAGATACACGAGAGAAATAATCCAATATGAACTACAAAATTAACTATGAACAATAACTATATATATATACTAGCATGTACGATGTACAAATCATACGTCAATAATCAACTAGTAAAACTATATAATAATAGAAATATACATGTAAATAAACTGTAGAGGGAGGCAAGGTATACTTGTGTAAGCTTCCGAAATTTAGGGCTTATTTTTTCCATTTTATAAATCAATTATTTGCAATAGATATTATTATTTGATTATTATTTGATTAAATGTACTTTTTCGTGCCTTTGATATTTGGAGTGTCAGGGATGTTCATCTCTGGAAACCTTCTTCATGAGTTTTGTAGTGGACAGGGTTACCTTCATTTTGGTATATTATGTCCCATCCAAACTTGTTCTCTTGTACTCTTTTTGCTTCGTGCAAGTTCGGATCAATTTAGACCATTTAATTATTAATTGAATTCCCACTCATTTCTTTGATCATCATATGCACGTTACCGTGACTTTTAATTTAGGAGCACCAGACTAGTCATTATCTTGAAACCAACTCCACATACATGATCTACTCGAGATACTCTTCACCCATGACCTTCGTGTCCCACTCAGACACACCATCTTATGCTTCAATTTTTTCGCACAACTTTTGGGTCAATTTAGGCCGATTAATTATCTACCGTAGAATGTGACATGACTTCCAATTTAATTTTGGGACCCGACATCGATCCAAACCTGTCAGCCCAAAACATGGACATAGCCTACATGAAGCCTACTACCCGTATGACACTTGTGTCCCATTTATTTGAGCCCCCACATGCTACTTATTTACCCATGATCATAAATACCTAAATTAATTCATTTATTACATCATGTCCGATTTTGACCCGACCCGGCTCAACCGAACCCAGTCCAAGCTTCATGTTACCCTCTCTCATGACACCCTCACTCTCTTTGCCCTTGAAAAATATTAAATACCTAGTCTACCTATTTTTTATATTTAATAGAAAATTCCTTTATTAAAAATTCCTAGGAATAATCTAATTCCCCATTTTAATCCTATCCTTTGATCTACCCCAACTCATCACCACCCTCCATTTCCTACACAACACAAACTCACACACCCCTATGGATAGGCCGGACCTAATTTCTAGGTAGAGTATATATCTCTCTCCTCCCTTTAATTACACACACACACACACACACACACACACACATACAATTAATTCTCTCTCTCACTTCCTAAAGAATACTACACAATAGCTCCTCCACCATTCAGCCGAGCTCCAAATAGCCCCTTGGCCGAGCCCCCATGGCTGGCCGAGCTCCTCCCCGACATCCCTTCTCCTCCTCCTCACTTCACCATCATTATCACCATTCACTACCACCACCATAACCATTCACTACTACCACCATCACCATTCACTACCACCACCATCATCTATAACCCTCCACCATTTAAACCGCCACCATCAACCACCACCACCCCCGTCGTGCCTCCGCCGTACCACCACGCCCCATACGCCCCTGGCTGTGTTGTCGTCACCGCGCCAGGCAGCAGCAGCAGCAGCATGCACAGCAGCCTATGCAACAACATCCGGCCCTGGTCGTACGGTGCAGGCGCCGCCGTGGTCGACCACCCCCTGGCCGAACGACCTCCGTGCACCTTCCCGTGGCGGACACCGTCCTCCGGGATGCGCCGTCTAGGCGATTCGTGCGTTTTGCACGGAATCCCGTCGACGTGCGCGAACAAGATTCGGAAATGGCGTTTCGTCGCAGCGACTTCGTGCATGTTTTTTGGAAAATCCGACCGTTGGATTGGCAATTTCTTTGCTCCTCTCAACCTCGGTATATCCATCTTTACTCCCCTCAATTTTTGTCCGTTAATTTTATCATTTGATACATCAAAACCGACCACCAAGTTGACCGTTTAAATTTTGTTATTTTTGGACAGTTTTGCGGAGCCAACTTCGTCGGTTCGTATCTCCTCCATCGTAGCTCTGTCTGGTGTAATACTGGTTCCTATGCGCATTTGGTATAACCCTCTTCCTATCCCTCCATTTTCGTTTCATTGTGAGCACGTTTGATTGGTTGAATTCGATGCCAAAATTGGCCGTCCGAATTCGTAATTTCCAAGTTGTTAAATTCTATTTTTGAACCCGGGACTCGGAATTCAATTTCTGACGCCACCAATAGACTCGTAGCGTCGCTCTGGCACATTTTTATATATAATTTGTTCGATTTGGAGGACGTGGGCCCTGGCACGTATTTTGGTGTAAAGCGGGTCCCACAGTCCGGGTCAACGAGACTTTTTGACGTCGACTCATCGGAATCCAATTCTGGATATATTGTTGAGTTCGTATCATCATTCTGGACTCGTTCACATATAGTTTGCTATGTTTTAGTGGACATTAGTTCCGACACGCATTTCGGTGCAAGTCGGATACCAATATCCGAGTCAACAGGTCATTTTGAGATCGGCTCATCGAAATCCAATTCTGGATATACCGTTGAGTTTGTATCGTCATTCTGGACTCGTTGACATATAATTTGCTGAGTTTTGAGGACATTGGCTCCGACACGCTTTTCTGTGTAAATCAGAATTTCAATATCCTAGTCAACGGACCAATTTGAGATCGGGTCAACGGAATCTAATTCTGGATATACCGTTGGGCTCGTATCGTCATTCTGGATTCGTGGATATATAATTTGTTCGGTTTGGTAGATTGGTATTCTTGCACATTTTTTGGTGCAAAACGGGTCCGACACGGACACCGTTTTGACCCAAAATTATTTTTTTGTCCATGTGTCCAAATTGGACTTATGGATAGGCTATCCTAGCTGATTTGACCATTCTGGACACGTTGGTGATGTTTATTTCCTCATCCGACAATGTTTGTAGATATTTCTCTGTGTATTTAACCTTTTATTATAATTAATTCTTATTAAGTTCGTATTTCGGAATTAGTACAACGAAACTGAGATCAGTTGATTTCAGGGATCTCACATCGCTGAAATTGGCAAGATGATCATGTGGATCACTATGATAAGATTATTAACCTTATCATTGATTATCTTATCTCGATTTGCATGTTGTAGGTTCCGATGTACGAATAACGAGGTACAACTTGATATTTTAATTCTTAGATTAGAGTTGATCCTGTTTGACCAAGATATATGGTATCTTGGTAGGTAAATATTAGGAATAGTGTGCTTAGGCTAGTTTTGACCTCGGTTGACCAATTTTGACTGCTTTGACCAAAGTCAACTATCAGTCAACACTTGGCCTAGAAATGTCTAGAACTTGACCAGAGTTAACCAGTTGACCAAAAGTCAACTGTTAGTCAACATTAACCTAGGGTTTACCTAGAGTTGACCCGGGTTGACCAGTTGATCAAAAGTCAACTGTAAGTCAACCTTTGACCCTGTTTGACGGGTTTGACTTCCTGTGACCTAGTTTGACTTAGTTGGACTGAGATTTGACCTAGATTACATAGCTTATACTATATAATCCTGCCAAACATTGTTGAACCCTAATTAGCTTATATATATCTCATCTTTAGGTTTGTGGCATCACTCTGAGCATCGACCCCATTTGACAGCTCAGGACCGCAGGCGAGTACATTCACTGATAGTTTTTATTGTCTTGATATCTGCTATATCCGATTCAGTTGTAGTGTCTTCCTCGATTTCCAGTCACGATAGTTCACGGACTAGTATATGTTGGATCATGACATGGGATATTGTTCCTAGATTTTTGTGGTATATTGGTACATTTTCTGTCTTATTTCCCTGTATTGGTATAGACACCGATTCCTAAGGGGACTTGCTACCCTCTTAGGAAATCCCATGTCATGACGTGTCATGTCCAGATCCATTATACTATTCGAGGATAGAGGAATTATTAGGGGTTATGTGATCAAAGCCTCCTGTCACTATTATGCTTGCACCACTCTCACCTCACGTAGGGTGTAGCAGACTCCTCCGTGTGCTTATTATCCAGGTTGGCCGGCATGACCCTTTCCAGAGATTTTCGTGCGATTGTGGGCCAAGTGGATAGCTTGTCTTGTAACATACCTAAAGCCGATCATATAATGCTCTAATAATTCAAGGTACATTTTATATTTATTTTATCTTATCTCATATCCTGCTCAGTTCTACTTTCATTACTTTTCTCACCATGCTATGATATTTATTTACTCACATGTTCTACATGCCTTTATGTTGTACCTTGATTGGAGGCTAAGTTCTGTTCGGGAGAAGGGTTACAACCCCGGTTCTTGTTTGGTTTAAGTGTTGTAACTCAACTTTCGAATGGTTCCCAAGTCATCCTATATCTTTGTCTTGTATTTCATTATACTGTCTCTTATAGAATTTGTCAATTCATATGGAACTGCTGTTAGTGTTTGTACTTGCTCATTTTTTTAACAGGATAACCGTTGATGTTTACAGAGTACATGTTAGCTGAGTGCTCTACCTTTTACGGGTATGGCCAGGATAGAGTTTGATGAGACATTTCCCTTGGATCTCCAGCAGGATCCATTAGCAGTGGATGAGACACCATTAGTTTAGATTAGTCATTTTCAGTTGTATTTATTCTCTGGATTACTGTATTTGAGATTTGGAATGTTTCTAGATTTGTGTTATCTTAGACACTTAGAACTCTTTCTGGTTGTATCTATGTGGTTTCATTCATTTCATATCTATCTATCTTTTATTATATTCTACCTTAGATGTAATTGAGACTTTATTTGCTATGTCACCTCCATTCGGAGTGTATATACTGTACAGGTACCTTATATATTGTTAGATGATTGACCTATGACAGCGTTCTACCGCCGACTCTGCGGCGTAGGCTGGACGTACCCACTTCTCGTGCCCTTACTCTAGGGTGCGGGTCGTGACACATTTTTAGTGGTGGCCCACGCAGGTCGAGTTTATGTAGTGATATTCGAACTAGAGTATCACCACAGCCTGCAGTAGGATTAGAATATATTTTTGAAGGTACTCAATCACAGTTAGGACTCCTTAAGAGATTCCTGAGATGACCCTTGAGAATCTTATTTAAACTTCAATTTGAAATCCTTTCCCTTGTTTTGTTCGCTCTCACTTCTTGGTTATTGAATTTGATTTTGATGGATCATTGTTGATTTTGATTTTCCTATCGAGATGAATTTTATGGCCTGAGTTACGATATTTTCTGATAACATATGTTGACGGGAATACAGGGATGGTAAAACGTCTACTTGATTATGGAACCTGTAGTTTATCGCAACCATATTAGCTGGCGTGGCAGAAACATAGAGACCTGACTTCGGATGTACATATCTTGGTTATGAGATTTAGAATCTCTCGCAGCTATACTAGTCGGTATAGCAAGAATTTCAGACGATATGATTATAGAGGTGCATACCCTAGTTATGGAATCTATCGTTTATCGCAGCCTTGCTTACTGGCATGGCGAGGACTCTGAGTAACATAATTTTGGACAGACGCATATGATTATCAGATTGTATCTTGAGAAGTTTTTTAAACATATTATCTCTATTATACCCTTCTGTTGTTATAAATTGTATTCCATCATCAAATAACTTAGGAGTAGGAGTAGTTTTAGCTGTTATTATAAACCTTGTGTAACTTCTTGCTATAAATTTCTTCATAATACAATGAATCGATGATTTTTACTAGACCTTATCTTGGATTTGATATTATAGCTCTGGTTTTAAAATGGTTCCTTCTTTTAAACAGATAAGCGGAACAGATTTTATCAATATTTTCTTCTTACCATTATTTCTTGTATTACCTTTTAAAATATATATATATATATATATAGTAGACACAGACACTTTGCCTGACACGTATACATACTAAACTTTGATTACCAACCTATCTAAATGCACATTAATATATTTTTGATGTTAAATTCATAAAACCCTAATATTTTTGATACAGTACAGTATCAGAGACTAGTTCTCTGCTTTTCCAGTTTAAATTCGTAATTTAAATATAAATTTTATGTTATTAGTTGTTGTTTACATCACTGCACATGTATGTTATATACAGGGTTTCAATTCTTAAAGAAATTGGTTGAGTTTTGTGTTTGAATTTGTCAAATCTGAGACTGTGTATATTAACCCTTTAACACTGGATTCTAAGTGATTAGTTTAATTTGCAGTTTTTAAATGTAATGTTTTGAGCCATATACATTGTTGTATATAGGGATATAATGTTAGGTTTCATACTCTTACATGTTAGGTTGTGGTTGTGGTGAACATTGGGTTGGTTTTGATGTTCGAATTTCTCCAAAATCCTGAAACTGAATACATGTTAACATTTTTACATTGATTTTAAATGTTTAGTTCAATTTCAGATTTAATATGTAATATTGAACTGTATGCATAGCTAAATGTATGGATAGTATGTTAGGGTTTCATCTCTATCATGTTAGGTTGTGTTGGGAGCATTGAGTTTGGTTGTGATGTTCAAACCCCTAAAATCTGAAACTGCATTATGTTAATATTATACTGGTTTAAATGTTAGCTCATTTTCAGATTTTGTATGTAAATGCTGAACTAAAACTGGGTTTAACCTTTCAATACTAAAGCTATAACCCTGTACAAGGACACACACACTCTAACTTAGTATACACTGCCATGTAAACCTAACCCTTCCTCTCTATGTTAAGTTCATATATATATATATATATAAATATATATAGAGTTTATACATACATGTTATAATGTATGTAGATACATAACTAAATCTCTATCTCTATATATATATATATATGGTTAGCCATGCATGTTATGAGTAAATAGGTTGTGCATTGTAGATTGTTTAACCAATATACCATGAGTAGTGTAACATGATAGCTGTTGATTTGAAACCCAAATCCTCCTATACACTTTCATATATATTTCACACACACATGTCTACTATCTAACCCTACGAACATGTCCACATACACCCATACACACAATAACCACATAACCTTTACATAATGCTAGCTTTTCCCTCTCTAACCCTCTCTCTATATATATATTGTGATTGGATTTCAATGCTCGACGTTTGTGCTTTAAATTTTGGTTTTGATTTTGCCTTAAAGCCTTGATGATTTTTATTTATGTATCTTTCCAGTTTAACACCCCTGATTGCTTGTATGTTTTGATACCCTATGACTGTTTTGGCCTAGTATGACTAGTATACCTAGATGAGACTTTCACTACCACCGTATGCCATGACCCTGTATGCCATCCTTTTAAAATTGTATGATTTGATTAATTTTTGAGACTTTGATTGTGGGGGTTTGACCTAGAAGGAGTATGAACATTTTAATTTCGAGGATAAAATTTTTATAAGGTGGGTAGGATGTAAGCCCCCTAAATTTAGGGCTTATTTTTTCAATTTTATAAATCAATTATTCGCAATAGATATTATTATTTGATTAAATGTACATTTCCGTGCCTTTGATATTTGGAGTGTCAGGGATGTTCATCTCTGGAAACCTTCTTCATGAGTTTTGTAGTGGACAGGATTACCATCATTTTGGTATATCATGTTCCATCCAAACTTGTTTCTTTGTACTCTTTTTGCTTCACGCAAGTTCGGGTCAATTTAGACCATTTAATTATTAATTGAATTGCCACTCTTTTCCTTGATCATCATATGCACGTTACCGTGACTTTTAATTTAGGAGCACCAAACTAGTCATTATCTTGAAACCAACTCCACATGCATGATCTACTCGAGATACTCTTCATCCATGACCTTCGTGTCCCACTCAGACACACCATCTTGTGCTTCAATTTCTTCGCACAACTTTTGGGTCAATTTAGGCCAATTAATTATCCACCGTAGAATGTGACCTGACTTCCAATTTAATTTCGGGACCCGACATCGACCCAAACCTGTCAGCCCAAAATATGGACATAGCCTACATGAAACCTACTACCCGCATGACACTTGTGTCCCATTTATTTGAGCCCCCACATGCTACTTATTTACCCACGATCATAAATACCTAAATTAATTCATTTATTACATCATGTCCGATTTTGACCCGACCCGGCTCAACCGAACCCAGTCCAAGCTTCATGTTACCCTCTCTCATGACACCCTCACTCTCTTTGCCCTTGAAAAATATTAAATACCCACTCTACCTATTTTTTATACTTAATGGAAAATTCCTTTACTAAAAATTCTTAGGAATAATCTAATTCCCCATTTTAATTCTAGCCTTTGATCTACCCCAACTCATCACCACCCTCCATTTCCTACACAACACAAACTCACACACCCCTATGGATAGGCCGGCCCTAATTTCTAGGTAGAGTATATCTCTCTCTCCTTCCTTTAATTTCTCACACACACACACACACACAATTAATTCTCTCTCTCACTTCCTAAGGAAGACTACACAGCAGCTCCCCCACCATTCAGCTGAGCTCCCCACAGCCCCTTGGCCGAGCCCCCATGGCTGGCCAAGCTCCTTCCCGACTTCCCCTCTCATCTTCCTCGCTTCACCATCATCATCACCATTTACTACCACCACCATCACCATTCACTACCACCACCATCATCTACAACACTCCACCATTTAAACCGCCACCATCAACCACCACCACCCCCACCATGCCTGCGCCGTACCACCACGCCCCACGTGCCCCCTGGCTGCGTTGCCGTCGCCGCGCCAGGCCGCAGCAGCAGCAGCAGCTGCAACAGCAGCATATGCTGCAGCAGCCGGCCCTGGCCGCACGGTGCAGGCGCCGCCGCCGGCGCCACGGCCGTCGTGGTCGGCCAACCCCTGGCCAGACGACCTCCGCGCACCTTCTTATGGTAGCCATCGTCCTCTGGGATGCGCCGTCTAGGCGATTCGTACGTTTTGTACGGAATTCCGTCGACGCGCGCGCGAACGAGATTCGGAAATGGCGTTCCGTCGCAGCGACTTCGTGCATATTTTTTGGGAAATCCGACCGTTGGATCGACGATTTCTTTGCTCCGTCTTAATCTAGGTATATCCATCTTCACTCCCCTCAATTTTCATCCATTAATTTTATCGTTTGTACATCAAAATCGGCCACCAAGTTGACCTTTTAAATTGTGTTATTTTTGGAAAATTTTGCGGAGCCAACTTCGTCGGTTCGTATCTTCTCCATCGCAGCTCCGTCTGGTGTGCCACTGGTTCCTATCTGCATCTGGTATAACCCTCTTCCTACCCCTCCAGTTTTGTTTCATTGTGAGCACGTTTGATTGGTTGAATTCGACGCCAAAGTTGGCCGTCCGAATTCATAATTTTCAAGTTGTTAAATTTTATTTTTGAACCCGGGACTTCGAATTCAATTCCTGACACCACCAGTAGACTCGTGGCGTCATTTTGGCACGTTTTCATATATAATTTGTTTGATTTGGAGGACGTGGTCCCTGGCACGCATTTCGGTGCAAAGCGGGCCCCATAGTCCGGGTCAACGGGACTTTTGACGCCGACTCATCGGAATCTAATTTTGGATATACATCTGAGTTCGTATCATCATTCTGGACTCGTTGACATATAATTTGCTAGGTTTTAGTGGACATTGGTTCTGGCACGCATTTCGGTGCCAGTCGAATATCAATATCCGGGTCAACGGGTTATTTTGAGATCGGCTCATCGAAATCCAATTCTGGATATACCATTGAGTTTGTATCGTCATTCTGGCCTCGTTAACATATAATTTGCTGAGTTTTGAGGACATTGGCTTCGACACGCTTTTTCGTGCAAATCGAAATTTTAATGTCCTGGTCAACGGACCAATTTAAGATCGGGTCAACGAAATCCAATTCTGGATATACCGTTGGGTTCGTATCGTCATTCTGGATTCGTGGACATATAATTTGTTAGTTTTGGTAGATTGGTATTCTTGCACGTTTTTCGGTACAAAACGGGTCCGACACGGACACCATTTTGATCCGAAATTACCTTTTTGGCCCTATGTCCAAATTGGACTTATGGATAGGCTATCCTAGCTGATTTGACCATTCTGGACACATTGGTGATGTTTGTTTTCTCATCCGACAATGTTTGTAGATATTTCTTTGTGTATTTAACCTTTTATTATAATTAATTCTTATTAAGTTCGTATTTCGGAATTAGTACAACGAAACTGAGATCAGTCGATTCCAGTGATCTCACATCGCTGAAATTGGCAAGATAATCATGTGGATCACTATGATAAGATTATTAACCTTACCGTTGATTATCTTATCTTGATTTGCATGTCGTAGGTTCCGATGTACGAATAACGAGGTACAACTTGATATTTTAATTCTTAGATTAGAGTTGATCCTGTTTGACCAAGATATATGGTATCTTGGTAGGTAAATATTAGGAATAGTGTGCTTAGACTAGTTTTGACCTCGGTTGACCAAGTTTGACTACTTTGACCAAAGTCAACTATCAGTCAACACTTGGCCTAGAAATATCTAGAACTTGACCAGAGTTGACCAGTTGACCAAAAGTCAACTGTTAGTCAACATTAACCTAGGGTTGACCAAGAGTTGACCAGGGTTGACCAGTTGATCAAAAGTCAACTGTAAGTCAACCTTTGACCCAGTTTGATGGGTTTGACTTCCTGCGACCTAGTTTGACTTAGTTGGACTGAGATTTGACCTAGATTACATAGCTTATACCATATAATCCTGCCTAACACTGTTGAACCCTAATTAGCTTATATATATCTCATCTTTAGGTTTGTGGCATCACTCTGAGCATCGACCCTATTTGACAGCTCAGGACCGCAGGCGAGTACATTCACTGATAGTTTTCATTGTCTTGATATCTGCTATATCCGATTCAGTTGTAGTGTCTTACTCAATTTTCAGTCACGATAGTTCACGGACTAGTATATGTTGGATCATGACATGGGATGTTGTTCCTAGATTTTTGTGGTATATTGGTACATTTTCTGTCTTATTTCCCAGTATTGGTATAGATACTGATTCCTAAGGGGACTTACTACCCTCTTAGGGAATCCCGTGTCATGACATGTCATGTCCAGATCCATTATACTATTCGGGTATGGGGAATTATTAGGGGTTATGTGATCAAAGTCTCCTGTCACTATTATGCTTGCGCCACTCTCACCTCACATAGGGTGTAGCAGATTCCTCCGTGTGCTTGTTATCCAGGTTGGCCGGCATGACCCTTTCCAGAGATTTTCGTGTGATTGTCGGGCCAAGTGGATAGCCTGTCTTGTAACATACCTAAAGCCGATCACATAACGCTCTAATAATTTAAGGCACATTTTATATTTATTTTATCTTATCTCATATCCTGCTCAGTTCTACTTTCAGTACTTTTCTCACCATGCTATGATATTCATTTACTCACATGTTCTACATGCCTTTATATTGTACCTTGATTGGAGGCTAAGTTCTGTTCGGGAGAAGGGTTACAACCCCGGTCCTTGTTTGGTTTAAGGGTTGTAACTCAGCTTCCGAATGGTTTCCAAGTGTAAAACCCCTAAATTTCTACTATATTTTTTTTATTAAAATTTGTACGGATTTAAAATTTTGTATTGTACGTTGCGTAGTCGTATTGTACGTCGTGCGCAAAATTTTATTTTTCATAATTGCTCGACGAGTGCGAATATGTGCGAGCGTACATATTTTTAGTAAAACATTTTTCCATTTTTTATATAGTTCAAATAATATATATAATAATTATTTGTATTTTACTTAAAGTGTATTTTATGCAAATATTCCTTGCATATGAGATACATTAATTTGAATTTATATATAATTCCATTTTCGGAATTTATTAATATTAATATTTTATTATTCAAAAAGATATTTAAAAATATTTATTATTTTTGAAATTAATATTATTAGTATTTTTGGAAAACACATTTTGAATTTATTGAGGCAATTTAAATCTTGATTTGATTTTTTGGATTTATTTAAATAGATTAAATTAATATATATATATATATATATATATATATATATATATATATATATATATATATATATATGGAATTTGATTTATTTGATTTAAACTAAAGGGATCTAATTTAATTAGATTTAAATGAGATTTGTATTTAGATTTGGATTTATTGAATTAATTTAAATTTATAGATTGAATTATCTAATTGGGTTTAAACTACTCCTAATTCTTATCTAATTGGAAATTCCCACATCCTATAAATAGGCAGGTACTCATCCATATTTCTGTTCTCCAAATTCCACAACCAAACATACGTGCATCGTGTCCGTGTTCCACGTCCAAATTCTTATTCCATTATTTATACATATACATTGCTCCTCATCCGTGCTGACAACTCCGGCACGATACATCAAATCCCCAATTCCCTAATCCCCAAATCCCTAGTTCCTAACCTAACCCTAACTCTGCCAATCACTACTGCCATCTCCAACTCCGCTCCACCCCGACCTCTTCCGACCATACCAGAAATCGACACCGCCACCTATAACCCAGCCTCGATAATTTAGCCGACGTCGCCTTCCCGAACCCCATCACCACATCCAATCCCTGCCACCGCCACCATCGTCCTAACCGTCGCCACAGAACCCAACCACCGTCGTCAGCACCACCTCGACCATCCTCCTCTACAGCATCTCTCCGTCCCCCTTTCCCCGTCGTCGGAAACCCACAGCACCATGAACCCTCACTACCGCAACTGACCAAATCACCACCAACGTCACCCCAGACCCGCCGCCCTGACCCGACGAGTTCCCAGACATCACCACCCCAATTCAAGAGGAAGAGGAAAAGAAATAAAACCCCAAGCCCTAGACTAACCTCCCCGTGGTCGGCGAGCTCCGCCGTCCGCCGTGGTTTCCCGCACCGACCTCCTCGCCGTGGCGCCGCCTCCAGCCGCCCGCGCGAACGAACTCCTGCCCGCCAGCCTTCGCGGCCAGATCCGCCGCCTCCACTGCCTTAGCCGAACCCCCTCCGTCTTCCTCTCGACGCCCAGCCAACCGCCTCCCGACTCCGACGCGGCGAGCACCGCCGTCGTCACCGCGCCGGAGGCGCGTGCGCTCTCTTCCCGTGCAGTGACTCGCCCTCCGCCGCTTGCGGTGCCCTAGCCGCCTGAGCGTGCCGCACCGCCATTTCTCCGCCTCTCCTTCGTTCCTCCTTCCTCCGTTTGCTGTTCCCCGTTCTCCGTCGCCGGCCGCTTTCCCTCATCTCCTTCCCACTCTCATCCTCTCCCGAACTTTCTCTCTCTTCTTTCTTTTGGTTGCTTAATTAACGGGATGTTCTCTCGAGAACAGCTGTTCTCAAAGTTTATATTTCATTTTATTTATTTTATTTTTTCTAGTCAAATACTTTTGTTAATTTGATTTGTGAACGTTGACTAGGATTTATAATTACTAAGTGTTATTATTATTATTATTATTTTATTTTTTCCTTCAATCTTGAGAAAAGGAGTACTGTTATTATTATTATTATTATTATTATTATTATTATTATTATTATTATTATTATTATTATTATTATTCATCTTATTATTATTGTTATTATTACTATTATTATTTCATTGTCACTATTATTATTATTATTATTATTATTATTCTTAATATTATTATTATTATTATTAGTATTTTCATTTTCATTTTGTATATTGTTGTTATTTTTGTAAAAATAAAAACTATTTATTTGCTGCTATTATTATTTTAGAAATTTTATGGACACATTATTTTCTAACCGTTTTCAAAGATAGTTTTCACCAAAAATTTCACTTCAACAAAAATTAGGTTTTTTGTCTTAAACTAGTTTTCTAGATTTGTAAATATCTATCAATAACTTTTATTTGTAAAATATAGTTTAGCCTAAATCAAATTTTCCTTTATTTTTAAATATTTATCAAATATTATTTTACTAATAAAAATAGAGCTCCTATCTAATTATCCAATTTCGACAACTTAGAGTATTGCCGAAAACAATTTTTGACTTTAAGTATTTCTTTTAGACTCAAACTAGTTTTCGATTATTACAAATAGTTTTTCTAAATTTGTATATATATTATTTCCTTCGATTTCCTCCAGTCCGTGACTAAATCCTCTTATTCCTGTTCTGTCACCAAATCCGTACTACCTTATGTCCACCTTAACTAAGTTGACACTTCTGGACCCAATGGAACTGTCCATGCCACCATCAGAAGTCACCCTGCATAGTTATTACACCGACATCACAGTTCGTGCCACATTCATCATCGTGGCACACCAGACGTCCTACCAGGCAAGACACCTTTCCATTTGCTGTTTATTTATTTTAGCTCATATTTCATGCATTAGTATTATTTTTTTTATGCAAAATAAACTGTGATACATGGCTTAACCTGTTAGAACTAAATGTTCATTTATATTTCCTGCTATGTATTGTTTTTCTTATACATTAAACCTAGATTTAAGGGACCACCTTTGTGTGTTGCATTCATGGCCTTGACACGTTGTACCACGAAGTTGTGTGTCGCATGTAGAAAACGGACGTGCGTGATTGGCTGGCCACCAGTACGTACAAGCCGTACGATAGGAATAACCGCTAATAGAGGTTGCATGCTTAGTTTGACTTAGCGGTTATAGAGGTTTACTGTTGTGGATACAACAGAGTAGGCATTGGGCGGGGAGGACAATTCCTTAGTATATGGGCTTCGATGCACTTTCCCTTTTGTAACCCGTGAGCTCCGCCGGAGATGCGGGTTAGATTACCTATGATTACTGACGGCCACTGGCGATTCTGCGGAACGTCATGCTCTTACTGATGGGGCCTCTGGTGCCCAAGGGGGGACGACGCCGATCCTATTTAGCCAGGGCCCATGCGTAGGAAGGATTGTTCTTAACTATATTTCATTTAGAACGGTTAGGCACCTTTATCCGTTAGGTACGAGTACTTTTGGTTTGGGTACTTGTATCTGACCGTGGCTTGGAACAATAATTTGTCGCGGATTAGTTCATCACATCTTGTCCTTGTTTGGTTGTAGGTGTGACTTACTACTTCGATGAGAAGGTATTGAACCTTGTTGGGGTCCGGATACCATATTGGATTCATAGCATGGAAAGATACGTCACCGTAAATTAGTTTACCATTTCCTGTCCTTATTTGGTTGGAGGGATGGTACACTCGTTCAATAGGTGAGTATTGGACCATGTTATAATTCAATTGACTTATTTATTTGAGCAATATTTATTCAGTTTATATGGCATGATATTATGTGTCTTGTTACGTCCCTCTGAGGACCTGGTTATCTCTCCAGGTGTGTGTTCTTGTCTTTGCAGGTGTTCTAGCTCTAGCCGTGATTATCGCTATTTCTTCGAGGATGATTGCACTTGGATCGTCTTCGCTTCGCTCGCCAAAATTATTTCTTTTCTCATGTATTTTTCCTTTACTTGTTGGTAGTAGATGTATCTCCGCCCAACATATTGTATCAAGACAATTCATTATCATTATATGATATCTTTTATTCATTTATTTTGTGTGGATGAGATTTGTTATGGTTCTATTGCATTTTACAGCTTATGTATATTTATCGTACGGCTGACATGTCTACGTTCCTAGTCCTACGTATTTTGGGACTGGGGTGTTACATGTTTTTGTGGTGGCCCATGCAGGTCGAGATAAATTGTTTGGTTATCTTACTGTACCAAGCAAGCCTGCGAATAGGATTAGAAGTCTAGGATCTCATCCACATACTTGACCTCTTTCCTCGATTCCATATTCGACCGACTCATCGATTGCATCTTGCTTGATTCCTCCTATCATTAATCTCCACTTCCTGCTTGCTAGAGATTGACCATACTAGTTAGATGTCCCAAACACCCTTAGCTTAATTCTTTAAGTTGGGTAGAAAACCTCACGACCTGACACACCCTTGACCATTAAGGAAATACAAATAGTATTATTTAGACTATAGAGACTAGAGGAATTTAAACCATTTGGTCAACCAAGTCTTGGTCAATAAAACCATAGAATAATGGTATAGGAATAAACAAGAATTAGATCCTTATGACTCTTAAACTATTCATATTGGTTCTTTATTTCAATCTTAATCTCACGTGCCTATATTTTTACTATTTAGACTAATGATGCTAATGTAGCCTAGTTTTTGCAAGCTTATTCTTTTATCAAGCTTGTTTCAAGACATATGTTATTTGGGCATGTCCACTAACATATTGTCTAGTCAGAACCGGTGCATGATGGTCTGATCAACCGAGTGTACTTTGGTTCGCCTTTTCAATCTACGTGGATGTGATATAGTAAAACTTACCCTCTAGAGTTCCATCCACGACTGCCTTGACAACTCCTTTTGAATTATTCGGTCGTCCTTGAACCACGTATTCGTATTCGATAATGCCTCCTTCGAACTCTATATTGCTTTCGCCTTCACCTATTTTAGAAGGACGAAATCATTTTACTAGAACTTCTCTAGCCTATCTACCGATTATGACCATTATCACTCAACGTTGCTATATCTTCATCCTAAACTCCTTGTCCTCTTTCTCGGCCCTATACTTACTATCATGACCCTCTAATCGCTCAACTTAGAAGTAAATCTAATTCGCTCTCTTAAATCATGTCCTCAACCTACTCTCAAAACCTATCTTTTTGGTCTCTTATTTTGATACCATATTACTCCTTCCATGTTATCATGACTAACTTTAACCCTAATCAATTTCCCTCTGACTTTAGTTAGCCATATCCATGATTTATTTTCGTCATTATTTAAAATCGCAATTTTCTAATGCATGTTTGCATTGAACGTCGTTTCTTTGCCTCATCCAGTGACTTGATCGTATTCATTACCGATACCCCCTTGTGTCTTCTCACCCCCTACTTATTCTTAATTTCGAGGACAAAAATCTTTTAAGTTGGGTAGGATGTAAAACCCCTAAATTTCTACTATATTTTTTTATTAAAATTTGTACGGATTTAAAATTTTGTATTGTACGTCGCGTAGTCGTATTGTACGTCGTGCGCAAAATTTTGTTTTTCGTAATTGCTCGACGAGTGCGAATATGTGCGAGCGTACATATTTTTAGTAAAATATTTTTCTATTTTTTATATAGTTCAAATAATATGTATAATAATTATTTGTATTTTACTTAAAGTGTATTTTATGCAAATATTCCTTGCATATGAGATACATTAATTTGAATTTATATATAATTCCATTTTTGAAATTTATTAATATTAATATTTTATTATTCAAAAATGTATTTAGAAATATTTATTATTTTCGAAATTAATATTATTATTATTTTTGGAAAACACATTTTGAATTTATTGAGGCAATTTAAATCTTGATTTGATTTTTTGGATTTATTTAAATAGATTAAATTAATATATATATTTGGAATTTGATTTATTTGATTTAAACTAAAGGGATCTAATTTAATTAGATTTAAATGAGATTTGTATTTAGATTTGGATTTATTGAATTAATTTAAATTTATAGATTGAATTATCTAATTGGGTTTAAACTACTCCTAATTCTTATCCAATTGGGAATTTCCACACCCTATAAATAGGCAGGTACTCATCCATATTTCTGTTCTCTAAATTCTACAACCAAACGTGCGTGCATCGTGTCCGTGTTCCCCGTCCAAATTCTTATTCCATTATTTATACATATACATTGCTCCTCATCCGTGCCGACAATCCCGGCACGATACATCAAATCCCCAATTCCCTACTCTCCAAATCCCTAGTTCATAACCTAACCCTAACTCTGCCAATCACCACTGCCATCCCCAACTCCGCTCCACCCCGACCTCTTCCGACCATACCAGAAACCGACACCGCCACCTATAACCCAGCCTCGGTAATTTAGCCGACGTCGCCTTCCCGAACCCCATCACCACATCCAATCCCTGCCACCGCCACCATCGTCCTAACCGCCGCCACAGAACCCAACCACCGTCGTCAGCACCACCTCGACCATCCTCCTCTACAGCATCTCTCCGTCCCCCTCTCCCCGTCGTCGGAAACCCACAGCACCATAAACCCTCACCACCACAACTGACCAAATCACCACCAACGTCACCCCAGACCCGCCGCCCTGACCAGGCGAGTTCCCAGACATCACCACCCCAATTCAAGAGGAAGAGAAAAAGAAATAAAACCCCAAGACCTAGACTAACCTCCCCGTGGCCGGCGAGCTCCGCCGTCCGCCGTGGTTTCCCGCACCGACCTCCTCGCCGTGGCGCCGCCTCCAGCCGCCCGCGTGAACGAACCCCTGCCCGCCAGCCTTCGCGGCCAGAATCGCCGCCTCCACCGCCTTAGCCGAACCCCCTTTGTCTTCCTCTCGACGCCCAGCCAACCGCCTCCCGACCCCGACGCGGCGAGCACCGCCGTCGCCACCGCGCCGGAGGTGCGTGCGCCCTCTTCCCGTGTAGTGACTCGCCCTCCGCCGCTTGAGGTGCCCTAGCCGCCTGAGCGCGCCGCACCGCCATTTCTCCGCCTCTCCTTCCTTCCTCCTTCCTCCGCCTGCCGTTCCCCGTTCTCCGTCGCCGGCCGCTTTCCCTCCTCTCCTTCAAACTCTCATCCTCTCCCGAACTTTCTCTCTCTTCTTTCTTTTGGTTGCTTAATTAACGGGCTGTTCCCTCGAGAACAGCTGTTCTCAAAGTTTATATTTCATTTTATTTTATTTTTATTTTTTCTAGTCAAATACTTTTGTTAATTTGATTTGTGAACGTTGACTAGGATTTATAATTACTAAGTGTTATTATTATTATAATTATTATTTTATTTTTTCCTTCAATCTTGGGAAGTGGAGTAGTGTTATTATTATTATTATTATTATTATTATTATTATTATTATTATTATTATTATTATTATTATTATTATTGTTATTATTACTATTATTATTTCATTGTCACTATTATTATTCTTATTATTATTATTATTATTATTATTATTATTATTATTATTATTATTATTATTATTATTATTATTATTATTATTATTAGTATTTTCATTTTCATTTTGTATATTGTTGTTATTTTTGTAAAAATAAAAACTATTTATTTGCTGCTATTATTATTTTAGAAATTTTATGGACACATTATTTTCTAACCGTTTTCAAAGATAGTTTTCACCAAAAATTTCACTTCAACAAAAATTAGGTTTTTTGTCTTAAACTTGTTTTCTAGATTTGTAAATATCTATCAATAACTTTTTATTAGTAAAATATAGTTTAGCCTAAATCAAATTTTCCTTTATTTTTAAATATTTATAAAATATTATTTTACTAATAAAAATAGAGCTCCTATCTAATTATCCAATTTCGACAACTTAGAGTATTGCCGAAAACAATTTTTGACTTTAAGTATTTCTTTTAGACTCAAACTAGTTTTCAATTATTATAAATAGTTTTTCTAAATTTGTATATATATTATTTCCTTCGATTTCCTCCAGTCCGTGACTAAATCCTCTTATTCCTGTTCTGTCACCAAATTCGTACTACCTTATGTCCACCTTAACTAAGTTGACCCTTCTGGACCCAATGGAACTGTCCATGCCACCATCAGAAGTCATCCTGCATAGTTATTACACCAACATCACAGTTCGTGCCACATTCATCATTGCGGCACACCAGGCGTCCTACCAGGCAAGACACCTTGCCATTTGCTGTTTATTTATTTTAGCTCATATTTCATGCATTAGTATTATTTTCTTTATGCAAAATAAACTGTGATGCATGGCTTAACCTGTTAGAACTTACTGTTCATGTATATTTCCTGCTATGTATTGTTTTTCTTACACATTAAACCTAGATTTAAGGGACCACCTTTGTGTGTTGCATTCATGGCCTTGACACGTTGTACCACGAAGTTGTGTGTTGCATGTAGAACATGGACGTGCGTGATTGGCTGGCCACCAGTACGTACAAGCCGTGCAATAGGAATAACTGCTAATAGAGGTTGCGTGCTTAGTTTGACTTAGCGATTATAAAGGTTTACTGTTGTGGATACAACAGAGTAGGCATTGGGCGGGGAGGACAATTCCTTAGCGTATGGGCTTCGATGCACTTTTCCTTTTGTAACCCGTGAGCTCCGCCGGAGACGCGGGTCAGATTACCCATGATTACTGACGGCCACTGGCGATTCTGCGGAACGTCATGCTCTTACTGATGGGGCCTCTGGTGCCCAAGGAGGGACTACGCCGATCCTATTTAGCCAGGGCCCATGCGTAGGAAGGATTGTTCTTAACTACATTTCACTTAGAACGGTTAGGCACCTTTATCCGTTAGGTACGAGTACTTTTGGTTTGGGTACTTGTATCTGACCGTGGCTTGGAACAATAACTTGTCGCGGATTAGTTCGTCACATCTTGTCCTTGTTTGGTTGTAGGTGTGACTTACTACTTCGATGAGAAGGTATTGAACCTTGTTGGGGTCCGGATACCATATTGGATTCATAGCATGGAAAGATACGTCACCGTGAATTAGTTTACCATCTCCTATCCTTGTTTGGTTGGGGGGATGGTACGCTCGTTCAATAGGTGAGTATTGGACCATGTTATAATTCAATTGACTTATTTATTTGAGCAATATTTATTCAGTTTATATAGTATGATATTATGTGTCTTGTTACGTCCCTTTGAGGACCTGGTTATCTCTCCAGGTGTGTGCTCTTGTCTTTCGCAGGTGTTCTAGCTCTAGCCGTGATCATCGCTATTTCTTCGAGGATGATTGCACTTGGATCGTCTTCGCTTCGCTTGCCAAAATTATTTCTTTTCTCATGTATTTTTCCTTTACTTGTTGGTAGTGGATTTGTCTCCGCCCAACATATTGTATCAAGACAATTTATTATCATTATATGATATCTTTTATTCATTTATTTTGTGTGGATGAGATTAGTTATAGTTCTACTGCATTTTACAACTTACGTATATTTATCATACGGCTGGTATGTCTACGTTCCTAGTCCTACGTATTTTGGGACTGGGGCGTTACACCAAGTCATCCTATATCTTTGTCTTGTATTTCATTATACTGTCTCTTATAGAATTTATCAATTCATATAGAACTGTTGTTAGTGTTTGTACTTGCTCATTTTTCTGACAGGATAACCGTTGATGTTTACAGAGTACATGTTAGCTGAGTGCTCTACCTTTTACGGGTATGGCCAGGATAGAGTTTGATGAGACATTACCCCTGGATCTCCAGCAGGATCCATTAGCAGTGGATGAGACACCATTAGTTTAGATTAGTCATTTTTAGTTTTATTTATTCTCTGGATTACTGTATTTGAGATTTGGGATGTTTCTGGATTTGTGTTATCTTAGACACTTAGAACTCTTTCTGGTTGTATTTCTGTGGTTTCATTCATTTCATATCTATCTATCTTTTATCGTATTCTACCTAAGATGTGATTGAGACTTTATTTGCTATGTCACCTCTATTCAGAGTGTATATACTATATAGGTACCTTATATATTGTTAGATGATTGACCTAGGACAACGTTCTACCATCGACACTGCAGCGTAGGCTGGACGTACCCACTTCTCGTGCCCTTACTCTAGGGTACGGGTCGTGACAACTTGCCTGTGGTCCTTGCATAAATCGTAGTCACAAGTCGAGGATGAGGGGATGCCGATCTAGGAGCTGTCAACCTATAACACATATCGCACCATGAAACTTGCACAAAAACTATAAATCAATTCTAATGTTCTAGTTCTAAATTCATGAAATAGTGGCTAGTTGGGTTACTAATCTAATAATAATTAATTCTAGAATAATTCACTTAAAAACCTAATTTAACCTAACAATAATCTGAATATAATCTAAACATGCAAGTTTGGCCATCAAAAGTCGTGTTTTCCAATTTTGGAAACCATGGCACGCAAATCGAGACATGCCGTTGACTATCTAGTCAAATGCTGTGAACTCTAGATTTTGAAAATGTGTCTTCGTAGATTTCAGTGCCACGAGTGCGCTGGAATCAACTGTGCCACAAAATCATGCTTTGGTCAAAAGATATCGCCATTATGGCTAATCGTGACCAAAGCGGTGATCAACCGATCAATTCTGAGTTCAACGGAATAACTAAAATACTAGATGAACGAAATAATTTCTGGAAAAATTATATGTTGTATATATCTGTGTTAGCTTTCTAAAACTTCAAACGGTTCATGATTTTGATTTCTAGTTCTCCCGAAATCTCGAAAATACTGAAATGTATCAAGTTTCGGACAACCGACACTCTACGAATTTTCCAAAAATTTAGGAATAATATCTACAGAAATAAATTACATATTCAGAAAGGTTACCTCGATACGAATCCAAAAAAAAAAACGGGACATGAAAAGCACGTCGGAGTTGACGGAAATCGCTTAGGGAAGTCGGAAACCCTAGATGAGTTCTCCCACAAAAGACTGCTAGAATTTAATTAGGGTGGGCGAATATAATAATATATATATATAGGAGAGAGAGAGGCGGTCACTGTAGCAGTTGGCACCGACAGGTGGGCCCCCCTGGGTGGATTTCTGGGTATTTATTTTTTTAATTCAAAAAATTATTTAAAAATTATTTTAAGTCCAAATAAATTAAAATAAATTGCAAAAAA
The DNA here is from genome assembly GCA_029216955.1 of Iris pallida. Taxonomy (NCBI): domain Eukaryota; kingdom Viridiplantae; phylum Streptophyta; class Magnoliopsida; order Asparagales; family Iridaceae; genus Iris; species Iris pallida. Next base: position 337,955 of record JANAVB010029419.1, on the reverse strand, counting down.
ATCCAAAAAATTTCTAAATATTCTAGAAAATATTTTTAGTCATTTAGAGCCCAAATAAAAATATTTGGTCCAGAAATACCCCCGTATGACCTTACAGTAAATCCTGAAAGTCCTTAAAAATAATAAAACCTTAAATATTAAATACCTAAAAATATCCAAAAATTGTAAAAAAATATAAAATAACTAAATAATACATATATAGGCTATCTAGAGGTCATGTGACCACAAGATGGTCATAAATCACCTGTGGGCTTAGTCACAACTCTTATGATCATAGAAAATTAAATATAAACTAATCAATTAAAAATAAAAAAATCACTAAATTATAATCGGGATGGCAGATGCCACAAAAGGTTCGATGTAGCGCGGACTAAGCTTTTCGCCCCTGCCAAAGTGAATCGTGCTACGTGTCGAAAAAATCCTCAGGAACACCATATCACCAGCCTAGACATAAAACCAAAACTCAGCACATAAAACCAAACAAACAATCACAAGCAAGCATAATAGAAAACTAAAACTAACCTCGAACTCTAACGGTCTCCGGTGGCTATCGGCCCAATGCCGCTGTCTATCCTGAGCCACCCGAAGTCTATCCCTGATCAATCTAACCTTCTCCGCTGCATCCACCACCATCTCCAGGCCAAGCAACATCCTCTCGCCGACATCGCCCCATGACAAAGGAGTGCGACATCTCCGTCCGTATAGAGCCTCAAATGGTGACATCTCTATACTGTCATGGTAGCTGCTGTTGTAAGCAAACTCTACCAGGTGAAGATGATCCTCCCAAGAACCCCCGAGGTCTAACACACACGTACGAAGCATATCCTCGAGAGTTTGGATGGTCCTCTCCGACTGCCCGTCTGTCTGGGGGTGATAAGCGGTACTGAACTTGAGCTGGGTGCCTAAGCTAGTATGCAAACTCCTCCAGAAGTGGGAAGTGAAGCGACTATCCCGATCCGAGATTATGCTCACCGAAACTCCGTATAATCTGACTATCTGCCGTACATACATCTCTGCCAGCCTCTCCGTAGACAATCCCACTTTGAAAGGCAAGAAGTATGCCAATTTGGTCAATCTATCAACGATGACCCATGTCACGTCTTTCCCTCCAAGAGATTGTGGAAGTCCGAACACAAAGTCCATGGTGATGTGCTCCTACTTTCACTCTGGAATGGGTAGTGGCTGTAGCAACCCACCTGGCCTCTGTCTCTCGACTTTCACCTGCTGACATACTAAGCAGCGAGATACAAACTGAGCTACCTCTCGCTTCATGTCGTACCACCATATATGCTCTCTCAGGTCTATGTACATCTTGTTGGCTCCAGGATGCATAGAGTACTGAGATCGATGCGCTTCCTGAAGAACCTCCTCCCAAGCTCTCCATTCGAAATGCACAGTCTAACAGCATGCCTCAACGACCCATCTTCGGCTGTAGAGAAATCGTCTAGCAAACCTGCCCGCACCTGCTCTTTGATGCTCCTTAGGGCAACATCATCATACTGTGCTGATATGACTATGTCCATCAACTTAGACTGAATCTATAAGCCCCATATCTAAATCTCTATGGCCAGAACAATCTCTTCGATACCTAAACTATCCAGATCGGCCAAAAGATGACGATCTGCCGTCAAATACATAGCGACTGGATACCTGCTCAAGGCATCTGCAACTATGTTGGCCTTCCCTGGATGGTACTGCAACGAGATATCGAAGTCCTTCATCAGTTCAAGCCACCATCTCTGTCTCATGTTCAACTCCTTCTGAGTGAACACGTACTTTAAGCTATTATGATCTGTGAAGATCTCAACTCGCTCTCCGTACATATAATGCTTCTACAACTTCAAAGCAAAGATAACAGCTGCCAACTCCAGATCATGGTAGGGTATTTTTTCATGAGAACGTAACTGCCTAGATGCATAAGCAATCACCTTTTCGTGCTGCTGAAGAACGCAACCCAAGCCCTTTCCAGAAGAGTTACTGTAGATCGTGAAACTACCAGTCCAAGATGGCAACGTCAAGATAGAAGCTAAGGTCAACCTCTTCTTCAGCTCATCGAAGGCAGCCTGACACTCCTCAGTCCAGATGAACTCTACGTCTTTCCTGGTGAGTCTAGTCATCGGCTCTGCAATCCGAGAGAAGTCCTGGACGAACTTCCAGTAATAGCCTGCTACACCCAGAAAGCTCCGAATCTCGGCGACTGAACTGGGTGTGGACCAAGACTCTACTGCTAAAATCTTCTTCTGGTCCACTGAGATCCCATGCTCGGTCACAACATGACCCAGGAACTCTACCTGCCCCAGGAAGAACTCGTACTTCAAAAGCTTCCCATAGAGTTGCTCCCTTCTCAGAGTCTCTAGCACAATCCGCAGATGCTCCTCGTGCTCCTCCGGCGTCTTCGAGTATACCAAATGTCATCTATGATGACCACCATGAAACTTGTCAAGGTACTGATGGAATACCTTGTTCATCAAGTTTGTGAATACTGTTGGGGCGTTGGTCAACCCAAATGGCATGACAGTGAACTCGTACTAGCCCTACCGAGTCCGAAAAGTCGTCTTCGAAATGTCTTCCCACTTCACCTTCAGCTGATGATAACCGGACCTCAAGTCTATCTTCGAAAACACCTTCGTGCCACTCAACTGACCAAACAAGTCGTCAATCCTCGACAACGAGTACTTATTCTTGATAGTGAGGTTGTTGAGCGTCATGTAGTCGATACACATACGTACCGTACTATCCTTCTTCGGTACAAACATAACTAGTGCACCCCAAGGTGATGAACTGGATCTGATGAAACCTTTGTCATGTTGCTCGTCGACTTGCTTCTTCAGCTCTGCCAACTCGCTGTTGTTGACCCTATAGACGTGCTGTGAAATAGGCTCAGCGCCCGGCACCAAGTCTATAGAGAACTCAACATCTCTGTCTGGCGGCATCCCAAGCAACTCCTCGGGAAAAACATCCAAGAACCCTGCTATCAATGGATGTGGCAATTCCTGCCCCGCCAACAAGGCTCTACATAACCCATCTTCCGGCAAACTCAAAACTGGCTCATCCGGCGGTCTAAACAAAACTTTGCCTCATCTACAATTTATACTAGCATGGTGCCTGATCAACCAATCCATACCAAGTACCATATCGTAGCTCGGAAGTGGCATTACGAGCAAACACGCACTCAAGTCCCAGCCTTCCAGTGTAACTCTTCGTTCCTTGCAAATATTATTGACCAGGATAATGCCTCCCCCAGTCATAATCTTGCAAGTCCTACCCAGAAATTTAATGATAATGTTGTGTCTAAGAGCAAAATAAACAGACACAAAACTGTAAGTAGCACCAGAGTCAAACAAAGCTAATGCTGGAAAAGAATCGAGTAGAACAGAACCTGCCACTACATCTCTCACGGGCTCAGTCTCCTCAGCTGCCAGCACGAACGCTCTGCCCTGGGATGCTCCCCTCAGATGCTGGGTAAAACGCTGCTGCTGCATCTAAAGTGGCGGACCCCTCTGCTGAACTGCAGGTCCAACTGGAGCTCTAGCAGGTGGTGCTCTATCCTGACCTCTTTGGACTGTACGAACGGGGCAATCCATCAGCTGGTGATCGGATGCTCCACAATACAGGCAAGTGCCCAACCTTTTCCGACAGACCTCTCGACTGTGCCCCGGCTTCCCACAAAAGCCACACTGAGGGATCTATTTCTACCCCCGCTGATGTGTACGTACTGGTGCCTGATGCTGCTGAAACTGAGGGTGCTGCTGGAACAGCCTCTGCTAAGTGTGAGGATGCTTCGCCGGCCCCGCACTAGAACCAGCTCTGAAAGCATTATCGCTCCTCTTGGGCCTGAGACCGAAGTCCTCTTTAGCTATCTGAGCGTCCACTAGTATCTGCTCAAGAGTTGCCTCGTGATTCCCAGATATGCGAGAACAAACAGCGTGGTTCAGGCCCCTCCTGAACTTGCGGGCCTTCTTCCCTATATCCTGAACCATCCTCGGGGTGAATCGGCTTAGACGAAAGAACTCTGCCGTATACTCGTCTACCGACTAGTTTTCTTGGACCAGTCCTGCAAACTGGCCCTCCAACGCGATGAAAGCTACATCATGGAAAAACTTCTCCTTGAAGAGCCTCCGAAAGTTCTTCCAAGTCAGCCCTCTAACAGATGCACGAGGGTCCGTACGGTACCAGGTCAACGTGATGTCGAAGAACTGACTCGTCGCTGCTGATACCCGCAGCCTCTCTGGGATCTCTGCCAACTCCAGGCTCCGCTCCACGTCCTCTAGACAATCATCGGCAGAAAGGATGCCCTCGGTTCCCCTGAACTATCGAAGGTACATCTTCTTGAAGTCAAGCACTGAACCAGGCCTCGGCTGCTGCTGATGTGGCTCTTGTACGGGAGCGCCCTGAACCAGAGCCGCAGCCACCTTCTCAACTGCTGCTAGTGCCAACTGATGAGTGTTCTCCATGCTCAACCTCAAAACCTCTACCTGACGTTGCGATGCCTCTGCCTATGCTCGCTGTGCCTCCATTATCTGCTGGAGGAGCGCAAACATCTGAATAGTGTCCGTCGGCAGTAGAGGTGGAGGTGGAAGAGTCTCTGGCACGACGATACTAGGCCTTTGAACTAACGGAGGAAGACCTCCTAGTGCTACTGCCTCTCCCTCCTGGATGGTAGGGACAATAGGGGCAGCAGGGACAGTCTCCTGGACTGCAACTCCTTCAACCGGAGAAATAGGTCGTCAAGGATCGGACCTCTCCGGTGCTGCACTGGATCCAGCAACCTGAGCTCGAGTCTTTGTCATCCTGAAGACAGATTCGAACAAAGAAATCAATATGGCACAAGATAAGATATTATCAGAGAAGGACAATTAAATTCGAAATGCAAGAAGAGTTGTCATGATAATTGAAAGATCGAAAATTTTCCTAAAATGTGATTGAGTAACTCCTATCAAAACCTAGAACCTATATCCTAGCAGCATGCTCGTAATTAGTACTCTAAGTCGAGTACTATTACGATATCACACTAGTTGCGACACTGACCTGCATGGACCACTACAAAAATGTGTCACGACCCGCACCCTGATTAGGGGCACGAACACGTGGGTACGTCCAGCCTACGCTACAGAATCGGCGGTAGAATGCTGTATAGGTCAACTACAATATACAACATCTAGACACAATTTATATAAACCTGTCATCTCCGCACGGAGGTATATAATCACAACTCAATCACAAGACATCTAAGGAAGATAAGCACGAATATGATAAGATAGGATGGAAATAGATAAACTGGAAATATATGCAAGGTCACAACATAAGTTCAGAGTTCAAGACATAAACACAAATTCTAAAATATAAAGTATACTACAAGTCTCAGAATACTAGCTGGAACGCAGTCCAGTCAAACCTAACTCGTCTAAGTCTAAGTAGGCGGTGTATCCTCAACGGACACCGGCTCCACAGGGATGTCCATATCATACTCACCGTCTATGCCAAACCCATAGAAGGTCGAGCAGTCAGCATCTATATCATATATAAAAATCAACGGGGTTATCCTGTCAGGATATGAGCAAGTACAAACGCTAACAGCAGTTCCATGTGAATTGACAAATTCTATAAGAGACAATTATAATGGAATACAAGATAAGATATCAAGACTGGAATATAAATAGAATATGTAAAACTGGATATCATGTCAAGGTATAAAATACTGGAATATAGAACAGTACAGGAATATCTGATATATAATATAAACATAAAAAGTGCCTCGAGATACTAGAGCGTTATGTGATCGGCTTGGGAAACAGGATCAGGCTGTTCTATTTGACCGACTATCACAAGAAATGCATCTGGAGGGTCTAGCCGGGCAACATGGAAAGCGAGCACAAGAAGTATAAGATCTCGCTATACCCTACGTGCAGTGAGGGTGAAGCAAGCACAAGAATAGTTACAAGAGGGGTATTGATCACATAACCTCTAATAACTCCTCATCCCCGAGTAGTATAATGGATCCGGACATGACACATCATAACACGAGATTCAAAAACAGGGGGCCAGCCCACTCCCAAATCGGTGTCTATACAAGTACAGAAAATACGATCGACAATGCACCCATATATCAGGAAAGTCCAGGAATAACATCTCATGACAGGATCCGACGTATACTAGTCCATGTAACATCGTGTCAGGAATCAAGTAAAATACTACAACTGAATCGGATATAACATATATCAACACAATAAAAACTATCAGAGAATGTACTCTCCTGCGGTCCTGAGCTGTCAATGAGAATCGATGCTCAGAGTGATGTCACAGACCTAAAGATGAAATATCATGAGTTAATTAGTGTTTGACAGTGTATGACATGATTTTCTAGTGTATGCTATGCAATCTAGGTCAAACTCAGTCAAACTAAGTCACACTAGGTCACACTAAGTCAAACTAAGTCAAACTAGGTCAAACTAAGTCATATTAGGAGACACTAAGTCAAACTAAGTCAAACTAGGTCAAATTAGGTCACACCAAGTCAAACTAGGTCAAATTAGGTCAAATGTTGACTTACAGTTGACCTTTGGTCAAGTGGTAAACTCTGGTCAACCCCTAGTCCAATCTAGGTCAAACTAGGCTAATGGTTGACAAATAGTTGACTTTTGGTCAATTGGTCAACTCTAGTCAACTCCTAGTCCAATCTAGGTCCAATGTTGACCTTTAGTTGACTTTGAGTTAAAATAGTCAACTATGGTCAAACATGGTCAACTCTAGTCTAAGTATCCTATTCCTAACCTTTACCTACCAAGATACTATATACCATGGTCTCATTGGTATCCCGATACCAATATCTTGGTCGGAATCTAATATCTTAGTTTAGGTAAACATATACCTTAACTAACATGATACCAATCCTAGATATCTAGTATCTACCCTAGCTACTAGCTAACCAATATCATAGATATCTACCCTTAGTCTCTAGGTAAACTCTTACCTTGAAGGTAACTCAAATACCTTACCTTATACTAAGGTAAACCACTTTACCTTGGTAAAGGTAAACCAATATCCTAAGATACCCTATTAGTATCCTAAGATACTAGGATAGGATACTATCTATCTACAAGCTAACCACTAACACATTAGCTAGCAAACTCTATCTAACATATCCTAATGTCTAACTAACACTAACAAACCATTACCTACAAATATCTAACATCTAACAACTATACTAACATATATATAACCCTAATAAACTAACATCTAACAATAGTCTATGGGCTAATGATAATGGGGCTAGAGTAAAGCAAATGGGAAATGCAAATGGGAATAGGGAATAGGGGTTATTGCATGGGCTACAAGGGTTAAGTGGGGTGTAAAAGGCTGCCACTGCTGTGCTTAAACTTATTGCTACTGCATGGCTATTGCTGCAGTTTTGTAGCTGCTATTGTGGCTTAATATAGCCTACTGCAGTGCTCTTTAATTGCTGCACAGTCACTGCTTGCTGTGCACTCAAGCTTGCTGCTGCTATGGTCTAAACTGCCACTGCTGTGGTCTCATATGGCTGCTGCCTATGTGCAGCAGTCCCCCCTTCCTGCACACTTCTATACAGTCACACACTCACACTACCACTAACTACAAGCAACACACACACCACTCACACTACCACTAACCACAAGCACACACACACACCCCACTCACACTACCCCTTCCTCTCTACTCACACTAAATGTAAACACACAACCAGCACTACCAACACACCAATATGTATATCTATATGTATATAAAATAGTCCACTATATTAATATGTTTCAAAATAACATGTATAGACTTAATCGTGACTTGTAGGCTAAACCACTTAGATTCCAACATAGGTATACAAATGATAACAAGTCTAACCATCCTAGCCATGGTTAATCCACTCTCTAACACATGTAAATCTGAAATTAGAAGACAATGAATCCTATTTGGCATAAAAGCAAACACATGGTATGCCCCCTTTGGAAACTCTCCATGGAAACATCAAACCTATCCCAAATTCCTATTGAGCACTCAAATGAGCCTCAAGAACAATCCTTATGGTGGTTCATGCATGGGGTGGTTCCTATGAATGCAAAACTATCAAAAATGCAAGAAAACATGGATTAGAGAGAAGGTTATACCTATTGGGAGTTGGATCCCAATGATACACTCAAAAGGACACGGTTCCGACACGAAAACTCCTCGAAATTGGACACCCTTCCTTGCTCCTTGCTCCTTGCTCCCACTCTTAGCTAGCACCTTCTCCTTGGTAGATTGGGTGAAATGGAGGGAGAATGACTTGATTTGTGAGATCAAATCAAGAAAGGAGCTCTCAAGTTTGGAGAAGAACTCAAAATGGAAAGAAAGAGGCTACTCTTGAAATGAAAGGGGGATGAATCCCTACACCTTGTGGCCGGCCCTAGTAGCCCTAATTTGGGTCTTGGGAATGTCCAATATGCCCTCATCTAGTCTCCCTTTGGTTAACTTAAGTCTTGCAAAGGGTTGGGGTCAAAAGGGTCAAGTTCTAATCTCTAAATGAACCAATCTAGTCTTATGGGATTAGTCTAATTACACTAGACTAAATAGTGGGATTTGTGGGCCATGTCTAACTAATTTTTGGGTCCCGACTAGAGTCTAAGCTACCCGGACAACTAACACAACTCGAAACTAGACGGAATTCAAACCCAACTAAACTAATCCCCAAATAACAATATTAATAAATAAATATTCACAAAAATTATAGAATATGGAAAATGACTATTTTACTCTTGAAGTGACAGGCATGGTGGTAAAGCTCGCATCTCGTACCTAAAAGGATGCATGTTCGATTCAAAAAAAATCTCAATATATTTGAAGGTAAGACTGCATATATCTTAATCCTATTTTATGTAAGTTGGAGCCGCTAATTTTAATGTCTTTTTTATGTGAATTCGGAATCTAAAGTCTTCGCAAACTTAAAAACAAAACTTTTCGGATAAAAGCTCATACAACATGTAGAAGAAAAGGGTTATGTAGATCCCCTCACATTAGACACACCCTTAACAAATGGTATGAACTTGTAACTATGTTATCGAGATGGATGCATTTAGTTCTTCTAAAATGTACATAAGTCAACAAACAATGTTTGAAGTTTCATCCTATCTCTTTCCATGTTTCTTGTTTATGAAATAGAAAAAATGGCAAGTGAAACAAACTTGAGCCTACGTGGATTTTTGTAGCTTCCTTGTGTGAGAAATTTGGGTTAAACATGTTATATTAATATTTCAGATGGGAAGTTAGAGGTACTATTAATATTAAATGTGCTCTTTTTCTTAATGTTGGGGATCAGAGATTGATTATAGTAACACTCACAATGTAATCAGGAACATGGACCACCTATTTTCAATAATAGTTTGTAGAGAAAGAGCAGAAAAAATCTCAAGAATATTCTGTTTGCCTTGAATAAAAATGTAGGCTGCAAACCAGCTATGCTATTTTTATTCTTTGTTGTAATTTCAACAGAAAAATTCGTACGAAAGAAAAAATTAAGCCAATTTGCATTGAAGAGGAAGAATTTGGATAATTTTGTGTACGGAGGGATGAAATGCCATCTTCAATGGTGCATGAGATGAGAATTGGGTAAAGCTCCACTGGAGTTGTTGTCCAAGGGGAGCATGGACCAGACACCAACTCCAATGATGTCCAACAGTTAGAGAAGGAAGTGAGACGTCATTAGATTTTGCCCCCCGTAGGAGAGAGAGATATAGATCAGAGGATTGAGCGCAACTCCACTAGCACCTAATTATTGGAAGACCCTTCGCAGCAAGGACTGAAACATACAAGGACTTGCACGATAGCCTTAAACTAAAATTGTGGCTGCAACCTTTCTCTTAATGGACCGATAACCGTTAAGAGAAGGCATTCTATGTTGTTTATAGTGGGCTAGTATCTCAAACTTAATGGTTTGGTGAGATTTTTGAGTGGGCTAGTGTCACAACCTTACAATGCTTTCCTATTCACCTGAATTAGATGAGCGTCGGTGGAGTTGGCGCCCCACCCCCTCTCTCCTGGGGGTGCCAACTTTAATGGCACCCTACTCCCCTCTCTAACTGTTGGACGCTATTGGAGTTGACATATGATCCACCTCATCTAATTCTTACCTCATGCGCTATTGGATATGGCGTTTCATCATTCCATACGCAAATTCTCCAAATTCTTGCTATTTGCTACAAATTGGCTAAATTACAACCTTATGTACGAATGTTTTTGTAATTTCAAACTAACTACCTTGGCTGTAGAGTTTATATATACCATTTCAAATTATTAACATATATATATATATATATATATATATATATATATATATATTATTTTTTTTATATATATATATTTATATATATATATATATATATATATATATATGTTCCATATTTTTGCTCTTATGTCCAGATTCTTTTTCAGCATACCTTCATGTGTTTTAAGTTTTTTTTCCATTAGATTGTCCAACAAAATTGTATCCAAATATCTTTTGTTGTCTTAATATTTTCCTTCCAAACTATAACTATAATTGTATCCAAATATCATTTGTTGTCTTAATTTTATGGTGTAACATATGGAAATGGGTCGTTCCACTTAAGAATATCAACTAATGTTAGAACAAGCTTTGCAAACCCAAAATTTATCTTTCAAACTTTATAGTAAATGTTAAAGCTTTAATTTTCTACCATTGTTATGCAAATAGATGCTTTGTGTTGGAAAATATTTGATTTACGTAAGCTCGTATATGATTTATGTTACTTTTCTCTGCAGGGGATTATAAATTGAGATGCAGGAATGATTATTCCAATATGTTATTTTTTACTTGATATGCTCTATAATGTGCTGAAGTCAGAATGATGGTTCTTCTTCACAAATGGAAAGAAGTAAAGTACCATCTTATCTCTTGGGCAGAAGCTAGAGGCCTATCGAAGCCAACGAAGCCCTAACATCTCCTGTTAAGACCAACAAAGTGTCAACAATGTCTGCGGAAGCAACTAGACCTAAAGAAGCTCCCAAGTCTTGATTATTGTTTGTTTTGTATATGATTTTTTTTTCTTTACTCGTCTTTTTCTTTCTCTTCTGCATGTACGTGAAAGCACCCTAAAGGGGGGCGAATAGGGTCAAGCTCACTAATCAAGCACTAAACGATTACTAATAGACAATTTAAAGATTAAGAGTGTAAGAGAAGAAGCACTAAAAATATTGACATCCGATGTATCCTGGTATCCTCCCTTGGGGCACTCCAGTCTCTCTCCGGCTTTAATTCACTATTATCTCATATAGTATAACTTGAGCTTTGATCCAAAGACTCGCTAACTTATTACACGAGACATTTTATCCGAACGCCTCTTCGACTTCAATATACGAGAGCTTTGATCCGAAGTCTCGTTTCAATTTTTTTACAAGATGGTTTGATCTTCACACAACAAAGATGAGATATCACTTTTATAATTCAAGAATACTCTAACATAATTTGTGGATAGACAATGAAAGCTTTGTAGAGTTCTTTGTGGATAGGCTTTGGTATATTAGAATTTTTTGGGCTCAAAACATCAACATTGAATGAAGGGGTTCAAGGTTATTTATATCTAAAGCAAAAGAAAGTGCAAATAATGCAACTTTCAGTCAATGAGTGGAAGATCCGTCGGCCATCCGTGGACGTTCGTCGGATCTTTCACTTACAGTGTGCAATAACTATGGGATCATCTTTGGGAAAGATCCGACTTTTGGATTCTGAACAGGAACAATTCGGATTATCTATCAGATTTTTGCAGATGTCCATCAAATAATTTGACAGTTCACAGAAGGTATTATGTGTCCCATTCGGATCATCTTTCGGATTTCCTCGGAGATCCGTTGGATCATCTGCCTGTCTGCCAAAAAGTGTCCATGGGTTATTATCTACCATAGCTTTTGATTTTGCCATTTTGAGTTTACAATTATTCATAAGACTCATTACAGATTTGAGATACACTTTAGCAAGTGCATGCTTCTTCATAGTCTTGAAATGATGATGACATAGCTTGGCTTATTCTCTTGATAGATGATAGCATCTTTGTAACTCCACTTCTCCATTTTTTAGAATTTAAAGTTTCTAATAATCATCACAAGTTTTGATTTGAGAAATATAGAGTATTTATAATTTTTAGTAAATATTTTGAATAAGGATAATTGGATATTTGGAGGGAATTGAATTAGGAGCAGGAGATTCAAATTTAAAAGTTTGTTGTAACTAACAAATAGTGGTCCCCACCCTTTCTAACAGATTTTTTTAGATTTAATACAATATACAGAAAGGGCGAGGGCTTATTTGTTATTATGCCAGTGGTGGAGGGATTTATTTACAAAATCCTCTTTTCTTATTTATTCTGAGCTGAGGAGAGAGAGACTCCTCATTTCTTATTTAGAGCCTGAGCTCTCCTCTTCCCCAAATTGTTCGGGATCTAACCCTAGCTCACAGCGGTGAAGGCGGCGTTCGCTGATCTCCGACGAGATCTTGGCAACATCATCATCATCTTCGCGGCACTAGGCACATCTCCTCGAGCTAACTGCGAGGCCGATTCCTCCACGACATCAGTGGCGACCAGCTTTTTCGAACAGTTGTTCCACTCTTCGACGACGCATGGAGCTCTCGACGACGAAGGCGACGTGGAGGGGATTCTACTCCGGCAGCTTGTTCGGTGACTACTCACTGTACTCCGACGACCGACGGCAGCATCATCCATCAGTCGGCATAGAGGCTGTAGAGACAGTTTCGGCGATGGCGATAGGGAGGTGTAGTTGCAGAGTAACCTTCATCTAGTTTAGATCTGCGATCGGTAAGCATCCGATCTTGATTATTCGAAATTTCTGAGTGATTTGAGTTTTGGTGAGTAATTTTGGGTTTCTTTGTTCATTGATCAGTATTTGAAGAATTTGATCCTTGATTTCCCGCAAGAATTGACTCTGGTTCGATTCAAATTCCTTCATAGGTGAGATCTGATCTTCCTGAGAATTTATTTAGATTGGTAGATTATTTTGAGAGATGTTATTCTTATCGGTTATATTTTGCTTAATGGGGTGTCGGGTCAGGACAGGATACGATTCGTGTCCGATCTATTGAAGATAGCGTGTCTGATTTCTTGAGCCATTGTCAGCCTAATTTCGATCACTTCAGGTATTACTCGGGACCTCCTTGCTTACAGAATTTACTATTTTGTATATTGGAGTTCATTTCGTTACGGTCGGGATGCAGGGTGTGTGTAGCATGGTGTCCAGAGTACAGTTTGTATCCTGTAGAGTTCGTATCCACATTTGTGTTGATGTTTAGTTGCTGTGACCATGAGTCATTCGGATGGGTGCAAGAACAGGGAGTAGCGGGAAGCAGAGTATGATGCTCGGTCGGAACCAGGCTAGGTTGGGGTCGTGTATATATTCGATGATGTTGTGGCGTGTCCAGGGATGGATCCAGTTCGTGTCCTCCTGTGTCCATGTTCGCGTAGATGAGAAGGGGGCTGATTGTCCTGAAAGCTATCTTTAGATTGCTAATTCTTGGTTTTCATATATATGTACATTCTGTTATTTGATCTTTGAATTTTATTGAATATATATATTTGGGATTTAGATTTGAGTTAATGAGTTTGATTTTTTATGACATTTGGAATGCAATAGTTTATGTGTGAGTTATGCTTCTGAATGTATATTTTGATTTATGATAGGTCATGTATTGTATCTATAATAATTATTGGAATTATTGACCAAGGCTGGGGGATTAGGAACAGATGATGAATGTTATATATATATGAAGTGAGATTATGTTATGGTTGATCTGCATGCTGGATTGGCATAGGGCTTTGTGGTTTCGGCTGCATAAGTAGGTGCAATCCTTGGTTCTTGGATTGTGTTGATGCAAGGGTAGGTGGTGAAGGCTACCAATTGAGCATAGTGTCCAGAAAGTTTTAAGTGGAACAGATGATTTTAAGGACTATGAAATACTAAAGTATTACGTATATCTTGTCAGGTTGCCTCACTAATTTCTTTATTGGACTAATATTAAAATAGCTATATCTAAGCATTGGAATGAATTATTTTATAAAATATTAGATAGTCAGTGACTAGTTAAATTTCTAAATATTAGTAAACTGGTAATGTGGTATTATTATTAATCAGCTTGTATCTATTAAAAACAGGAGGACATCCAACTCCATCTAGTACACTTGATTTCCCGGAGCAAGAAAAGTATTGTTCTATGGTTTTTGTAAATTTACATATCTTGTACCTTTCTTGTGACACGTCATGGCACGATATCTTGTACCATGTATTTCCTATTCTTGTACTTACTTGTGTCGGGTGGGAAAATACATTAGCTATGTGACCAAACCCGGTTACTATATTCATGTAGATAGCTTAGGCCTCGCATCGTACATGCGGGCCCTAAGCCGTACCGATATTCATGTACTCCTGTACATGCTCCTGTACTCCCCTTAGCCGATCACATAGGCTAGTTGTATTTCAAACATGGTGCACTTGTCATGTCTTGTACTTCAGGTTCATAGTTACATTCCTATACCTTACTTCATGTACTTTCATTCATGTACTTTCATGTTCATTTTCCTGTATTTTATATTTCGTATTCTTCTGTACTCATTTCCATATCATGATGTTCTTGTTCATTACCTAGAACTGTACTTTGCTCTGCTCCTGACTAGGATATGTTGCAAGTGAGATGGAGGCTTTGTGTGATACCTATTATGGTCGAGAGCCTGTAGATGCAGTAGAGCCAGCTGGAGTTGCTCTTGACTTAAAGGCTGAGGAAGCCTAGCACTTTATCTTTTAGTAGTTTATATTTTCTCGTATTGAGACTATCAGACTTTAGTTTTCATTTGTTGGAAATGTAATAACTTTTAGACATGTATCTGGATTCTGGAATTCGTTTAAAGATGCTGTAATTTGTACTTGTTATGTTTATCTGGTTAGATTTTCCCTAGATTGGTACAGCTTACTTTGTCGTGTCCAACGACGAAAGCTGGGCGTATTCAACTCGTGTCCGATTATTCGGGAGCGGGTCGTGACATGTTTTTAGTGGTGGCCTATGCAGGTCTATCCTAATAGTACCTAGGTATTAGTGTACTATCGGGGACTTGATTTAAACTAGGAAAACTTGAGTCACAGTATAGGAAAATCGGGTACATCGGGTATATATGGATATTATATAAATATTTACATTTACTTGTAGGTTAGGTTTTATTAATCACAAAGTTTTTTTTTGTTGCAGATGGTCGCTACGAGGAAGACCGCTGATCGGCCGGGAGTTGCAGGCAGCTCGGGACAGTCTGCACCAGACGTTCCGTTAGATCAGCTTCCGCCACCGCCTCCTATCTTTCCTCCGCTACCCCCGACAATGACTTTCGACGGCGCTCAGGTGATGGCTATGTTCCAGCAGTTTATGGAGGCCCAGAACCACCAAGCCGCACAGTTTCGGGCGACAGTTGTAGATGCGCTCAGGACCAGAGAGCCGGCAGCACCAGTACCAGTAGTACCTACAGCACCAGCAGCACCGAGACCAGGGACGGCCATGGACTATCAGAACCTCTACCCGATGGATTTCTGGAGCCACGAGGGGATTGTTTATGTGGACGAGTGGCTGGAGAATACGGAAAGGACACTGAAGATGGCACAGATCCCGGATGACCTGAAGGTGGAAGTGGCGAGTATGCGACTCTTCGACCTTGCCAGAGCTTGGTACCGGGAGGATCCCCAGTTAGCTGAGCCTCAGGTTTCTTAGGCAGATTTCAAAACTCTGTTCAAGGAAAAGTTTTTCCCCGATGTGGAGAGAGATAAACTTCGGATGCAGTTCGAGGCATTGCAGCAGGGGACCATGACAGTGGCGGAGTATACTTCAGAGTTTACTCGACTCAGCAGGTTCGCGGAGAACCAAGTCAGAGCACCGGAGGACAGAGCTTGGAGATTCAAGAAGGGCCTCACCAGGGAGCTGTGGCATGTAGTGACTATTAGTCAGGCGATGACGTATGCGAGCATCCTCAAGATTGCTCAGGTTGTGGAGAAGGAGGCAGATCTGAAGCTGAAGAGGGACCGGGACATCGGCAGCAGCAGTTTCCAGACACCGACAAAAAGGACCCAGACTCAGATTCAGGCGAGGCCACAACAGTCGGCACAACATCACCATCCAACTAGAGCTCCTGCACATCAGCCTCAGAGACAGCAGTAGGCAGTTAATTATGCATTCTGTTACCGGCCTGGACACCGCTTCGATGAGTGCCGCAAGAGGCTCGGGCTCTGTTTATTCTGTGGATCAGACGCACACCAGATGAGGGACTGCCCACAGGCTGCAGCCCGACTGACAAGAGAACCCCGAGGAGCTGGAGGACCACCACCTGTACAACCTAGAGCTCTACCAGCTGTAACACAGAGGGTTCAGGCTTTACCTACAGCGTTTTGTACTGCACCAGCAGCAGAGGGGACCACCACAGCAGGGATGTGCTTATGTCATGACCGTAGTTGAGGAGGATGAGGCAGTTCTAGATGTGATCACATGTTCTATCCTTTTACATTCATTTTTTGCCATTGCATTGTTTGATTCTGGAGCCACACATAGCTTTGTATCATATGAGTTTCTGTATAGACACGGCTTCACACCCAAGCCCACTAGGAGGAACTGTCGGATTATGACAGGAGGAGGGGTAGTGCCAGTTAGTGAGATGGTAGATTGTCCTATCACTGTAGCTGGGAGGGAGCTTAGGGCTCGACTTCTAGTGATGCCATTGCCCGAATTTGATATAGTCCTCGATATCGACTAGATGAGCGAGCAGTTTGCCGTAATAGACTGCCATGAAGGGAAGGTAATTTTTAGCCTGCCTGGAGTTCCACCGTTCGAGATCAGCAGACGGAATGTAGAAAGGCCAGAGGGAGTCTACTTCGGAGCAGTTGCAGAAAACCAGGAGTTGCCGCATCCTCTGATTACAGAGTTTTTTGATGTCTTTCCCGAAGAGTTACCAGGATTGCCGCCAGACCGAGATGTGGAGTTCAGCATCGACCTAGTGCCCGGATCAGCACCGAAGTTCCAACATTGCTACAAGATCAACCCGAAGGAAGCTACAGAGTTGAAGGCCCAGATTGATGAGTTGGAAGGCAAGGGTTTTATTCAGTCAAGTGCTTCACCCTGGGGAGCACCGGTACTCTTCGTGCCCAAGAAGGATAGGACTGTGAGGATGTGTATCGATTACCGTGCACTTAATAACATCACCATCAAGAATAAATACCCTTTGCCGCGGATTGATGAGCTGTTTGATCAGCTGAGTGGGGCGAAGGTCTTTTCCAAGATTGACCTTCCGTCGAGATATCATCAGATGAAGGTTCGGGAGCAGGATATTCCGAAGACAGCTTTCAATACCCGTTACGGCCAGTATGAGTTCTTGGTGATGCCGTTCGGACTCACCAATGCCCCAGCAGTATTTATGAACTTGATGAATAAGGTTTTTCACAAGTATTTGGACAAGTTTGTCATAGTCTTCATTGACGACATTCTGATCTATTCGAAGACCGAGGAAGAGCATATGGAGCACCTGCGGATTGTTCTGGAGATTCTGTGGAAGGAGAAGCTGTACGAAATACTCTCGAAGTGTGAGTTTTTCTTGGACAAAGTGGAGTTCTTAGGGCATGTGGTGACTAGAGAGAGGATTTTTGTAGATCCCAAGAAGATTGAAGCTGTAGAAGCATGGGCACCTCCCAAGTCAATAGCAAAGATTCATAGTTTTCTGGGTCTAGCAGGATACTACAGGAAGTTCGTGAAAGATTTTGCCAAGATAGCAGAGCCAATGATGAAGCTTACACGAAAGAACGAGGAGTTCATCTGGAGCGACGCCTGCCAGTCAGCATTAAAAGAATTGAAGAGAAGACTCACTACAGCGCCAGTTCTAGCTTTGCCATCAGGATCTGGAGGATTTGTCATCTACAGCGATGCATCAGGGAAAGGCTTGGGATGTGTGCTTGAGCAGAACAAGAGGCTCATTATTTATGCTTCTAGAAAGTTGAGGCCTCATGAGAAGAATTACCCTACACATGACTTGGAGCTTGCAGCAGCCATTTTTGCCTTGAAACTGTGGAAGCACTTATTGTATATAGAGAGAGAGAGTGAACATCTTCATGGACCACAAAAGCCTAAAGTATGTCTTTACTCATAAGGAGCTGAATATGAGGCAGCACAGATGGCTGGAACTCATGAAGGATTTCGACATCAATCTGCAGTACCACCCTGGGAAGGCGAATATGGTAGCAGATGCTCTCAGTCGATATCTTGTTGCTATGTTTCTACTATGGATCGGCATCTTTTGGAGGATCTTGAGAGTCTGGGGATCGAGATAGTTCTTCCAGGAGTTGGAGGGCAGCTGATGCACATGCAGATACAGTCAGGACTGTTAGAGAAGATCAAGGAGGCCCAGTTTCTAGATGAGGGGCTCCGATGTCTCAGAGGTCGGGCAGAGGCAGGATTGCTCGACGATTTCACTATTGCAGCAGATGGATCCCTGAGGTACGGGAACCAGTTGTGTGTGCCCAAGGATCTACGGGAGGAGGTTATGCAGGAGGCCCACCAGTCGCAGTATTCTATTCATCCTGGATCTACCAAGATGTAAAAGAATCTGCAGGAGTATGTTTGGTGGTATGGGATTAAACGAGAGGTTGCCAGATTTGTTTCCAGATGCCTTATGTGCCAGTAAGTCAAGGCGGAGCGTCAGAGACCAGCAGGATTACTCCAGCCTTTACCTATTCCGGAATGAAAGTGAGAGCACATCATAATGGACTTCGTCTCTGGTTTACCGCATACGCCCAGTGGCAAGGATGATATTTGGGTTATCATGGACAGACTGACGAAGTCTGCTCATTTTATTCTGTTTAAGGTAGGGCTGTCGACCGAGAAGCTTGCAGACCTCTATATGCGGTAGATTGTGTAGATTCACGGGGTGCCGGTGAGCATCATTTTAGACAGGGACAGTCACTTCATATTACACTTCTAGAGGAGTCTACAACTGAGCTTGGGGTCACAGTTGAAGTTCAGCACAGCCTATCATCCACAGACGGATGGGCAGTCCGAGAGGACCATTCAGACGCTGGAGAACATGCTGAGGGTTTGCGCACTCGACTTCGGCGGTTTATGGGAGGATCATTTGTATCTTGTGGAGTTTGCCTATAACAACAGTTATCAGGCTAGCATCGAGATGACACCGTTCGAGGCACTATATGGGCAGAGATGTCGCACACCTCTATCTTGGGACGACGTTGGTGAGAGGGCCTTGCTTGGGCCAGAGATGGTGGTAGATTCAGCTGAGAAGATCAGATTGATCAGGGAGCGTCTCAAAGTTGCACAGGATCGGCAGAAGTTCTGGGCGGACAACAGCAGACGACTATTGGAGTTCGCAGTTGGAGATAGAGTATTTTTGCAAAAACAAAAATTTTTTATTCCAAACTTGTAAAAGAGTACAAAGTACAATGAATTCTGGGGAAGTACAAATTTAGGAATCTGATCAGAAGACGATCACTTTATCCCTTGGACTATGTGAACTTGAAGATTGTAGCCTTTAGAGAACGCAGTAGCAATTTTGCAAGAGTTCTTGATCTCTGTCTGTGTGTATCTGATGATGATTGGAAACTCTACTTATAGAGTTCAGAAAATAACTATTTTAGCAGTTATTCTGATATGCACGAAGCTGGATTACGCCATACTGGGTTGTGCCAACCTCCTGTTGTGCCAACTTTCATTCAGTTGTCAACCGTGTACTAACTGTATTTAGATGCGTGGCATCATATGATTGAGATGCGCGTGGTCGTGTACAGGATAGTAGACACGTCTTGAGAGATTAGTGGCATGTGCGCCACATCATCCTGCTTTAGAATGTAAGTTGTCTCAACCTTATCAGGTTGCGCGAGCTTCAGTCAACAAGTCAAATGCACTTGGTTTGAGCTGTACCTATACACGTGGCAGCTTCTGAGCAAAAGTCGTTCAGGTTGCACCCAGGCGCAACTAAGGATTTTGTTTAGATTGCGCCTGGACGCAACTCACGAAGTATACAGGACAGCTGTCCACCAACTTCTCTTGAGCGGCACAATTCACGGGATTCGAAAAGATTTTTCTCGTTCACTGTTGTGTCAGTCGTCAGTATTGTCAAGTAATAATGACCATTAAGTGTCAGATGCCACGTAGTTTTTGGCACAAAAAGATTGGACGCAGTCTAATATCGGGCACAATCCGATCGGTGGCGCAGTCTGTTCTTTGAGCTTCATATCAGTGGCGCAACTTGATTTTTGGGGTGCAACTTGATTTTTAGGCTCTACATGACCCCCTTAAAATTTTTTAAAACTTAAAAACATTGCAAAGTTTTGGAATACTTTGAATTTAGAAAAGTTTTGACTAAGTCCGGTTGCGCCGGTCTCGTGCAATCTGTTATGACCAATTTAGACTTATCATGCACGATTCGGGATGACTGTTAGGATTCTGATTTTCAGGCTATAAATAATCCCCGTTTACTCCACTGTGATTCTTTACTTTCACTTTTAATCTTCTGAGAAAATTTCTATAACTTTTGCAACCCTCTTCTCCGACCATCTTCTTGACGACATGGCCCCAAAAAGGACTGCTGCTGATAAGGGAAAGGCCACCGCCACTTCTTCAACTCGTGTTTCGCCTACCCATGTGCCACAATATGTGTCTCCTTCATCTCGTCGAGAGATAGCTAATCCAGCAATGGAAGGTGATTAAGGGCGAGCCGATTCGATTTGTGATTTCATCAATAATTGATTTGTGCCCCTCTTTTTAGAGTGTGGTGCATCATAAACTTTGCGCCACTCCTTCTTAGGGTGTGGTCGCCCTCTCCTTGAATGGTGTTCGTTTTTACGAATACTGTTGCGCACAGTAAAAAAATGTGGCACAACCTGAGGTGTTGTGCAACTTGAGTTTCGCACAACATGGCATGTGGCGCAACTTAGGTTGTCATGCAACTTAATATATATCGCGTAACTTAAGTCTCGTGCAATATATCTCGTGGCGCAACTCAGAAAATCTGTGTGATTCAAGAAATCATACATCTTCGTTTTTGTTTATAATTTTTTTGTTTATGCATCTTTCTGCAGTTAATCTCAGGGAAGACCCAGATGCAGAGAAGTTTGCTTCAACATTTAATGTCCCAGAATACAGAGAGAATTTTTCTCACGTCACTTTTTCTCATTACGATGGTACTGAAGCACGAAGAAGTCTGCTCATAGATCAGGACAATCAAACCCTTTTGAACTTAATGAACGGTGAACCTCTGCAGAGCTTGGATACTACCGTCTACAAGAAACCTGCCTTTTTATTTGGAGATGCAATCAAGAAGACTTTCCAACCTAAGGCAAGAAAAGAGACGAGATATTTCTTAAAGGGAAACAACGCCATACATCTAACAAAAATATCCAGGTCCATGGCATTATCTCAATATGCTTTTGCTAGCTATCCTAGGAGGATTTCATGGGATCTGACTCCTCTCCAACAAGCAAGAGTCGGCCGAATATGTTATAAAGTGGGTCCACAGAACAAAGACCTTTTTTACAGCACTTCTAAAAAATATAGCACATACTTGAGAGGTTTAAGACCGAGCTGTATTCCTTCCGAGGACTCCTCTCTGCTCCTTCCCGTCAGAGTACCTATTTTTGCAAATACATTTGCAAAATCTGAAGGAAGATATCCAGACCGTGCTATACGAATGAAAGGCCTGGTAAACCCTGGAATGAAACGTTGGAGTAGCTTGTCCATATGGATTTTGGAGGAATTCAAAGACAGGCTCATTGATCTGGGCCTCTATAATCCCATCTGTACTACGGTATATGGCATTCATCCAAACCCTCACATGTTCTTAGCTTTGGTAGAGAGATATAACAAAAGCACTGGGACTTTCATGACACCTCATGGAGAAATGGGGTTTGCTCTTAACGAGATGGAATATATCTCTCATCTACCGATGGATGACAATCCATATAAAGAATATGTACCCACAAATGATGAATTAGATGCTCTAGCAAAGGAGAATCCCCAGATGATCACAATTTTCCAAGAGCTGCTGTGCCACTATAAAATCTGCTCACTCTACTACAAAAGTGCTTCTGCGGGTACTTGCTATATCACAAAATGGATGCCATATTTGTTCCTAGGTCATGTGTGGGAGGACAAGCCACTGGACAGTCAAGCCTGTATGCCTCGTTTCTTTGAACCTTTTGATAGAAGTGATATACAATTATTAATGGAGAAGCATAATCATGGGGATGTCATTCTAATTGAGGACTCGGGTCAGTTCAAGGCTGGCGACGTTCTCCAAAGTTATCTTCGACAGGGTTACAGACCTATGTCTCCAGAAGCCCAGTTGGCAGGCTTTCTATCTTTATGGCTACGACGCTTTGTAGTTCCGGGGGCTAGTGCAGTTAACAGGTTTTATCGGGGTGTCCTGTTCGCTGCGACACGTCTTGTATTTGGATACAAGATGGATCTGCTTTCATCCATGACCTGTCGCCTGAACACAGGATTGCGTTCTTTTGTGGACACTATGCTGAAAGAAAATGATAATCGGTCGGATTTTCCCCGTACCGAAATGCCATTCACTTATTTGTTTGGATGGTTATTACTACACCATCCCTGCTTGATGGACCCGGATATGGGACCTCCTGATGGAGATTTCATTGGGCATTTTGCTAATGCCCACTGGAAATACACTGCTCTTACAGAATGTCGACTTGCCCTGAACCGTGGATCAGGATGGTTCTTTCAGTGTGTTGGGCCTCCTACAGGGTATGATGCCATGCCTCCACAGATGATGGATTTACCCGAAGAAACACTCCGTTTAAGTCCAAACATCTTTTCCTGGCTTAAAATAATCCGACCGTCCCACTTGGTTTATAGATTTGAGGAAGAATGCTATTTGGAGCCGTATTTGCCGAGTCGATTTGCATGACAATTCGGGTATGATCAACTTCATGTAGGAAATACGACCACTTGCCTCCAAGCTACAGGTTATCTCATTGATGGGGCTAGAGCTTGGAATTATTACAATGCTTGGGACACAAAGGCTATTTTTTCTATGCCTTACAAACTTCCCCAAGGTCCGCGCATGTTGTATTCATATGCAAACTTCTACACTTCAGCGAACATATTTGCTAAAAACTTCCATCCCTCACATAGCTTTGCAACTGAAAGGAGAATTAAACAAGGAAAATGCACTCTTCAGTCTTTCCGAGACGTAGAAGACAGGGACCCCGCTGATGTACCTCTGGAAGCATCAATTTTAATGAATTTTGCTGACCCGGTTCAAGATCCTTTAGATATATCTCTAAAGATGTGGAAAGAAAAATCCCCTGTCAAAGGTCTGAAGAAGAGAAAGACTAAGGAAACGATAGTCTCTCCTCAACGGGATAATCTTCCTAATTATCCAAGGGCTCCGGAGAAGAAGAAAAGAACATCACTGGTTATCAATGAACCAGTGACCACAAGAACGACTCGTTCTCAATCAAAATAGTTAATTCTCAGTTC
This sequence comes from Iris pallida, assembly GCA_029216955.1. NCBI lineage: Eukaryota > Viridiplantae > Streptophyta > Magnoliopsida > Asparagales > Iridaceae > Iris > Iris pallida. Next base: position 314,401 of record JANAVB010029419.1, on the reverse strand, counting down.
TTCCTCTAGAGAGAAGGACATTACTCCTTCTTCTATTCAGAAACAAGGGAAGGTTACAGAAGGAGGAACTTCTATTTTCTTGATTGATCCAGAAGGTAATCGTACCGGAGCTGTTGCAGGGCCAAGCGCACCAATACTCAAAGAAGTTAGAAGAAGATTGGACATTGCTGAAGAGGAACCATCTCAAGAAGGTACTATCAAAGCTGTGAAATATTCTCCTATATTAACTTTTACCAGATATATATATATATATATATATATTTTTTTTATTGCTTTTCCTTGATTACTTAAATAGATGTCCGTCCTTCTCCTACCATTGTGACAGTAAATGTTCCTGCCAATGTACTTGCTGCAGAAGGGATAACAGTTCCCTCTCCAACTCCTATGAGTCCAAAAGCTTCCTCTCCAAAACAAGATTTACCTCCACAAGATACTCCTCAAGCTCAAATATCTACTCATTCAGGAGAAGCAGTGATTGATGCATTGAATGGTTATGATTTTGATGATAAAACTTATGATGAAGATTGGGACAATATTGCTAAAGAAAAACAAACTTTAGCGAATGTATCACCATCACAAGAAATCCCAATTGATAAAAATCTTTCGTCTGTTGAAGATGAGGAGGATGTGGTCCATGATAAGGGACCTGTCAATCTTCCTGGAGTTAATGAATCCGCAACCACTGAGCCACTCGAAGTGCCTAAGGTGGCAACTGAAATGGATGAAACTCTAGTAACTCTACTACCTCCGACTGAATCAGGAGCAGGGAGTAGTCAGGCCGCCATGTCTACAGAGACTCTGTCCAAACTTCAGTCTGAGACAACTAAGACGATTGAGACTCCTCATAATGTACTCAGCCCAAGTAAGTTTCCCCACTATGAATGATTTGTTATTGCATCTTCAGCATTATGAGTCATAACATATGTAATTTGTAGCAGCACCCACGGGGACTGTAGCCGTGGAAGGAAGCTCTTCTCATATTAGTGCTCCATGTGAAATACCCCCTCCTGCTAAAGCTGTGAAGACTTCTTCAAACATAGTAGCCACTCCAAAAGCCCTGGCAGCTAACAAATTTGTAGTGACCTCTTTTACGAGAGTCTTCTTTACATCTCTGGAGCCTCTAGTTCATAGAGTTATGGAGAGAGAAGATGTCCCTTTCAGTACCGTTAGAACTCCCACCACATTCTTGATTGAAGGCATCCATAGTCAAGGAGACAAAGCTCAAGCTTTATTTTTGGAACATATTTTGGATGAACTAGAGAGTTCAATTAAAGCTTACAAGGAGCTGAAAGGAGGAGATATCGAGCCACCAGTAAACGCGGAATATGAAACCATGGTTCAAGAAGCAGAGATTAGTAAAGCTGATTTTGAGACATTTCTGCTGACTTTCACTAGACAGTCCTCTGAGCTAGATGTTCAAATCTCTGACGTAACTGTTGTTGCTGAGAGTCACAAGACTAAGGCTATAGAAGAAGAGAAAAAGGTTGCTGGTCTAAAAGCCGAAATTGCTCGACTTCAGGAAGAACTCCAAAATACTGAGCAAAATATAGAACAAGAAAATCAATTATACCAATCTGCTGTTGATCAGGTGGATATTTTGAAGGATCGAAAGAAGGAATTCGAACGCCTTCAGAATGAAGAGCTAAAATGCCGAACTGCTGCTCTATAACCTTTCGATCCTAAATCAGGATGAATTGAAGCTAGGCAGAGAGTGCTAGATTCTCGTGATGGAAAAATTCAAGTTTTAAAGAAACAAATTGTAGAACTTATCATCTATCCTTCAGAGTGAAAGATGGGCAAATGTTGTTGTTTCCTTCTTCTTTTTTCAATGTACTCTTTTTCTTCTTTTGCGGAAAAGAAATAGTAAAAACTTTTATGTGGTTCCATTACTTGTTGCATATCTTGTTATAGATATAAGTAATAGAATAGAAAATATATTCAGAGGTACTGGACGTGATATATTTCAAGATTTTAGAAAATAACAATATTCATTATATCTGCTCAGAGGTAATGTGGACGTGGCAGAATATAAAATTTAGCAATACTGTTATTTCAATGGACAACTTTATCAGGGGTAATAAGGACATGACAAGTTGCTGATATAAATAATCAAAATTCAGAGGTGTAAAGGACGTGAATTCAAATTATTTAAACAAGAGACAATAAATGTCCAATGAATGATAAGTCAAAGAAAGTGAATGAACTGATGGTCATTTTAATTTTCAAAGAAAGAATGCCGGCTTAAACCTTGAATGTGATCTTCTTTGAGACGACTTTTGACAGCAATTCGTCAACATAGCATTCGACAGTCTTTCGTAAATGATCTCGAAAGATAGTACTCATAGTCCGCTGGTAAGTTACACCTGCGTTCTTAAGACTAAACGGCATGACCGCAGTACACACCCCGAAGAGTACGAAACGAAGTATGTTTTTCATCTTCAGGATCCATCCGAATTTGATTATATCCAGAAAACCCATCCATGAAAGAAATTCGTTCGAATCCATATGTATTGTCGATCATAACATCAGTAATTGGGAGAGGGAATTCGTCTTTAGGACAAGCATCATTTAGATCCCGAAAGTCTATACAAACTCGAACTTTTTCGGTCTTCTTCAGGATAGGGACGACATTGGCCACCCAGTCAGGATGTTGTTCTTCTCTGATAAAGCCACAAGCTATAAGCTTTTTGACTTCATCATCAATTGCATCCATCATTTCAGGCTTGAATCGCCGTTGTTGTTGTTTGACTGGCTTGGCATTCGACAAAATGTTAAGCTTGTGAGTTGCAATTTGAGGATCTAATTCCGGCATATCTTCGTAACTCCAGGCGAAGACATCAATATATTCACAAATAAGATGAATTAATTCTTGTTTATCATCCTCTGGAAGATTTTTTCTAATGAAGATTGGTCGTGATACGCCCTTCTCTCCAATATCAATTTGGACCAGTTGATCCTCAGTAGGTGGTTCTCGTTGTTCAAAACGAAGTTTTCACTGATTGTCCATCCTTTGTGCCTAAGGGTCCATTTCAGTAGCTTCTTCAATGTCACTTTCGTCATCTTCTGAGAATTCGGCGGACACCATGTTAGAAGATACTATCACCTTATGAACATGACCGATGTTGGTATCAGAATCCTATGAGATAGAATCAAAAGAGTTTGAACGTTTTTCTTTATCAGATTCAGAAGGTTCTGGAGTTGGAAGTGGTGACGTATAACCTAGTCCTCGCTTCGTTTTACTGTGGTATTGTTGTGATTTTCCTTTTAGAACAGCAATACGAAGAGGGGTTCGCCTTCCTTTACCATTGTTGAGACCTGTTCTGAAATTATAGCCCATTTTACGGATGATGGCTTTAGATTGTGGACTATAGCGTCGTAATTGTAGTCTTTCTGTATCATCTCTATTATCATTATAGAGCATAATTTTTGGTTCTTCTCTTTTGTTGAAGAATATAGACTTTTCATCTTTCTTTCGAGACGGTACTAAGAAGTACGACTCATGTATTGAATCCAGTGATACCATGTTTCGTCAAGATGATACGACTTCTATTGTAAGTGGTTTAAAGCTATCTAGCATATCTAGATAACACTGAGTATAGTAAAAGACATCAGTATACTACAAAGAAAATACTTTATTGATTTTTACACCGTCATTTACAACAGGGACTTTAGCCTTAGCAGGCTTAGTCAGATTGATGACAAGAGGGGGAGAAGAAGAACAACAAGGAGGAGGGAGCTTCTTGCGATGAAGATCGATTACAAGCGGCTTAGAAGAGGTGAGCTCCCTTTGTTTTTGACTTTCACCTTTAGGTCGCTTCTCATGGGAAGGTAGATAGATAGTCAGTGGTTTGGAAGACTGAGGACAGGAGGTACGTCCTTTGACTGGAATCACCAGACTATCATTAGGTATACTCTTATGTTCTTCATCTGTGTCCATTGCTAGTACCACTTTCATGAATTCCTCTTTGTACATACGAGAATTATTGTAATATGCTTCAACTCCTTTGAAAGGATTCAGATCTGCAACCTCTTTTTGGACTTCTCCATTACCATCCACATATTTGAAACATTGGTAGAGCGTAGAGGGTACAATATTGTGTTCATAGAGGAATGGCCTTCCCAACAAAGCATTGTATGAGCCATGATTGTCAATAACATAGAAAGTTACCTTTGTACGAAAATTGCCAATTTAAAGTTTTAGGCGTATCTTCCCCAAAGGTTCACTTCTTCCTTGATTGAATCCCAGGATGGTAGTGATAGTTGTAGAAAGATTATGTACTGGGATTTTCAAAGCGTCCAATAAGGACTTTCGCATGCTGCTAAGTGCAGACCCGGGATCAATCAGAATACGGTCGACTTTCATGGTGTCCACATACCCCGTGAAATAGAGAGGATGATCATGACGATTGTCTTCTAACAATATGTCATCTTGTGTAAAAGTGATATTGGGTATTAATTCAAATACACTATGACAATGTGCACAGCTGACTGGCTCCTTTTCGGGCTTCTTGAGAAGAGTCAAACAAGTGTCAGCATGCATCAAGGCTTCACTTAATGTCTCACGAGTTTATTTTGAGAGATGTAAAATTTCAAAGATTGACAATCTTGCTGGAGTATTGGCCAATTGAGCCAATATATCAAAATTGTAAGGCTTTTCAAGTCCAAGAGATGATGACTTCTTCAACGCTTTATCAAAGCGAACGGGTTGTTTTTCCTTGTCTACTGATGTTGGTTTAGGAGGAGATGGTTCGACCACTAGCAAGGATGTAGATGGTGTATCTTCAGTAGGAGAAGATGATGGAGGAAGAGCTTCTGCGGATGGAGCAGGGTTCTCTTAATTTTCGGAATACTTTCGAAGTTAGGGTTTCCCAGATCTAGTGCCCATTAGGATTTCTTCTTCTGTTAATGGTTCAAAGGATACCATATTACAGTTCTTGGATTTAGACCTGGAATGCTTCTTTTGCTTAAAAGAGGAAGGCGCTTCAAATTCTGCCACTAGATCTGGATGAATCCACATAATCTCTCCTCTGTCAGTTGACATCGGAACAAGATCTTCATTTTGAGGAGGCGGGATATTCACAATTTCCAGAGTAGTCCTTGGAATGGGGACAGCACCATCTTGTACAAGTTGTAGTGGAAAATCACCAAATTGGAGAGAAACCACATTAGCAGTCACCGTTTTCTCATCCTGCTGTAGAGTAATTGCTCCAGAGTTGACCAACTCCTGGATTTTGCCCTTGAGCACATAACTGGTTGGATGCCCTATGAATCTATGATAAACACAGTATTTAGGGTGATCAGTTTTACCAACTTCTTCTGGTTGTTTTGCCTCTGGAAGCTAAAGCTTATTGCTTTTGATCAAGCAATCGAAGATGCTTAAAGTATCATCTTCGTCGAAAGAATACTCTTCTTTTGGACAAGTTGACTTTTGCAGTGGTACTGGTGGGGTGGATGCTGTTTGAGTAACATTGACAGCCAAAGACTCTTTGCCTTTAAGATTGATGGCCAATGTTTCTTTATTCTTGCGGTTATTCTGGCGATTACTATCCCCAGGTGTAGAATGTTCATCTTGGTTAGGATGAGTCATCTGGACTCCTAACTGCTTGAACTTTGTGGCACTCACTTCTGCCGCCTTTGTATTAAAAATAAAAGAAGGTCAATCCTGGAATTGTGTAGATCCGTCCACATACTGATAATAGACAACAAATTTGATTTGCAAGTGTCTATTGTTACAGCAGATGGAGTACCTAAAGGCATTTTGAGTGCCTCTCAGCGGAATCTTTCAATGAAACTCTCTGTGGATTTATTGTGCTTCTGTTTAATTTTAATGAGGGCAGACATCGTCATGTCGTTGACTCCCTCATAAAATCGTTCTAAGAACATTTGCTTGAAACCAGCAAAAGAAGTGATACAGCCATCAGGAAGGCTACGATACCAGTCATATACTGCACCGGCTAAATAACCGACGAACACTCTGGTAAGGAGAGCATCATTTGGCTGTAATTGATCAGTCATCACTTCGAAATGATTGATGTACTGACTTGGAGAAGTGCTACCATCAAACAGTATAATGGTTGGGAGCTAATACTTAGGAGGAAATGGAACTTTCTTCCACTCTGTAGGATATGGTTGCTTTATGCCCAATCTTTGTAGGCCATCCTTCTGCTTGAAGGCCTCAAACTGAGTGCGCAGAAGTTTCACAGCCTCATTTGCATCCCTTGATGTTTGAGAATTGGTGGGCTGGTTAGAAGTGTTAGGAGGAGGAACAGTGTGGTAATTACCACCCCCAGCACCAGACTGACTTGGATCAGCTTGAATTGGCACAGAAGCAACCTGAAGGGCTGGTACCCCCAGACTAACAGGTACAGAAGATGCTATAAGCTCAGGATTTGTAACAGGGTTTACAATCGGAGGCACTGTATGTTGAGCCACCATTATGGTGTGCATGCTTGCAACTATTTCTGCCATAGTTTTCAATTTGTCTTCTAATGCAACAATTCGTTGCTCTTGGCTGGTTGACGTAGAGGCATCTTGATCTTCCGTAATGGTATATGCTGTCACTTCTCTTGCTGCTATTGATGAGATAGTTTGTTCAGAACTTTCACTATCTGTATCAAACTCCGAAAGAGAGTCCTTTTCCACAAGAACGATGGGGAGATCTTCTTGATTAAAGACACCTTGGATCAAATGACGATTTCTCGATCTAGTGTATTGAAAGACACCTTCATTGGATGCATGGATCCGGTCTAAGTATTGTTGATTAGGATTACGGGATGCATTAAGTCTTGGACGTTTCCCACCCCAGTGCCTTGAGAAGTCATGTTAACAGAAGCATATAATAGTTCATCTTCGTCTTCTATTATATGTTCAGGAGTTGAAGCATAGTTCAGATGATCGAAGACAGATCGTCGAGCCGATTGGCAACAACAGTTGATGACAACTTTACGTAGGCAGTGGCGATTTGAAGCACGATTTGAAGCACGATTTGGAGGTGAGGAAAACATTCCCGTAGTCTCCCGCCTTTGTGTAAGACGTTGCCGGAGATCAGTTACAACCACAGGACGAGAAGAAGTCGGAGGAACATATTCCTCAATGATGTTAGGAACATGTCTCTTATTCTTCAGGTGTTTAGTTCCTTGAGTGTACAAAGATGTACTCAACTCATTAGCATAGGTAGATGGGTCTTTCTTTTCAAACTTTGACTTTTGGTGCAGATTGACCTTTGGCATAGGGTTATTGCATTTTGCCAAAGTTGATATTGGTTGACGCCTATTGAGATAAGCGCGTAAATCTAAAAATTCCGTTCCCGATGTCTCTGTTTGTGATACCTTCAATTTTCCTTGCTTGGATCTTGAAATTTGTAAGGTAGGAAGGTCTTGACCAAACCCCATAGGGGTAGGTAAGATACCTCTCTGATCAGTATTCTTTCCGGTATCAGAGATTCGAGGACATCTGTTTACAGGAATAGAATCTGATACATCTTCCTCTGAGTCATAGACCAGGAAAGTTTGAAGAAATACCAAAGGGTGCTTTCCTTTATTTTGAACAGGGTTAGCTAAGAAACGTTTCCCTTTGTTCTGTTGTGTGATCATTTTAGGCATAGATTTTGCCAATTGAGGAAATATCATAGGACTTTTTCCTTTGTTCTGTCTAGTGTTGGCACTAGGACATAAATTCTCTAAGTTCAAAACTTGAGAATTGGAAGAGGGAATAGCCAAAAGACTAGTTCCCTTGAGTTGCGCCAAAGTAGCATATTGTGCCTGGGTTACCGATTGCTTGGGTTGCGCCATAGTCCTACGGACTACTGGTGGCGCCTTGGCAGCAACATTGGTAGACTGTGTCTTGGCAGCACAGATAGTAGTAGGCTGCGCATGGGCAGCAGAGTGAACAGATTGTGCCCTAGCAACAGAAACAGGCTGTACTGGAGCCACTGAGGCGGATTGCGCCTTGGTCATTGAGCACTCAAGTTGCGCCTGGGCAACAGCGACTGTGGGAGATTTAGGAGTCCACACAGTCCTGTTCTTGGCGATAGCCACTGTACGCTTGTTGCTCTTGGTATTGATCATATTCTCGTAGGCTGTCTGGTTGACTTGAACAACCAGAGTCTTCTGCGTCTTGCCGATCGACGCAATGTCACATTGAGTTGTCACTTTCTCGTCGGAGGAGAAAGTCGTACCCAGCAGAGTCGCCATTTTGTTTGCAAAAACAAATTTTTTTTATTCCAAACTTGTAAAAGAGTACAAAGTACAATGAATTCTGGGGAAGTACAACTTTAGGAATCTGATCAGAAGACGATCACTTTATCCCTTGGACTAGGTGAACTTGAAGACTGTAGCCTTTAGAGAACGCAGCAGCAATTTTGCAAGAGTTCTTGATCTCTGTCTGTGTGTATCTGATGATGATTGGAAACTCTATTTATAGAGTTCAGGAAATAACTGTTTTAGCAGTTATTCTGATGTGCGCGAAGCTGGATTGCGCCATACTGGGTTGCGCCAACCTCCTGTTGCGCCAACTTTCATTCAGTTGTCAATCGTGTACTAATTGTATTTAGATGTGTGGCATCATATGATTGAGATGCACGTGGTCGTATACAGGATAGTAGACACGCCTTGAGAGATTAGTGGCATGTGCGCCATGTCATCCTGCTTTAGAATGTAAGTTGTCTCAACTTTATCAGGTTACGCGAGCCTCAGTCAACAAGTCAAATGCGCTTGGTTTGAGCTGCGCCTACACACGTGGCAGCTTCTGAGCAAAAGTCGTTCAGGTTGCGCCCATGCGCAACTAAGGACTTTGTTTAGATTGCGTCTGGGCGCAACTCACGAAGTGTACAGGACAGCTGTCCACCAACTTCTCTTGAGCGGCACAATTCACGGGATTCGAAGAGATTTTCCTCGTTCACTGTTGTGTCAGTCGTCAGTATTGTCAGGTAATGATGACCATTAAGTGTCAGATGCCACGTAGTTTTGGCACAAAAAGATTGGGCACAGTCTAATATCGGGCGCAATCTGATCGGTGGTGCAGTCTGTTCTCTGAGCTTCATATCAGTGGCGCAACTTAATTTTTGGGACGCAACTTGATCACTGATCTGTATATTCAAGGCACAACTTGATTTTTAGGCTCAACAGAGTGTTCCTGAAGATCTCGTCGACCCGAGGCGTCATTCATTTCGGCAGAGGCAGGAAGCTTAGTCCGAGGTACATCGGGCCTTTCGACGTGACTGCGCGGATTAGCGAGGTGGCATATCGACTAGCACTTCCAGCCAGCTTGGAGGAAGTGCACGATGTTTTCCACGTGCCTCAGCTTCGACGCTACATTCCAGACCCGAGCAATGTGGTGACTATTCAGATATAGAGGTGGGTCCGAGCTTGACCTACGAGGAGCATCCAGTGGAGATCCTTGATCGGAGGGAGAAGCAATTGCAGAATCAGACTATACCGCTTGTTCGAGTCATGTGGAGACACCACTCTCCGGAAGAGTCCACATGGGAGCGCGAAGACGAGATGCGGGAGCGTTATCCTAGTTTGTTTGCTTGAGTGTATTCTAGTTTTCAAAAATTTTAAATTCAATAAATGACTTGTGTTGAAACAATTTATTGTGATTTTGTTTTGGTTTGTCTCTCGAATTTCGAGGACAAAATTATTTTAAAGGGGGATTTGTAACTCCACTTCTCCTTTTTTGAGAATTTAAAGTTTCTAATAATCATCACAAGTTTTGATTTGAGAAATGTAGAGTATTTATAATTTTTAGTAAATATTTTGAATAAGGATAATTGGATATTTGGAGGGAATTGAATTAGGAGCAGGAAATTCAAATTTAAAAGTTTGTTGTAACTAACAAATAGTAGTCCCCACCCTTTCTAACTGATTTTTTAGATTTAATGCAATATACAGAAAGGGCGAGGGCTTATTTGTTATTATGCCAGTAATGGAGGGACTTATTTGCAAAATCCCTTTTTCTTATTTATTCTGAGCAGAGGAGAGAGAGACTCCTCATTTATCATTTAAAGCCCGAGCTCTCCTCTTCCCCAAATTGTTCGGGGATCTAACCCTAGCTCACGGTGGTGAAGGTGGCGTTCGCTGATCTCCGACGAGATCTCGGCAACATCATCCTCTTTGCGGTACTAGGCGCATCTCCTCGAGCAACTGCGAGGCCGATTCCTCTACGACATCGACGGCGACCAGCTTTTTCGAACAGCTGCTCCACTCTTCGACGACGCATGGAGCTCTCGACGACGAAGGCGGCGTGGAGGGGATTCTACTCTGGCAGCTTGTTCTCAGCGACTACTCGCTGTACTCCGGCGACCGACGACAGCATCATCCATCAGTCGGCATAGAGGCTGTAGAGACCGTTCCGGCGACGGCGATAGGGAGGTGTAGTCACAGAGTAACCTTCATCTAGTTTAGATCTGCGATCGGTAAGCATCTGATCTTGATTATTCAAAATTTCTGAGTGATTTGAGTTTTGGTGAGTAATTTTGGGTTTCCTTGTTCATTGATCAGTATTTGAAGAATTTGATCCTTGATTTCCCGTAAGAATTGACTCTTGTTCGATTCGAATTCCTTCATAGGTGAGCTCTGATCTTCCTAAGAATTTATTTAGATTGGTGGATTATTTTGAGAGATGTTATTCTTAACGGTTATATTTTGCTTAATGGGGTGTCGGGTCAGGACAGGAGACGATTCGTGTCCGATCTATTGAAGACAGCGTGTCTGATTTCTTAAGCCTTTGTCAGCCCAATTTTGATTACTTCAGGTATTACTCGGGACCTCCTTGCTTACAGAATTTACTATTTTGTATATTGGAGTTCATTTCGTTACGGTCGGGATGCAGGGTGTGTGTAGCATGGTGTCCAGAGTACAGTTCGTGTCCTGTAGAGTTCGTATCCATATTTGTGTCGATGTTTAGTTGCTGTAACCATGAGTCGTTCGGATGGGTGCAATAACGGGGAGTAGCGGGAAGCAGAGTATGATGCTCGATCGGAACCAGCCTGGGTTGGGGTCGTGTATATATTCGATGATGTCGTGGCGTGTCCAGGGATGGATCCAGTTCGTGTCCTCCTGTGTCCATGTTCGCGTAGATGAGAAGGGGGCTGATTGTCCTGAAAGCTATCTTTAGATTGCTAATTCTTGGTTTTCATATATATGTACATTCTATTATTTGATCTTTGAATTTTATTGAATGTATATATTTGGGATTTATATTTGAGTTAATGAGTTTGATTTTTTATGAACCTTTGGAATGCAATAGTTTATGTGTGAGTTATGCTTCTAAATGTATATTTTGATTTATGATAGGTCATGTATTGTATCTATAATAATTATTGGAATTGTTGACCAAGGCTGGGGGATTAGGAACAGATGATGAATGTTATATATATGAAGTGAGATTGTTATGGTTGATCTGCATGCTGGATTGGCATAGGGATTTGTAGTTTCGGCTGCATAAGTAGGTACAATCCTTGGTTCTTGGATTGTGTTGATGCAAGGGTAGGTGGTGAAGGCTACCAATTGAGCATAGTGTCTAGAAAGTTTTAAGTAGAACAGATGATTTTAAGGACTATGAAATACTAGAGTATTACGTATATCTTGTCAGGTTGCCTCACTAATTTCTTTATTGGACTAATATTAAAATAGCTATATCTAAGCATTGGAATGAATTATTCTATAAAATATTAGATAGTCAGTGACTAGTTAAATTTCTAAATATTAGTAAACTGGTAAAGTGGTATTATTCTTAATCATCTTGTATCTGTTAAAAACAGGAGGACATCCAGCTCCATCTAGTACACTTGATTTCCCGGAGCAAGGCAAGTACTGTTCTATGGTTTTTGTACATTTACATATATTGTACCTTTCTTGTGACACGTCATGGCACGATATCTTGTACCATGTATTTCCTGTTCTTGTACTTACTTGTGTCGAGTGGGAAAATACACTAGCTATGTGACCAAACTCGGTTACTATATTCATGTAGATAGCTTAGGCCTCGCATCGTGCACGCGGGCTCTAAGCCGTACCGATATTCATGTACTCCTGTACATGCTCTTGTACTCCCCTTAGCCGGTCACATAGGCTAGTTGTATTTCAAACATGGTGCACTTGTTATATCTTATACTTCAGGTTCATAGTTACATTCCTGTACCTTACTTCCTGTACTTTCATTCCTGTACTTTCATTTTCATTTTCCTGTATTTCATATTTCGTGTTCTCATGTACTCATTTCTATATCATGATGTTCTTGTTCATTACCTAGAACTGTACTTTGCTCCGCTCCTGACTAGGATATGTTGCAGGTGAGATGGAGGCTTTGTATGATACCTATTATGGCCAAGAGCCTGTAGATGCAGTAGAGCCAGCTATAGTTGCTCTTGACTTAGAGGCTGAGGAAGCCTAGCACTTTACCTTTTAGTAGTTTATATTTCCTTGTATTGAGACTATCAGACTTTACTTTTCATTTATTGGAAATGTAATAACTTTTAGACATGTATTTGGATTCTGGGATTCGTTTATAGATGCTGTGATTTGTACTTGTTATGTTTATCTGGTTAGATTTTACCTAGATTGGTACAGCTTACTTCGTTGTGTCCAACGACGAAGGCTGGGCGTGTCCGACTCGTGTCTGATGATTCGGGAGTGGGTCGTGACAATCTTCCCTTGATGACGGCTGTCCAAAGATACCTAGATTGTGAAATCTGAATATCTTTCGGGGGCTTCGCTCCCGAACCCCTACGAGAGGTAATGCCCCCTTGACCCGCGTCCGCTGATCGGGCAGTAGACCCCCTGAGTGCGTGACTCCGAAGATGTTGTTGGAAGTTTTAGAGAAATATTGTGGGATACCGTCGTCTTTAGCGCATCATGATTTCTTCATTTCATATGTCCATGTTGATCTTGCTTATTGCTTTTATGCAATTACATGTTACACGAATAAAGCAATATACATAGTAATAAGTATGATAAAGTTATGTACATTAGGACTATGCTAAGTTTAAGTATAAATACTATAACAATAGCATAAATGTTAGTAATGTCATAGTGTTAAACTTAATCGAATAACCACACTAAAAATATAGCTAGATCATTGGGCTAACAGTAAGTTGAACTCTTTGTGCAGTGATAATATATGAATATTCGTACTGTTGTAATTATTTGTTATCATTTTTGTGTAACTATTTTCTACTGATATGTGTTATCTCTATTACAATTTTGATATTGTGTATGTTTTATGAAAGCTCATAAACACAACATTGGACATGTTTCCACTAATTTTGGGTCGGTTTCGATTTGATTGTTTATAAATTCGGTTTGGTCGATTTAAAAATTCAATCTGGTTGAAAACGAATGTCGCCCCTAGGGGGCAGCGGGTGTACATGGGGCTTGGACTAGGCTGGAACGGTCTACTGAATTTTGTGAAAGAAATTTGTCCTGTTCGTTTGGGCGACAGAGTCAGGTTGAACTCGAGTTGAGAGGCAAAATAGCTCGACCTGAAAGTGGTGGGCTAGGTAGGTCCTGGGAGTGACCAGGCCTAGTCCGAGTTTGATTGAACCTGTCCCAAGACAGACTTCGCACAACCATGCCTGCCCAATACTTCGCACAACCCTGCCCAACACTTCACACAATGAAAAAGAGGACCTAAGATCTCAAGGAAAGAAAGTTCAATCAAGGAAGTCACTTATAAGGCCATCTCCAATGGCGATTTCTAAAATTGAATTTCTATCCTACTTGGCATTGTACTTTAAGGAGATTTCTATCATATTTGCAATAGTATTTACATAGAAATTGTAAATACAAAAAATACTCTCCAATGGTTCTCCATTTCTATCCTAAGTATCACAGAATAAATTTAACGGTGTGAGACCCAATAATAATTTTCATGAGAGATAAAGAGTTTCTATGAGAGTTCTACATATAGAAACTCTCATAGAAATTCTTTATCCTACATCAATGCCACCTAGGATAGAAACGGTGATAGAAACCACTATTGGAAGAAATTTTTTCTAAAATGGATTTCTAGCATAGAAATAGGGGAGATAGAAACCCCCATTGGAGATGACCTAAGAGCTACCTAACATGTTACTAGCTTTTAAGGCCCATGGACCAGGCACACAAAACAAAATGACAAATTTTATAGGCACTCCACATTTTGCTCTAGGACAGCCTTTACTTCATGACAACACAGCTTGGTGTAAATTTTACTCAGGACAGTCCCAATTTTACTTTGGGCTGCCCAACACCCCTTCATAACATAAAATAGGATTGCCCAAAAAGTTGGCAGTCCTACTTTATGTTAGGACTGCCAACTTTGTTGAAAATCCAAATCCAAACTACCCAAATCCTTTAGGACTGTTAAAAAAAGTTGACAGTTTTAACATAAAGTAGGACTGCCAATATTGTCAGCAGTCATAACATTTTGGTAGTCTTACTTTATGTTAGGACTGCCAACTTTCTTGACAGTCCAAATCTAAATATGTGAGCTGCTCTCAAGTAAAAATTTGGAGTAACAAACTTGTAAATAAATTAAAAAAAATTGGGCTGCCTTAAGTAAAACTTGAGGTGCCAATAGAATTTGCCAGCAAAATCCAATCCACAGAACTATAAGAGCATCATTAGTAAGGCTCATCCTATTTTCTACACTACCAAAATATGTTGCTTTAGCGACGGCCGGATCCGTCGACCGTCCGTCGCTAATCCGTATTAGCGACGGATTTTTGACGGATATTGATCAAAACAAATCCGTCGGCAATCATCTCGTCGCTAATAAAATCCGTCGCTGAGTAGTCGCCAAGCGACGGAATAGCGACGACTTTCCGTCGTCATTATTCGTTGTATTAGCGACGGCTTGTCGACGGTCTTTCGTCGAATTCAAGTATTAGGTATTGAATTGTAAAGACACTTAGCGACGGATAGGCCGTCGGTAAACCGTCGTTACTGTGTATCAGAGGATATCGTTCCGTCGCTATTCCGTCGAACACCGTCGCTAACTAAGGATGGATTAGCGACGGATTAGTGGCGGATAATCCGTCGACCGTGTTCTGGAAATGGTTGACATTTCCAGAACCATGGCGACGGATATTCCGTCGCCGATCCGTCGACTATGGCGACGGATTCCTGACGGCATATCCGTCGCTAACTGTCACTACCACATTTCTAGTTTGAGGGTATTTTTGTCATTTTTGGGGTTATTTGAATTTATTTGAATTTAATATATATTATTAGGAATTTTTAAATAATTTAATTGAATGGTTAATTTAAATACTAATTTAATTATTGCCTTGTGATTTTGGTTAGCCTAACCTAGATTGGACCTAACATAGATTGGTCATAACTAGCTTAGTGAGCCACTTTAAGAATTAGATGGTTTAGTTAAGGGTTTAAGTCAAGTTTAGTCAAGTTAAGTGATTTTTGCAAAAGACTAGGATAGAACCCTTTGTTCTAGGCCACCCATTAGCCTTGATTCATTCCTAGCCATAGGATGAAACCTAAAAATCCTAACCCTAACAAAAGTGACCAGCCAAGACCCCCCTTGCCTATATAATGTCTCATAGGGATTTGTGCCTCCTTTTTAATTAGCTCTCCATTTTCCTAAGGAATAGGTAAGCCTTCATTTAAATTTCTTCCTAGTTTAATCAATAGGACTCCTTTTTGATTGAGATTTCTTCCATTATGATCTAATCAATGTTTTCTTGCTGATGGTGGAGTCAAATCACAGATTTGAATCAATTTGAGAGATTGGGTAGCTTTTGGAGATTTCCTCATTGAAAGAGTTTTGTGTGGAAGAACACCTATAGGTACATTCTATTCCTCCCATTAAAATTAAGTTTAATTTGTATAGACATCTAGCCCTAGGTGTCCTAATTCTGTAGGTATAGGTTTTCCTAATTTTCGTGTCTTGTACGTGTCCGTATCGGACACGTATCAGTGACACGCGCAGGTGTTCGACGAAATGCCTATTTCGTTCGATATTTCAAATTGTGTTTGAATGGAAATTTTCATTTTGATGTCGCTTACACGTTTGTGTTGGACTGGGGGGGATTTGAGTCGTGTTCGAGTCACACAGGACTCGCGGACACGCGGTGCCTACGTGCGCGCGCACACAGGTTTGATCCCCTGCTGTTCGGGGGCCACAACTCACAGGACACGCATCGTCAACACGCGACACATGACACATGGGTCGTACTCATGACTGAAACAACATGTGTCGAGTCTCAGACCCTCACGTGTCGTGTCGGACACGCACGAACGCGTGTATCAAATTTATACTGAAATGGGTTCAGTCGTTTTCGAGCACTGATACGCATGTCGTATCGCACGCACGCGTATCGTAGAAACATGTCAGGGTGTCCTAGCCCTAGACCTAGACCTAGTCGACACTGGGACACGAGCACCGGGTCTGTGTCGTGTCGTGTTACGTGCACGAGCTCAATGAACACGTGTACGACACAATTTTTCCCTACTGTCCAGTTTTATATTCCTGTGTTTAATTTTCCATTTTAATTAGTTTAATTCATGATTTCATTTGTAATTTGGATCCTATTTATGATGTATAACTTGTATTAGATCATGTTTATACACTAGATTAGGTTTTGATTGATTTTGGTTTCGTAATGGGTGAATGGCTGTCGACTGATACAGGAAACTGATACCTTGTTTCCAGTATTTTCCCATCCAATTCAATCCATGTTTTAACAATAATTGTTACTGATTATGTTACCTACATGTTTATAGTTAATGTTTAACTCATTTTTACTTTTGATTTTGGGCTTGGGAGTGATAATGAGTATTGGACATTTGTTAGATTTAGAATGATATGGCTGATACATGGTGTTGAGTAGTTAAATGCAGGAAACTGAAATCATTTGGTAACCTGTGATTCATTCCCTATGATGAACTATATTCAAACTGATTCCTATATCTGGGATTCCAGGAACTGATTTGTTTCCCCTCCTATATGTTTTAACTGAAATGAATGAATGATTCCCTCCTCATGAACTGATTTCCTTTTCCTTAACTACATGTTAATTCTTCACTGTCATGATTTGATTCTTTCTTTTCTCCACTGAGTTATGTTAAATCTGGGAATTGGTATTATGGCTGAAAACTGAGATTACAATGAAGTGTATTGATGTTTTCCAATGTGTATAACTGAGTTTTGTGTTCCCTTCAAAACCTGAGATTAGTGTAGGTTAAATGAATTGATTTCCCTTTCTTTTTCACTGAAAACTGAACTAAAGTGTTGTGGTTTGGTTATTTTAGATAGTTGAAATCTAAGTTTGTTAAGTAAACTGTTAAGGTTCCTTTCCTCTTTTTCTGAAAATCTGAGAACACATCTTGTCTCATTTTACACCTATGCTCTTCACATCCTCACACACATTTGTAAATCCTGTACACACACTCCCTGTCTTTCCCTCACAGTTCCCCTCACCCTCACTCTCTAAAACACTCTATCACTCACTCACATTTTCACAGCTCACTCACACACCCTCACATGACACTATTTACTCTCTCTTACACATACACTCTTGCACTGTCACACTGTTTTAGGATTGCACACCCCCCTCATGTATGTCTCATACACACACACACACACACACATTTGCATTCATGTGACACACACACACTTTAGTGCATGAGTGCCCCCTCTCTTTATACATGTATATGTATATATGTATCCTATATGTATGTAGGATATCTCATAGATAGCCTATATGTATATTCCTACATTAGGTTATATAGTTATATCTATGTGTGTATTAAATATAGATATATTGTTATGTGTGTAATGTTATGGTTTGGTTGTTAGGGCATGATATTGCCTAGTAAGCCTAGATTAGTCTTGTTAGAACCTAGAATGGTTTATTAGACCTAGAATAGACTAGTTAGACTAGTTTGACTTAGGTTTGACTTGGTTGACCTAGTTTGACTTCTAGGGTTGACCAGAGTTGACCAAGAGTTGACTTTGGTCTAAATTGACCTAGATTCATGTAGAACGCATTGTAGTGCATTTCATTACTATTCTGGACTTGTTGTGACTTGTGCTGTTCTAATAGGATCCAGACACCACTCCTCAGACAGTACTTTCATATTGGACACTCAGATACCAGGCGAGTACATTCTCTGATCATTTCATATCCTGCTTAGAATTATTTCCTGTATTAAATTACTTTACTTGTTACTGTCACGTTGGTCACACGGATTGGTACTATATGGATCCCTTCTTGAGATGTTATCCTTAGGGAGCATCGGGTACTACATGTTCTGTGCGTTTTACTTACATGGCGTATCACTATGCTTCATTGGTTCTTTGATCACTTGTGACATATACTCTTATGATCACAGAGTCTCCTAGAATCTCTTATTCCATTTACTGGGTATCCTCGAATCTCCTAGAATCCCTATTTATGGAACATCCATGTATCACCCTTCGGGGGCCTTTGCATGGAATCATAACATAACCTGGTTGGATCCTTGTGTATTGATTGGGGGTACGGGGGAGTAGAAGTAGACATGTGAATAATACCCAAGTAGTATCTCATCAGAATCTTTCCATAGTGTCTTATCAGAATCTCCTATGCCATTTACATGTCTATATTGTACTCTGACTCACTAGCCACTGTTAGTCTCTATTTATAGTAGATATTTCTATTACAGCTCTCTCTCTGTTTACATAATGCACTTCTTTCAGTACCTGTATCTTACTTTACTGTATGATTATATTTTCTAACCTGCTATGAACTGTTGAGATGTACTGTGCTCGCTCCTGTCCTGACTGGACCTGTTGAAAATATTACAGAGGACGAGGAGGAGGCCTGTGTGGATACCTTCTACGGGGCAGCCCTAGACGACACTTGCGAGCTGGACTCTCAGGAGGACCCATCTCTAGCTGAGGACATCACCCCCATTACCTAGACTAGTTTAGTTAGGCTTATCTTACTTTATGTTGTCTTGAGACTGTTTAGCTAGACTTTACTTCTGTTCAGAGATTTGGAGTTGTATATATTCTTTCAGATATTGTAGCTGAGTTTGTACTCTGGATATTGCTGGGATGTTATCTTAGACTACTTTATCATCTATTTTTCCTTGAGTTCTATATCATATCGTGCTATCTCTTTCTTAGTTGTGATTGAGTTCATTTTCTGCTATGTCACCCCCATTCGGGGAGTATAAACTGTTTAGTATATTACTGCTAGATATTGTGACCTATGACAGCGTTCTACCGCCGACATTGTGGCGTAGGCTGGACGTACCCACGTCTCGTGCCCTTACTCTAGGGTACGGGTCGTGACACGTTTTTAGTGGTGGCCCATGCAGGTCTAGACTAGAAGTGTAGTGGTATTCGAATTAGAGTATCACTACAGCCTGCAGTAGGATATAGGACATTAATTTTTAAGGTACTCAATCACTTTAGGAAAAATTCTTTTATTGCCATCTAAATCCTTATTGTCAGCTGATCCTTTGAATTTTAATTGTCCGCCTTTGTTATTTCGCTTCTTTCTCAGAAATTGATACTCTTGTTTGTCTATCTTCAGGATGGTAGAGACTCGATCGTAGCGTACCATTCATAGGGATGCTATAGAGGGGACTGCTACCTCTCAGCCAGTACAGCAGGGCCAGGGGACTGCAGCTCCTGCCACCTCTGCTTGTATTGAGACCTCGGCAGCAGCAGCAGGGGGTATGCTTCCACCGGCTCGAAGGCAGAACCCAGTTATCGCAGAGGAGCCCTTCCAGCAGCCGCCGTCTATAGGATACGTGGATGCAGCGCAGATGTTCGCATACTTCCAGCAGTTCATGGACCGGCAGCAGGCTCGACAGGACAGTGGCATGGAGTTGGCCCTTACGACAGTTGCAGCTCGACCAGTGGTTCAGCAGCCGAAGATACCGGGGATAGAGCAGTTCCAGAAGATGAGCCCCAGAGACTTTCTGGGGACAGAGGGGATACTATATGCTGACGAGTGGATCGAGCATATAGAGGAGATCTTCCGCCTGGCCCGGATACCAGCAGATCTTCAGATTGAGGCCGCAGCTATCCGGATACGAGATCTTGCTCGCACCTGGTATTAGTCAGACCCCAGGGTAGGGGTACCTGGGCAGACTTGGGAGGAGTTCAAGGGCTTCTTCAAGAAGAAGTTCTTTCCAGATTCAGCACTCAGAGCCTTGGAGTCTCAGTTTGAGAGCCTAGTCCAGGGAGCCTTTCAGTGGAGGAGTACGCCGGGGAGTTCGACCGCCTCGGCAGGTTTGTAGAGGGCTTGAGCGAGACGGCGAAGGCCCAGAGGTTCCGGAAGGGTCTGGTCAAGGAGGTCAAGTCCTTGACCAAGGGCAACAGGGATGCCACATTCGAGGAGATCTTGACGGGAGCCTTGTTGGCAGAGGATGATCTTGAGCTTAGGCTCAAGAGGGGGCAAGACCCAGTTGTGGGCAGCAGCAGCGGGGGCCAGGCCAAGAGGCCCCACTTCCAGTACCAGCAGCCGAGGCAGTTCCAGTCGTAGCCGATCCAGCAGAGGCCAGTTCACCAGCAGCAGCACCCGAGACAGCACCAGCAGGGTCAGAGACAGGGTGTTACTTGTGCCTACTATAAGAAGCCTGGGCAAGTCTTCAATGAGTGCCGGAAGAGGCTGGGCCAGTGCCTGGTGTGTGGTTCAGCAGACCACCAGATGAGGGAGTGCCGCATAGCACGAGCAGGCCAGGGAGGAGGAGCCAGGGCTCCAGCATGCCAGCAGAGGGGACCAGTCCTGTCGACACAGCAGCAGAGGTTCGTCCAGCACCAGCAGCAGGCCAGGGGAGGCCAGCAGGGGCGAGCTTTTGCCATGGCAGCTGGAGATGCAGAGGCGATAGGAGAGCTGATTGCAGGTTCGATCCTTCTCGACTCCAGTCCAGCTTTTGCATTATTCGATTCTGGTACTTCGTATAGCTTTATATCAGTATCTTTTGCGATTAGATACGGTATCATAGCTGAATCGTTGCCTAGGACTTACAAGATCACGACCGAGGGTGGCATTATCCTCGTGAGTGATGTTTGTAAGGGTCGGAGAGTAGTTTTGGGAGGCCGTGAGTTGGAGGTGAGCTTGCTTATAATACCATTGCCGAACTACGATATAGTACTAGGCATGGATTGGTTGAGCAGGCACCATGCCAGCATTGATTGCAGAGGGGGTAGAGTTCTCTTCAGAGCGCCGGGGGAGCCAGAGTTCGAGTACTCCAGACGTCAGGCAGAGCAGAGCAGCGGAGTCTTTTGCGGAGTCTCGGTTGAGGAGCAGGCAATTCCATACCCATTGATAGCAAAGTATATGGATGTTTTCCCAGAGGAGTTACCGGGATTGCCACCAGACAGAGATATAGAGTTCTCGATAGACTTGGTTCCAAGAGCGGAGCCCATCTCTCAGCATGTCTTTCGGGTGAACAACAGTGAGCTGGTGGAGCTGAATAAGCAGGTGGATGAGCTACAGGACAAGGGCTTCATCCGCTCGAGTTCATCGCCATGGGGTGCACTAGTGTTGTTTGTGCTGAAGAAGGATGGGTCAGTACGGATGTGTATTGACTATAGGGCACTCAACAACCTCACGATCAAGAACAAATACCCACTGTCGCGGATCGACGATCTTTTTGACCAGTTGAGCGGAGCTCGGGTATTTTCCAAGATTGATCTGAGGTCGGGATATCACCAGGTGAAGGTGAAGTGGGAGGATATTCCCAAGACCGCTTTCAGGACGCGGTATGGGCAGTTTGAGTTTCTGGTTATGCCGTTTGGGCTAACCAATGCACAAGCAGTGTTTATGAACCTTATGAACAAGGTGTTCCACCAGTATCTGGATCAGTTTGTGGTGGTGTTCATTGATGACATCTTGATATATTCCAAGACTGAGGAGGAGCATTTGAGGATAGTGCTGAAGATTCTCAGGAAGGAGCAGCTTTACGGGAAGCTCTCCAAGTGTGAGTTCTTCTTGGATCGGGTAGACTTCTTGGGGCATGTAGTGACTGGAGATGGTATCTCAGTTGACCCCAAGAAGATTGTAGCAGTTGAGGCATGGGCAGCGTCGACTTCAGTTGCAGAGATCAGGAGTTTCCTGGGGCTGGCAGGATATTATCGGAGATTTATGCAGGATTTCTCCCGGGTTGTAGAACCGTTGACTCGGTTGACCCGAAAGGATGCTGAGTTCGTTTGGTCAGAGGAGTGTCAGGCAGCTTTTGATGAGTTGAAGAAGCGGCTTACGATAGCTCCGATTCTGACATTGCCTTCAGGATCAGGTGGTTTCACTATTTATAGTGATGCTTCAGGGAAGGGGCTGGATTGCGTCTTGCAGCAGCATGGGAAGGTGATTGCCTATGCTTCCATGCAGTTACGTCCCCATGAGAAGAACTACCCTACCCACGACCTGGAGCTGGCAGCGGTGATATTTGCTCTAAAGTTGTGGAAGCATTATCTGTATGGTGAGAGGGTGGAGATCTTCACAGATCACAAGAGCTTAAAGTATGTGTTCACTCAGAAGGAGTTGAACATGAGACAGCACAGATGGCTAGAGTTGATGAAGGATTTTGACATCTTAGTGCAGTATCACCCAGGGAAGGCCAACATAGTTTCTGATGCCTTGAGTAGGTATCCGACAGCCATATGTTTGACCATGGATCGGCATTTACTTGGAGACTTGGAGAGCCTTGGGATTGAGGTGATCGTGCCCGGAGTACAGATACAGATGTGGGGCATACAGATTCAGTCAGACTTGGTGGAAAGGATTAAGTCGGCACAGTTTGAGGACGTTGCTCTGCGGTGTCTCCGAGAGCAGGTTCGAGCAGGATTGCTGGAGGGCGAGTTTTCTCTTGCAGAGGATGGTGCCTTGAAGCATGATTCCAGATTATCTGTGCCCAGCGGAGATCTTAGGGAGCAGGTTATGCAGGAGGCCCACAGATCTCAGTACTCCATACACCCGGGTGCCAACAAGATGTACCGAGATCTGAAGGAGCATGTTTGGTGGTCAGGGATGAAGCGGGAGGTGGCTCGCTTCATGGCTAGGTGATTGGTCTGTCAGCAGGTCAAGGCAGAGAGGCAGAGGCCCGATGGATTGTTGCAGCCGCTGTCCATTCCCGAGTGGAAATGGGAGCATATCACTATAGACTTCGTATCAGGTTTGCCGCGTACACCAGGAGGAAAAGACGCAATTTGGGTCATCGTTGACAGGTTGACCAAATCGGCCCACTTCTTGCCATTCAAGGTGGGTACGTCTACAGAGAGGCTGGTGGAGATGTATATGCGGCAGATAGTCAGGATTCATGGGGTTTCGGTCAGCATCATCTCAAATCGGGATAGTCGCTTTACTTCCTATTTCTGGAGAAGTCTACAGACCAGCTTGGGCACTCATCTCAAGTTTAGTACTGCATACCACCCCCAGACGGACGGATAGTCGGAGCGGACTATTCAGACACTTGAGGATATGCTACGTACGTGCGTCCTGGACTTTGGAGGTTCCTGGGAGGATCATCTTCATTTGGTGGAGTTTGCTTACAACAATAGTTTCCAGACCAGCATTGAGATGTCACCTTTCGAGGCTCTGTACGGGCGTAGGTGCCGTACACCCTTATCTTGGGATGATGTTAGAGAGCGAGCTTTACTGGGGCTAGAGATGGTTGTTGATGCAGCCGAGAAGGTGAAGTTCATCAGGGACAGACTTCGCGTGGCACAGGACAGACATCGGCACTGGGCCGATAGCCACCGGAGGCCATTGGAGTTTGAGGTACAGATTAGAGTAGGATTAGATTTAGGTTATTGTTTGTGATTTTTTGATTATGTTTGTTTATTATAATTAATTGAGACCTTGCTTGTGATTAGGTCGGAGACCAGGTTTTCTTGAGGATATCTCTGACTCGTGGTACGATACGTTTTGGTGGAGACGGGAAGCTTAGCCCGCGCTTCATCGGCCCTTTCGTTATCAGCGGGAGAGTCGGTGACGTTACATACAGGCTAGACTTGCCGCCTGTGCTAGTGGGAGTCCACAACGTATTCCATGTATCACAGTTGAGATGGTACGTGGCTGACCCTAGCCATGTGCTCGATCATTCAGAGATTGAGGTTGGGCCTTCTCTCAGCTATCCAGAGCAGCCAGTGGAGATTCTGGATCAACGGGAGAAGGTTCTGAGGAACCAGGTGATACCCTTGGTACACGTCGCATGGAGGCATCATTCTCCAGGAGAGT
Organism: Iris pallida; assembly: GCA_029216955.1. NCBI lineage: Eukaryota > Viridiplantae > Streptophyta > Magnoliopsida > Asparagales > Iridaceae > Iris > Iris pallida. The sequence continues at coordinate 290,226 of JANAVB010029419.1, read as the reverse complement.
CTACCTGGGAGCGGGAGGATGAGATGCGCGAGCGTTACCCATATCTTTTTGGACCGTGAGATATACTTTCTATCCTTCTCATCAGTTGTATTTCGCCTTTCAATTTCGAGGACGAAATTCTTTTAAGGAGGGTAGATTTGTCACTACCATATTTCTAGTTTGAGGGTATTTTTGTCATTTTTGGGGTTATTTGAATTTATTAGAATTTATTTGAATTTAATATATATTATTATAAATTTTTAAATAATTTAATTGAATGGTTGATTTAAATACTAATTTAATTATTGCCTTGTGATTTTGGTTAGCCTAACCTAGATTGGACCTAACCTAGATTGGTCATAACTAGCTTAGTGAGCCACTTTGAGAATTAGATGGTTTAGTTAAGGGTTTAAGTCAAGTTTAGTCAAGTTAAGTGATTTTTGCAAAAGACTAGGATAGAACCCTTTGTTCTAGGCCACCCATTAGCCTTGATTCATTCCTAGCCATAGGATGAAACCTAAAAACTCTAACCCTAACAAAAGTGACCAGCCAAGACCCCCCCTTGCCTATATAATGTCTCATAGGGATTTGTGCCTCCTTTTTAATTAGCTCTCTATTTTCCTAAGGAATAGGTAAGCCTTCATTTAAATTTCTTCCTAGTTTAATCAATAGGACTCCTTTTTGATTGAGATTTCTTCCATTATGATCTAATCAATGTTTTCTTGCTAATGGTGGAGTCAAATCACAGATTTGAATCAATTTGAGAGATTGGGTGGCTTTTGGAGATTCCCTCATTGAAAGAGTTTTGTGTGGAAGAACACCCATAGGTATATTCTATTTCTCCTATTAAAATTAGGTTTAATTTGCATAGACATCTAGCCCTAGGTGTCCTAATTCTGTAGGTATAGGTTTTCCTAATTTTCGTGTCCTGTACGTGTCCGTATCGGACACGTATCAGTGACACGCGCAGGTGTTCGACGAAATGCCCGATATTTCAAATTGTGTTTGAATGGAAATTTTCATTTTGATGTCGCTTACACGTTTGTGTTGGACTGGGGTAGATTTGAGTCGTATCTGAGTCACACAGGACTCGCGGACACGCGGTGCCACGTGCGCGCGCGCACAGGTTTGATCCCCTGCTGTTCGGGGGCCACAACTCACAGGACACGCCACGTCAACATGCGACACTTGACACATGGGTCGTACTCATGACTGACACAACATGTGTCGAGTCTCAGACCCTCATGTGTCGTGTCGGAAATGTATGAACACGTGCATAAAATTTACATTGAACTGGGTTCAGTCGTTTTCGAGCACTAATACGCATGTCGTATCGCACGCACGCGTATCATGGACACGTGTCAGGGTGTCCTAGCCCTAGACCTAGACCTAGTCGACACGGAGACACGAGCACAGGGTCTGTGTCGTGTCGTGTCGTGTCACGTGCACGAGCACAATGAACACGTGCACGACACTATTTTTCCCCACTGTCCAGTTTAATATTCTTGTGTTTAATTTCCCATTTTTATTAGTTTAATTCATGATTTCATTTGCTATTTGGATCCTATTTATGATGTATAACTTGTATTAGATCATGTTTATACACTAGATTAGGTTTTGATTGGATTTTGGTTTCGTAATGGGTGAATGGCTGTCGACTGATACAGGAAACTGATACCTTATTTCTAGTATTTCCCCATCTAATTCAATCCATGTTTAAACAATAATTGTTACTGATTATGTTACCTACATGTTTATAGTTAATGTTTAACTCATTTTTACTTTTGATTTTGGACTTGGGAGTGATAATGAGTATTGGACATTTGTTAGATTTAGAATGATATGGCTGATACATGGTGTTGAGTAGTTAAATGCAGGAAACTAAAATCATTTGGTAACCTGTGATTCATTCCCTATGATGAACTGTATTCAAACTGATTCCTATATCTGGGATTCCAGGAACTGATTTGTTACCCCTCCTATATGTTTTAACTGAAATGAATGAATGATTCCCTCCTCATGAACTGATTTTCTTTTCCTTAACTACATGTTAATTCTTCACTGTCATGATTTGATTCTTTCTTTTCTCCACTGAGTTATGTTAAATCTGGGAATTGGTATTGTTTGCCATTGATTGTAAAAGAACAGAACAATTATCGGAGGACTGAACTTAGACTCACAATACAAACTCGCTCGTACAAAGAAAGCCTAGGGACGAAAACCTAGGTACAGCAGACTAAGTACGATTGTTTATTTTTGATTCTGGGGGGGTGACGATAGAGGCTCGAGAAAGCGACGGCCGCTCTGCCTTACTCCTTGGACGATCAGTATGTAGCCTTGGCTCGGGGAAGATCTGCTTGGCGTTGACGAAGAAACACTCTTCTTGCTCTCCTCGGATTGCTTTCCTGACTTCTCTCTCTCTGTGATTATCAAGAAGAAAGGGGGAGCTCTCTCTGTGTAGATCTCTCTCTTCTTATTTTTTTTATTCTTTTGTTGTCGACCTCTCCTCTCTCTCTTTTTTCTCAAGGGAATGATGCTGGCTATTTATAAGAGTGGGGGGTAATCATTTGGGTTTACTAATGATTATCTGTTTGAAATGTCGGCGCTCCTTCATTCTATCTGAACCCTTGATCCTGATTACAGTGAATCTCGGCCATTAACATGGATAGCATCGTATCTCATGAGCAATTAATGCTAGCTGCTTTAAATCCTCGTGATTGATTATGCCAATGTCTGATTGCTCGCCACGTGTCCCATTAGCTTGATGATAAATGATATGCCCTGATCTCAGTAATTATGACGATGATGTCAAATATATTTGTTGAGATTTGGTTAAATCTCTTATTGATCCCATGCCATGTGTCTTAATTGTGAGTCCTGTCAGAGCCGCATAGGATTGACGATCCTCGAACCGCAGAGAGATACTCTTTGTAAGCCGCATAGGACGATGCTTCATCGAGCCGCATATGCGTAATCTTTGTGAGCCGCATGAGCTGGTGTTGTATTGGGCCGCAGGGAATGTGTTCCCAGGGAGCCGCATGAGCTAGCGTTGTATCGAACTGCATGGAACGGGTTCTCAGGGAGCCGCATATGACTGATTGCCACGTGGCAATCTGGGACTTCTGACGGATTTGGTCAGAGATTTTCTTCTTTTTCCGAAGAGTCAGTCATTATGGCAAGGCCATTATAAAACTTTATGCCAGGGCCGCCACAGTGAATCGTGCTGGAACAATAAATGAGGCCACTCCTCAAACGACCAGCTGTAGGGAAAGATCACACATGGCGTCCATCGAGCCGCATATGCCTTGCTGAACCGTATACGCTCCCGAGCCGCATGCGATTGAGAGTCTTCTTTGAACCGCATAGGGCCGCTCCTGGGCGGGCCGTATAAGCTTCTTACTCAGAGCCGCATGGATCATTATTCTAATATTTTCCATGCTTCTACAGGACCCCCTTCAAAGTTTTCAATTTTGTAAAAATTGGAATACTTTGAACAAGAAGCATGGCCCCGTTCATGCCGCATAGGATTTTTCTGTCTGCCTGAGCTTCCTAGCCGCATAAGTGCCTTAGCCGCATAAATTCATCTGGCCGCATAAACTTGTTGCCACGTGTCTTGAACATGTGTGCAAATCTTCATTAAGTGCCTTTGATTTAATTTAACGCCGCCTTTTGGGGGAGGATCCCAAGAGTCGGTTTTGCCTTGATCGAAGCGTTTTGCCTTTATTCTTTGGGGGCGGCACGTAATCCGAGGCATACTCTGAGACGTCTGTTCGTTTCGTGGGTCTCTTTTGCCTATAAATAGGAGTCTTTAAGCCTCTTGGGGCTTTTCTTTACCTTCTCTCTTTGCTCTGATTCTCTATTTGCCGTCTTTGCTCTTCGTCTTCTTCCTTTAGCAACCGACAATGGCTCCCAAGAAAGCTGCAGCATCGAAGGCCGCTAAGGGTAAGGCAGTTGCTTCTACGACGACTGCGGCGGCGAACGTGGTCGTCCCTCCGCCGGTCATTGCGCACTCCATCCATCCCGATGTCCACCCATCTATCGCTGGTAAGAGATCGTCTGAAAACCCTAACTGTCGCCATGGCTCTGCTGTATACTTTATGCACAAGCCACGTATACGGGACTTTATTGATGGGACTGCATGAGCCCTTCGTCTTATGGGGCCGCATGAACTTGTTTATACCCGATCTGAGTTTGCATACGTGTTTTTGATTTGAGCCGCATAAGCGTTGTTCACTTTTTTGAATCGCAAAAATTCGTCTGCTCACGTCAGCTCGCATGAATCTGACTCCGTATGCGTGCTTAACTTGAACCGCATGGATCTATAAGTTCATCTGGACTTGAGTTGTATGAACTCGGCTAACTCGGAGCCGCATGAGGCTATGATGCACTGAACCGCATATACGTATCTAATGCTGAGCCGCATGAAGCTGTAACGAGCCGAGCCGCATAGGCTCAGATGACCTTTCCAATGTTTCTGTTTTTTTTGACTACCTTCTAACCTCGTTTCTTTCGTATTTTTCCAGTGAACTTGCCCGTAAATCCTGCTGGGGAGCTTATAGTGGGTTCGAATCAATTCGCCCTAGGCGTGCGTCTTGACGACTTAATTAGGCATGTATCGAATCAGTTCCCTACTGATGAGCCTTCGGAGAGGTTGAAGGCTATTGAGAATCAAACCCTTCATTACCTCCGTTCCATGATGAATACTGGAAAACTGGATGGAAAATACCTGAAGCCTTTGTTCCTTTTTGGTGATGCTTTAACCATCAAGAATCCTCGGGTCTTAGAGATTTCTGAGAACTGGGATTTTTCTTTGGATAGGGTGGCAATCCATATTCCTCTCATGGAACGTCATTATCCTTTGTCATGGTTCAATATGGTGTTGCTGGACCGGAAGATGGTGTGTAACCTAACTCCAACTCAATCAGGGATGTTGATGGGCAACATCCATTATAATCCGAATATGAAGTCAGCGTATGCAGGTAAGGATTCCGTCCTCCGGTATATGATGGGTCTGGCCCCGGGCTCTTTTATGAATGTATACGGTCCCAATTTCACACTTACTCAAGCTGATACTTTCCTGAATCGGCTTGTTCGTAAGAAGTCTTATCATGTTGGTAGGCTGGCACTGCCGAACTGGATAAACCCCACCTCTACGTGGGCCCAGTTGACTGCTTGGGTTCTACAGACTTATGGAGCATTCTTGCGGGAGGTGGGGCTTTACCATGCCATTCGGGGCACTTGTCACGGGCTTCCCATTAATAAACTACTGTTCGTAGCGCTCTTGGAGATGTACAGCCAGCGAACGGGGACATTCTTTACACCAGTAGGGGAACTGGGGCTTGCTCTTCACGAGATGTATACTGTCTCTAAACTTCCATGGGGGAATGAGCCTTTCGAGGTGTATACCCCGTCGAATGAGGAGTTTGAGGCCTTGGACAGGCAACTCCCGAGTTTTGTTGCGGTGTATCGGGAGTTGTTGTGCCACCATAGTGCTTGTCATCAAATGGCTATAAAAACGACGGATAGCTCTGAGGGGACCGCTCCCCATACCACATCCTGGATTAATTATCTCTTTAGGGTTGATCCTTCTGGTGAAGTTACTCCCCGAGCCCCTCGAACGTATGCAGAGGTAAGGGATCTGATGTCCAATGTCAAAAAGTCGCGATCCAAGAGTGATATATTCGGGAGTCAAGCTGACTCTCTTAGTTATTTTCACTACGGGACCATACAACTGTCGGAGAAGGCGCTTCTGGCTGGATTTTTGATGATATGGCTACGGAACTGCGTAGTCTCAGGCGAAGCGGGCTCTATCGAGAGGATTGGTCGTCATTTCATCCTCCCTGCCGTTAAGCTAGTTTTCGGAGTTAGGCTGGCCCTCCTTCCTGCTATGGTATGCAGCATACATCATGGTCTGCAGACATTCTCGTCCAAGGTTATTGCTCGCAAGAAGACTTTGGATTTTGAGCGCGTAGAACTGCCCTTTCACTACCTGATGGGGTGGTTGGCGATGCACTATAAGTCTTTGCTGGGACCTGGGATAGCGAAAGATGCTACGGCCGAGGATGCTTTCCTCTTCAAATGCCATCACCGGTCTTGGGAATGCAACACTATGCCAGCTTGTCGGAGGGCGTTGGCGAGAGTGGATGGGTGTGATCTCTTTGTGTCTGTTCCTCCTTTTTCTGATGAGGAAGTGAGGAAGGTACACCTTGACGGTACTGGACCTTCTCATTTTCTGTCTCCGGATATGCTTGCTTGGTTGCGCAATATCCGCCCCGCGCATCTGGTTTATCGCAACCGGGATAATGTGTACTTGGAGCCTTACCTACCCAGTAGGTTTTCTCGTCAATTTGGTTATAGCCAGTTGTTCCTTGATTGTCCCAACCCTTGTTTGGGTTTTGAAGGTAGCGTTCTTGACGGCGTCCGAGCGTGGAATTATTATGACGCTTATCATACTCGGGCCAGCTTCTCGGTTCCCGATGCCAAGGCGCCGAGGGAAATTCTGTACGTGGCCGCTTTGTATCACGTTATGGCGAACAAGCCTCCTGTTAACTTCGATCCGAGTACCAGCTTCATCGTAGGTACTGGTTTAGAGGAGAAGCCTAAGGAGGCTAAGGCTAGAAAGCAACTGGCGCTCCAGATTCCTCTCCCTGAATCAGAACCTTCCGAGTCGGCTGAGGAGGAGGATGATAGCAAAGACTTCCTTTCTGGTGGGGATGAAGAAGTGACGGATCAACCGCTTCCCCCACTTGATGAACCGGCGGAAGATCTGCCGCTTACTACACAAGAGGGAGCAGTGAGAGAAGAACACCCTTCAGCTGTATCCGGTCCCTCACGTAAACGGGTCAGATACGAATCTCCTGACAGTAGAGCGACCTTTTCCGTGAAGAGAGCTGCTGTTAGGTCTCGTGGGACACCTATCACCGAGAAGGGTGAAGGTGCAGACGATGTTCCGGAGGTAAGTCCAAGTCGGAGTTATATCTTTGTTGTAGCTTTATTTCCTTTCGGGGATATGACTTGATCATTTTTCTTTGTAGGCGTCTGACGAACCAGGCTCTCTTGAACCATCTGCTGCCTCAGTAGTTGATCCGGCCCTTGCCGCTTTGATTAGCGACATGTGTACCGCGGTCCTCTCTGCGGGGGCTCTCTCAGCGGCGGCTAAGGACTCCCAAGCTGCTGAGGCCCCAGCCCGGGGTGACGAAAGTTTCCTTGGGCCCGTCTCCGAGATTTCTGAACTTCAGCGAGATGACGCCATCCTCGGTGCATCCCCTCCCGAGGATGCAAGGGCGGATGAGTCTTTTATTCCTGACTCGGAGGCTGTTGGTGAAGAGGTTGTGATGGCTGTAGGCGAACCTCAGCCTCCACATTCCTCCACTGGTCAGCTGAGCCACATATTGACCACCGAAGGGGCTTATTTGCTCTATCAGCATATCCTTTGGGTCAAGTCGATTCATGGTTGCCTTGGCCGTGCAGGTCCTGACCCTTTATCTCCTGCCGCTGATGTTCTTGGGGAAGGCCTGGTCTACCATGATCAGGGGGAAGGGAGTGTTTCCTCCCCTTCGTCATCGCATGTTGAGGGACATCCTGCCAGCTCTGGGCAGATGGGGATGGAGTTGGTGCTGGCCCCGGCCTCGTCTTCGGCTGCTTATACGGCTCCGGAGATTGACTTCTCGACCCTGCCGAGCATCCAAATTTTGCGGGCCGCTGAAGAGGAATTGACCGATGTTCAAGCGTCCTTCCGTGCGGAGTTGGTTTCTCTTGTGGCAGGAGCGGCAGATTCCGTCGCGTCTTCTTCCGTGCTACCAGCCACACTCCCGTTGACACCGGTTTCCTCGGAGGCTCTGGACGAGGTGACGCAGGATGTGGTTGACAGCTTCTATCGCCACTTAGGGAGGGGTGTAAACGCTGCCGTGGAATGGGGGGTCCCTTTTTCTCTGTCTCTACGGGGAGCTCGGGGCCAAATTGACACTCTAAAGGGTCTTCCTGGCGGGCTGGGGTTAGCAGCGCTCCTGGAGCCTAAGTTGACAGAGGCTGACCAGCTTGTGACCCAACTGCTGGCAGTGCGGCAGGCTGGCTTGCCCGCCGCGACTGAACGGGAGCGTAGCTTCCTGGTCGCTGCTAGGGACAGGATTACACTCGCTCGAGAAACTGCCGGACCGGCTGTGCAGGAGGACCTTGACAAGTTCTCCGTCTCTTATGACCGACTGGGTCGTCGGAGTCAGGCTTGTAGAGCCCGGGAAGAATCTGTCTCTCGTGGAGTAGCTGATACGAAGGAGCGGATTCTCGCACTCCAGAAGGAGTTGGTCTTCTTAGAGTCAGAGCGGGAGGCTGCTCGTGCAGAACAAGAGTTGATTGCTCGAGAGGCCGAGAGGATTTCCCGATCCTCTGTCAACCTGGAGCGGGCCTTCAAGAAGTTTGAGGACAACTGGCGAGCCCATGCTCATCTGGAGGATGCGGCAGTATTGGATCAGGAAGCGGAGCGCCGAGCCAGATAGAAGCTTGAGCGGTCGGTTGCTTTGATAAAGGACCGTCTTACGGCGTTATGTGTTCCAGATCAGTAATCGGCTTTCTGTCTTCTTCTTCTTCTCTCTTTCTCTCTTTGTTTTTTCTTTTTTTTTTAATTTTTGCAAGGGGGTGTGATCCCTGCTGGTGTAGCCCTTTGATTTTTGAATAAATGAGCATGTTTCAACTCATCTTTTCTTTCTTGCACTTACGGTGTTTATGGAATTTGGACTTGCTGGGGGATTTATTTGTGGACCTGTTATCCTAGGCGTACCTTGGTTTTAGGTACGGATAACAGTTTAGATAGGATGTCCGGGACAGCCACGGCAAAGTGGTCATGGATGTTCTCGGTACTGGGGGAAGGAATGCCGTAGAGCAGCTAGGCCCCCGGAGCATGGTAAGATGGTAGATTTATGCTAAGAAGCTTAGCGATTGAATATTTGTGGACCTATTACCCTTGGCGTACCCTAGTTCAGGATGCGGATAATGGGGTGAAAGGGAACCGATCACATTTGCTCAGAGGTTATGATGACATGGCAAACATGAAGGTTGTATCGTGAAATCTTCCTGCTCAGCGGTAATGAGAACATGGCAGGAGAGACTTTACGGAAGCTATTTGTGGTCAACAGAGGACATTTGTGGTCAACAGAGGACATTTGTGGTCAACAGAGGATATTTGTGGTCAACAGAGGACATTTGTGGACCTATTATCCTTGTCGTACTTCGATTGTGGGTACAGATAATAGGTTAAAAGAGGACCGACATACTTGCTCAGAGGTAATATGGACATGGCAAATATGACGATTTCTTCGACGGAGCCTTCCCACTCAGAGGTAGTGAGGACATGGCAGGAGTGGGCTCAATGAAGATTGGGTACATAGAACGACTCAGAGGTAGGAGAATGTGGAAGTTCTATGTGAGGGGACGGTTTGTTTTTGGTGGAAGTGAAGACGACTCAGAGGTAATGAGGACATGGTCGTTTCGAAAATTGGTGGATCGACTACCCTTTTTGTGCACTGGGAGTGCGGGTAGTGAATCCTGAGAGAGGATCTCTGCCAGGAAAAAAGTTCAGAGGTATAATCATACTTGACTTACTATCTGAAAGAGTGACCGGAATGTAAGTTCATAGGCACCAGCTGGTACATAACTTTGTAATTTGGACTATTGAGGGAGTGGGAGTTCAGCGGCACCAGCGGGTGCATGGCTCGATAATCTGAAATAGGGTAGATGAGAGTTCAGTGGTACTAAAGGGGTACATGACTTGATAATCTGGAGAATGATGGATGAGAGTTCAGTGGTACTAAAGGAGTACATGACTCGATAATCTGGAGAATGATGTTCAAACATAGTATTTCTTCTGGAACTTGCCGTTGACGGGCAACATGAGCAAATCTCCGTTCTGCTTAGCGAGGCGGTAGGCGCCGTTGGAGAACACGGTCTCGATGACAAATGGACCTTCCCATTTTGGCTGGAACTTACCGGTGGTCTTGTGAGTCATGACCATCGGCCTCCGGACTGCCAGAACAAGATCATCCACTTAGAATGTTCTGATTTTAACTTTCTTGTTGAAGGCTCCGGAGATGCGTGCTTGTTATAGCTCGATCCTTTGCTGAGCTAGGAGGCGCTTTTCATCTAAAGCCTCCAACTCTTGTAGTCGTCATCGGTAGTTATCATCCGTCGTCAATTGATAAGTGAGGGCGACGCGGAGTGAGGGGATCTGAGTCTCCAAAGGGAGGACTGCTTCGCTCCCGTACACCAGAGAGAATGGTGTATTCCCGGTGGCTGTTCGAACCGTGGTGCGATAAGCCCATAAGCACTCGCCGAGCTTCTCGTTCCAGTCGCGTTTGTTAGAGGAGACGAACTTCTTGAGGAGCTTGATGATTGTTTTGTTGAATGCCTCTGCCAACCCATTTGCTGCCGGGTTGTATGGTGTCGAAGCGACATTCTGAATGCGGTGCTTATCGCAGAATCGGTATAATGCATGGCTTATAAACTGTGGACCATTATCATGGATGATTCTTCGTGGTAGTCCGAAGCGGTAGATAACGTGATGCTTAAGGAAGCTGATCACGTTTGAAGTTTTAACTTCTGCGAGTGGGACAGCTTCCGCCCATTTGAAGAAATAATCAGTGATCGCAAGTATGAAGCGATGTCCTCGGGAGGAAGGTAGGGTGATTGGACCAATGATATCCATTCCCCATGCTTCGAATGGCCAGGACGCTACTGTCGGATGTAGAAATTCGGATGGTTGGTGAATGAAGTCTACGTGGACTTGGCAGGCCTTGCATTTTCGGGCATAATCTATTGCATCAGCCACCATCGTAGGCCAGTAGTAGCCCATCCGGCGAAGGCGGTCTTGCAGCCTAGGGCCAGGCTGATGGGCCCCGTAGACACCGTCATGAGCCTCTCGTATGGCTTCTTTGGCTTCTGCGTTCGACAAGCACCGAAGTAGTAATCTGTCGTAGGAGCGACGATACAGCATTTTCGTCTCTGTATCGTAGAAAAACCTGAGAGAACGCCGTCTGATAGAAGTAGCCTCCTTCGGGTTCTCGGGCAGGATGTCGTAGACCACGAAGTCTATGAATGGTTGTCTCCAGTCTGGCGCTTCGTCGATCATCTGAGCAGAATAACTTGCCATGGCTTGAACGTTGTTCTTGGGGCAGACCAGCTCATGGCCGATTACATCGACCGAATGATGAGAGTGATTTGGCACTGCTAGGGAAGCAGCCAGGCCTGCTAGGGCATCAGCTTCGATATTTTGGAGTCTGGGGACGTGCTCGATGAAGAATCCCTCGAATGATGAGATAATGTTGATCGCAATTTGATGGTAGGGGATCATGTCTTCATGGCGAACCTCGTATGAGCCCCTGATCTGATTGACGATTAGTTGGGAGTCGCCGTATGCTTCAAGGTATTCTACCCCCAGCTCTTTTGCAAGTTGGAGACCAATGACCAGAGCGTTATATTCGGCCACATTGTTGGAGCAGGGTTCCGTGAGGGAGTAGGCGCGATTGATCACCAGCCCAGTAGGAGAAATTAATACCACTCCGATCCCGACGACGATGTTTCCCTTGGGTCCGGTCCTTGAGGCGCCATCGAAGAACATTCGCCATATGTTATCGTGGGTGGCTGTATTCGAATCGACGACCTCGTCTGGGATTTCTTCATAGATTCTGGATGACTCCGATCCTGGGTGGGCTGCCAAAAAGTCTGCTAGGGCTTAACCCTTAACAGCCTTTTGCGGGACGAAGATCATATGATAGGAGGACAGTAATATTGCCCATGTGGCGAGGCGAGAGCTGAGGGCCCCTGGTTTAGTCATGAGGACTCTGAGGGGGTTGACTTGCACGATCACATGTATGGTTTGTCCTGTGACATAGTGCCACGTCTTTTGAATAGCGAATACCAGGGCGAGACACTCCTTCTCTACGGCGGTGTATCGATGTTCTGGCCCGATCATCATCCGGCTGAGATAATATATGGCCTGCTCGTGGCCTGCATCATTATTTTGTGCTAGCAGGGCACCAAGGGAGTGTTCCATTGCTCGTACGTAGAGCAGGAATGGTTTTTTCGGGGACCGGGGCCACCAGGACTGGGGGATTCGACAAATATTCTTTGATGTCATCGAAAGCACGCTGGCATTCCTCGTCCCATACGAATGAGACTCCCTTCTTCATGAGGTGTGTGAACGGTCGGCATTGCCCGGAGAGGTTGGAAATGAACCTCCTGATGTAAGCTAGCCTCCCTTGGAGGCCTCTGAGTTCGCGGAGATTTTTCGGGGGACCCATCTCCATGATTGCCTTCGTCTTCTCAGGGTCTACATGGATGCCCCGTGCCGTGATGATGAAGCCTAAGAATGTTTTGCTGGATACGCCCAAGAATGATTTCGTAGGGTTCATCTTCAGGTTGTGGGCTCTCATCAGGTCGAATACCATTCTCAGGTCTTGCAGATGATCTTCCTTATGGCGACTCTTGACGGCGATGTCGTCGACATAGCATTCTACTATTTTGCGTAAATGTTCTCGAAAAATGATACTCATGGCCCGCTGATATGTAGCGCCAGCATTCTTCAGACCGAATGGCATGACTGTGTAGCAGTATGTACCAATCGGCGTTCGGAATGATGTGTGCTTTTCATCGTCGGAAGATATCTTGATTTGATTATACCCCGAGAATCCATCCATGAATGACATACGTTCGAAGCCGCATGTGTTGTCGATCATGATGTCTGTGATAGGAAGGGGAAATTCATCTTTGGGGCATGCCTCGTTCAGGTTGCGGAAGTCGATGCAGATTCGAATCTTCCCATTCTTCTTGAGGACGGGTACTATATTGGCGACCCAATCAGGATGTTGCTCTTCACGAATGAAACTGCTGGCTATTAACTTGTTGACTTCAGTTTCGATCGCGTCCATGACACCTGGGCGGAAGCGTCGTTGTTGCTGCTTGACTGGCTTTGCATCTGGCCGTATATTGAGTTTGTGGAGAGCGATGTCAGGATTTAACCCCGGCATGTCTTCATAGCTCTAGGCGAACACATCAATGTATTCTCTGACGAGTACTAACTGCGATTCTCGTTCTTCGTCAGTTAGGCTTTTACTGATAAAGATCGGTTTTGGAGAAGATTCGCTGCCGAGATCCACTTGTATGACCTCATCTTCGGTAGGAGGTTCTCTCAGTTCGAACCGCTTTTCCCATTGTGCATCTATTTGCTGGGCCCATGGTTCTAGCTCAAGGATTTCGGGGATGTCTTCGTCTTCCTCGTAAGCGTCGGTGAATGCTATGTTGACTGACATGACTTGTCTGAACACATCTCCGATGCTGGTATCTGAGTCGAAAGTCGGTGATCCGGTTGAATGTGACTGCCAGTCGCATTCTTTATCTGAGCTTTCAGGGGTCATAGTAGGCGTTACATACCCTAAACCGCAACGGGTTTTGTTATAGTAGTTCCGTGGTTTGCCCGCCGGGGCTGGCGTCTTCAAAGGTAATCGTCGTCCAGTGCCGTAGTTCAGTCCTGGCGTTGTCTCTAGATCATACCCCTGTTTCTGCATGAGATATTTGGATTGAGGGCTATAGAGATACAGAGGTAGTCTTCCGGCATCTGACCCGAAGTCGACTTCTTCCATAGCGGGGGGATGTGGGTTGTTTGTTCGGCCGAAGATGATCGGGTGGTCCCCTCCCTTGACTATTCGGTAAGTGTCTTCTACTGGAGTAAGTCGGATGGCGGTGTACACGTTTGTCACCTGTGTATGTAGGTGAGTGCCTATACCGTGTTCCATAGCATACATTGTACATAGCTTATTGAGCTCGGTGTAGTTCAAAGATAACCCTTTATTGATGAAGTAAGGTATCTTTTCTAGAGGGATTACATCATCTGCGGAAGGGGTATCGGAGTTGGCAGCCACATACTTGGCCAATTTTGGTTCTTCTTCGGCCACCCCCCGTATAAATGAAGGCTGAGAGGACGACCTAGTCAGCTTGATCTTCAGAGGCTCAACTGGCGGAGCAGATCGTGGAGTTGTTGGTAAACTAGCAATCCCCAGTTTGGTACTTGATGTGAGGCGAGGGGTGGCTGGTTCGCTAGAAGTGTCAGACCTCACATCGGGGTGAAGAATCTTCTTGGGAAGGCGTATTGTGAGCGGTCTGTCGGAGGGATTAGGCTTCTCCGTTTGGAGCTGACCGACTCTCGGTAGTCTGATGGTAAGTGGCCCTGTTATGGGTCTCGGTGCTTGACCAGACCTTGGCAGCCGGATTCTCATTTGTTCTTCTTGTGCGGAGAGACTGATTGCGTCCTTACGCAGAGTGGCCGTAAGAGGTACGGAATTGCCCGGTTTGTGAGCCTGAAGGTGGATAGTTAGAGGTTCTTCTGATCCTGTAGCCGTCTTGTTGTGAGCTTGCACATCTTCTTCGACCAGATGCTTCTTTGATTTTTCGTACAGACAGGAGTCTGAGTAATAAGATTCGACCCCCTTGAAGGGATCGATATCGGTAAACTCTGTCCTCACAAAGCCGTGCTTATCGACATATTTGAAGCACTAGTGTAGCGTAGAAGGCACGATCATGTAATCGTGTATCCAAGGCCGCCCCAGAAGAATATTGTAAGAAGTGTCGGCATCTATGACATAACAGGTGACTTCTGATTGGAGATCGCCGATCTGACACTTTAAACGGATCTTCCCTATTGGGTAGCTCCTGTCCGAATTGAAACTGCTAATGGCGGTGCTTGTAGGTGTCAGGCGATGCATCGGAATGCGAAGATGATGTAGCAGACCCTTCGGAATGATGCTTATAGAGGACCCAGGATCAATGTGCATTCGGTCCACCTTTACGTCGCCGATGTATCCAGTGTAGTATAGCGGGCGATCATGTAGGTTATTTTTGATGAGCATATCTTGCGGAGAGAAGACGATGTTGGGCATTGCTCCCGTACACGTACTATCTTGGAGCTCTGCAGGTTGGTTATCGCCCGTGAGGTTGACCTGAGCCAAGTATGCGTCGGCATTTTGGAGCGCCTCACTTAAAGCCGTACGGACATCCTTTGAGAGCCTGAGGAGTTCATATAAAGACAATTTGGCCGGGGTATTAGCTAATTGCGCTAAGATGTCGAAGTTGTAGGGCCTCTCCAGCCCCTGAGGTGTCTCCTTCCGGAGGGACTTGTCGAAGCGAGTCTCCTTCGGCCTAGGCTTGTCGGTCGTCGAAGGCTGAGCCGGTCCCGGAGCATCATTGGTAGTGGGCGGATGATCGTCAGTCGTGCTTTCGGTCACCGGTTGGGCTTGTGTTCCGGATCGAGTAGTGACGGCCGAGACTTCCTCTTCTTCCGCCGAGGCAGTGCGGCAGGATCTGACTTTTTCACTTTTCCTTTTAGAAGGTGGAGAGGGCTGAGTTACCTCGTGGACTAGGTCCGGATGGACCCACATGATTTCCCCTCGTGATGTGGTGAGGGGTATTAGACCAGCGGCTTGATCGCGAGCAGGCGGCAGATTAGCAATCTCCATTGTTGCCAGAGGGATGGATATAACCCCGTCCTGAGTCTCTGTTGGAGGGAAGCTGCCAAATTGTACGGATACCATGTTGGCTGCCACGGTTACCTCTTCGAAATCGATGGCCAGGGCGTTCGAATCGATGAGATTTTGGATATACCGTTTCAGTTGGTAGCAGTCGTGTGTAGCATGGTGGACATAGCGATGGTAATGGCAGAACTTTAGGTTCTCCAGATCAGCTGGCCGAGGCTCCCGTCTTGGTGGAGGAAGCTGAATCCTATCTCCTTGTATAAGCATGTCCAAGATAGGCTTGACGTGGCCGTCTTCAAAGGAATAAGTGATTTGAGGCCATTATTTGTCTGCTGGCTGTGGCTCGGGCTTCTGGGCTGTATCGGTCACCATAGCCTGCTTGCCTTTGTTGTCCCGGTTGTTGGAGGGGCTACCCCCATTATCGTTGCTGGTGTTGGGACGCTTGCTCTTGTTCTCTCCCTCCGAGATATGCAATCCCAGTTGGCGAGCCTTCTTCAATCGTTCTTCAGCACTTGTAGCACTGATGATAAAAGCCTTCCAGTCCTTGAACTGACTTTCGCCCATCCAAAGACTAATTGTTGGAAGTAGTCTCTTTTGGCAAATTTCAATCAAAGAAGAGTCCGGGTTGCCAGATGGTAACTTCATTGCGGTTTGACGAAACCGCTCAATGTAATTTCTCGTCAGTTCTTTCTCTCCTTGAACGACGTCCATGAGGGTAGACATCGTCACGTCCTGTCCTACCTCATAGAACCTCTCCAAGAACAAGCGTTTGAAGCCAGCGAAGGAGTAGATGCAATTGTCTGGCAGGTTGCGGTACCAATCGAAGGCGACTCCTTCCAATGCCCCAATGAATAACCGCATGAGGATAGCGTCATCATGGGGCAGATGGTCGGTAATGACCTCAAAGTAAGTGATGTATCGACTTGCTGAAGTCTTGCCATCATATGGGTTGATATTGAACGGCTTATATCTTGGCGGAAAGGGAACATCCCTCCATTCAGCAGGATATGGTTGCCGTATTCTGAGGTCTTGAGAGTTTTCTCGGGCGTGGAACATTGCTCGGAGCTCCAGAACCTCTCTTCTTACTTCTCGGGCCTCATCTGTCGCGGTAGGGGCCGTTATCTCGGGAGGATTATTGCCCTGGTTTGGTGCCGCTGAATTTGAATCTACGTTGATTGCGGGACCCGTGCTTGTCTGGCCAGGTGTCACTCCCTGCAGAGTAGGAAGTGCCGCTTTGATCTCGTCTACAGACTTGACCAAGGCATACAATATGGCCTCCAACGTGTCGATGCGCTGGCGATTGCTGGAACCGCCTTGATTGCTGTCTGTCATGAATACCGTCTTCACATGAGGAGTGACGGAGGGAGTGGTGGAGGATGTACCCTCCGAATCGTACCCATACGTCGAGAAATCATCTAGATATGTAGGGATGTTCTCTTCAGGTTCGGACTCGGAAGGAACACTACCCCCAGCTTCGGAGCTTGCTTCGTCTAGAGAATCATGGATGTCCTCGGGGACATCAGCATCTGTTGTACCCGATGGGAGGGTTGTTTCTCGGGGTTCGTCTCCTTGAAACATTGGATTATTGTGGACGTTCGGAGGAGTACTACCCCCAGCTCCTACGACCCTCAGGGTCGAGGACGATGAGCCTCCTGTTGCAGCAGATTTTGTCTTCGAACGGGTGTGTTGGTATACTCCGATGGAGGGTAACCGTTTAGCCGACAACTTCTTAGCTGTAGTGGCTGATATCTTTGGTCTGGAGATGCTTGTCTTCTTCCCTCTCCCCTCGGCGGGGACCTTCTGAGCGGAATTACAGGAGACAACAGGAGGTGCCTCATCTTCTGAGTTCGGGTGCTGTAGTCTGTGGAAGACGGACGGACGATCTTCCGTCACTGTCGCGTTGTTGCAGCAGCAGTTGACGATGATCTGGGTGCAGTGACGTCTATGTGAAGATTTTTTGCACGCCGAGGCCCCTTCTCTTTCCTTGCGCTTGTGGAGGATCGCCTCACGCAGGTCAGAGGAACCACTCTGTCCGTTCGCCGTCGGGGATTGGACTTGAGCAGTTCTGTACAACTTCCCATCAGAGGCCCGTGTGATAATCAGCGGGACGCCCTGATAGTCAGAGGTTGGGGCAGCTGTCTGGGCTTGATGAGCCCGCGCTGCCCTAGACTTCTTCTTTCTAGCACTCGTGAGTGCATAATAGGAAGAGTCCAAGTTGAACATCACAGAGTCTGGCTTATCATCCAGAGAGTCATCAGGGTTCGGACCGTACGAGAGACGGTCGAAAACTGATCGAGAGGAGCATGGAGCAGATGCCATGCGGCTGGGAGCGAAAACCGTACAGGCTGTCTGCATGCGGTTGTCTCCTGTCGTCGGACGAGTTCTTATGCGGCTAGGGGTCACGACCGTGCAGGCTGGCCGCATGCGGTTGGCATCTGTGGCCGCATGGGTTTTCTGTAAACGATTGACTTTACTGGCCGCATGAGTCTCATCCATGCTGTCGGGAACTGTAGTCGCATAAGTTATGCGGCTGACAGAAGTAGCTGCATGAGTTTTCTTCATGCGGTTGGCGGATGTAGCCGCATAGGCTTTCTCCTTGCGGCTAATATCCTTTTGCGGTTCGGTCCACATAGAGTCCCTCTTTGTTCCTGCAAGTCCAGCATCATAATGTTTTCTTCTGCCGAACTTGGGGACAGCAGAGTTGTCTACGATCTGAAGTAGAACCGCAGGAGAATCCTTCTTGCCGTCTTGAGCAGCAGAGGGCATCCCATCGAGGGCTTGAGGAGGAGCAAATGACTTCGGTCTCCATTCTTTGCGAGCCTTCGTGGTGCGGCTGCACTTCTGGGCCGGGCCAGCGCTGCCTTCAGAGAGCATCTCTTCGAACGCCTGTTGGTCGAAGCGGACGACCATCTTCTTTTGTGTGGAGCCAAGTTTGGCTGCATCTGATTGCGTCACCAACTCCTCAGCCGTGGAGAAGTTAGTCCCCAGCAGAGTCGCCATCGTGTTTGCCATTGATTGTAAAAGAACAGAACAATTATCGGAGGACTGAACTTAGACTCACAATACAAACTCGCTCGTACAAAGAAAGCCTAGGAACGAAAACCTAGGTACAGCAGACTAAGTACGATTGTTTATTTTTGATTCTGGGGGGTGACGATAGAGGCTCGGAAAAGCGACGGCCGCTCTGCCTTACTCCTTGGACGATCAGTATGTAGCCTTGGCTCGGGGAAGATCTGCTTGGCGTTGACGAAGAAACACTCTTCTTGCTCTCCTCGGATTGCTTTCCTGACTTCTCTCTCTCTCTCTGTGATTATCAAGAAGAAAGGGGGAGCTCTCTCTGTGTAGATCTCTCTCTTCTTATTTTTTTTTTATTCTTTGGTTGTCGACCTCTTCTCTCTCTCTTTTTTCTCAAGAGAATGATGCTGGCTATTTATAAGAGTGGGGGGGATCATTAGGGTTTGCTAATGATTATCTATTTGAAATGTCGGCGCTCCTTCATTCTATCTGAACCCTTGATCCTGATTACAGTGAATCTCGACCATTAACGTGGATAGCATCGTATCTCATGAGCAATTAATGCTAGCTGCTTTAAATCCTCGTGATTGATTATGCCAATGTCTGATTGCTAACCACGTGTCCCATTAGCTTGATGATAAATGATATGCCCTGATCTCAGTAATTATGACGATGATGTCAAATATATTTGTTGAGATTCGGTTAAATCTCTTATTGATCCCATGCCACGTGTCTTAATTGTGAGTCCTGTCAGAGCCGCATAGGATTGACGATCCTCGAACCGCAGACAGATACTCTTTGTAAGCCGCATAGGACGATGCTTCATCGAGCCGCATATGCGTAATCTTTGTGAGCCGCATGAGCTGGTGTTGTATTGGGCCGCAGGAAATGTGTTCCCAGGGAGCCGCATGAGCTAGCGTTGTATCGAACCGCATAGAACGGGTTCTCAGGGAGCCGCATATGACTGATTGCCATGTGGCAATCTGGGACTTCTGACGGATTTGGTCAGAGATTTTCTTCTTTTCCCGAGGAGTCAGTCATTATGGCAAGGCCATTATGAAACTTTATGTCAGGGCCGCCACAGTGAATCGTGCTGGAACAATAAATGAGGCCACTCCTCAAACGACCAGCTGTAGGAAAAGATCACACATGGCGTCCATCGAGCCGCATATGCCTTGCTGAACCGCATACGCTCCCGAGCCGCATGCGATTGAGAGTCTTCTTTGAACCGCATAGGGCCGCTCCTGGGCGGGCCGCATAAGCTTCTTACTCAGAGCCGCATGGATCATTATTCTAATATTTTCCATGCTTCTACAGGTATTATGGCTGAAAAGTGAGATTACAATGAAGTGTATTGATGTTTTCCAATGTGTATAACTGAGTTTTGTGTTCCCTTCAAAACCTGAGATTAGTGTAGGTTAAATGAATTGATTTCCCTTTCTTTTTTACTGAAAACTGAACTAAAGTGTTGTGGTTTGTTTATTTTAGATAGTTGAAATCTAAGTTTGTTAAGTAAATTGTTAAGGTTCCTTTCCTCTTTTTCTGAAAATCTGAGAACACATCTTGTCTCATTTTACACCTATGCTCTTCACATCCTCACACACATTTGTAAATCCTGTACACACACTCCCTGTCTTTCCCTCACAGTTCCCCTCACCCTCACTCTCTAAAACACTCTACCACTCACTCACATTTTTACAGCTCACTCACACACCCTCACATGACACTATTTACTCTCTCTTACACATACACTCTTGCACTGTCACACTATTTCAGGATTGCACACCCCCTCATGTATGTCTCATACACACACACACATTTGCATTCATGTGACACATACACACACTTGAGTGCATGAGTGCCCCCTCTCTTTATACATGTATATGTATATATGTATCCTATATGTATGTGGGATATCTCATAGATAGCGTATATGTATATTCCTACATTAGGTTATATAGTTATATCTATGTGTGTATTAAATATAGATATATTGTTATGTGTGTAATGTTATGGTTTGGTTGTTAGGGCATGATATTGCCTAGTAAGCCTAGATTAGTCTTGTTAAAACCTAGAATAATTTATTAGACCTAGAATAGACTAGTTAGACTAGTTTGACTTAGGTTTGACTTGGTTGACCTAGTTTGACTTCTAGGGTTGACCAGAGTTGACCAAGAGTTGACTTTGGTCTAAATTGACCTAGATTCATGTAGAACGCATTGTAGTGCATTTTATTACTATTCTGGACTTGTTGTGACTTGTGCTGTTCTAATAGGAGCCAGACACCACTCCTCGGACAGTACTTTCATATTGGACACTCAGATACCAGGCGAGTACATTCTCTGATCATTTCATATCCTGCTTAGAATTATTTCCTGCATTAAATTACTTTACTTGTTACTGTCACGTTGGTCACACGGATTGGTACTATATGGATCCCTTCTTGAGATGTTATCCTTAGGGAGTATCAGGTACTACATGTTCTGTGCGTTTCACTTACATGGCGTATCACTATGCTTTATTGGTTCTTTGATCATTTGTGACATATACTGTTATGATCATAGAGTCTCCTAGAATCTCTTATCCCATTTACTGGGTATCCTAGAATCTCCTATAATCCCCATTTATGGGATATCCATGTATCACCCTTCGGGGGCCTTTGCATGGAATCATAATATAACCTGGTTGGATCCTTGTGTATTGATTGGGGGTACGGGGGAGTAGAAGTAGACATGTGAATAATACCCAAGTAGTATCTCATCAGAATCTTTCCATAGTGTCTTATCAGAATCTCCTATGCCATTTACATGTCTATATTGTACTCTGACTCACTAGCCACTGTTATTCTCTATTTATAGTAGATATTTCTATTACAGCTCTCTCTCTCTGTTTACATACTGCACTTCTGTCAGTACCTGTATCTTACTTTACTGCATGATTATATTTTCTAACCTGCTATGAACTGTTGAGATGTACTGTGCTCGCTCCTGTCCTGACTGGACCTGTTGAAAATATTACAGAGGACGAGGAGGAGGCCTGTGTGGATACCTTCTACGGGGCAGCCCTAGACGACACTTGCGAGCTGGACTCTCAGGAGGACCCAGCTCTAGCTGAGGACATCACCCTCATTGCCTAGACTAGTTTAGTTAGGCTTATCTTACTTTATGTTGTCTTGAGACTGTTTAGCTAGACTTTACTTCTGTTCAGAGATTTGGAGTTGTATATATTCTTTCATATACTGTAGCTGAGTTTGTACTCTGGATATTGCTGGGATGTTATCTTAGAATACTTTATCATCTATTTTTCCTTGAGTTCTATATCATATCGTGCTATCTCTTCCTTAGTTGTGATTGAGTTCATTTACTGCTATGTCACCCCCATTCGGGGAGTATAAACTGTTTAGTATATTACTGCTAGATGTTGTGACCTAGGACAGCGTTCTACCGCCGACAATGCGGCGTAGGCTGGACGTACCCACGTCTCGTGCCCTTACTCTAGGGTACGGGTCGTGATACTAACGTTCTGGAAATGCTTGACATTTCCAGAACCATGGCGACGGATAGTCCGTCGCGGATCCGTCGACCATGACATTTCCAGAACCCGGTCGACGGATTATCCGTCGACCATCCGTCGCTAACTGGAAATATTTCCAATTCTCCAGTTAGCGACAGATATTCCGTCAAAATTTAGTCGGTACCTGACATTATCCGTCGCTAATCCGTCACTAGTCCGTCGCTAACTGAGACATTTTTTTAAAAAAAAAATTGTAGAGCTTTCCCTGTTCACACAACATTCGAACATCGGACCAATATATAATCACAATATACAATCACTAAGACCAATATATAATCCAATATAAATCACATACGAATATAATACACACCAATTATCAAAAAATCATATAGACCAATATATAATCACAAATATGCATAACAAAACAATAATTGTAAATACACCAATTATCCAAAAATCATAAACTAATATCCGTCATTATAATCCAAAATTCCCACAAATATTCCAAGTTTAAAAACTATTCTTATACAATACTTCAATGAGCAAGAGGAGTTCGATTGTCCGGTGGTGGTAATCCCTCATGCGACCGACGTTAATACTGCTCCACTATATACGGCAGCAATCCGTCGAAAATACTGCCCGGAAGTCGGCGTAGCTGATCTGGCGACATGAGATCAAGAAGTGCCGTCACAGTCGGAGGCGGTACCAGAGGGGCAGCAGGGTTGAAAGAAAGATGACCGATGGAAGAAGGACCGGCACCAGCAGTCGACGGACCGGCACCAGCAGCCGACGGACCGGCACCAGCAGCAGACGGACCCGCACCAGCAGCAGACGGAGGCAGAAAGTACGTGGATATTTGCTCCCGTAAGGACGACACCGCCTCGTGCAGCTGCGCAAGCTGCGACCTCACATCATCGTCTGTCGGGGCCGCGGGAGGAAGCAGTGTCGATGGAAATCTCTGAGTCGCCATGTGCAACTCCCCTAGGGAGTCGACGCCGTACAGGCGCCCTTTCTTAAAGCCGCCGACGGTATCAACGAACAAGTCGTTGCGAGCGGCCATAGAAGAGGGCGTCCGGGCGAGCATCGTTTCACCGACATCCTCGGCAGCAGTTGACTTAGCCCAATTAAGGGCCTCACGATACGCAGCCTATCAAATAAATGTGTTTATACTATAAGATTTACCTAAGTTGTAATCTAAATCCTATGTTTCACTAAGTTATAGTGTGAATCCTAAGTTTATCTAAGTTATAGTCCGAATACTTTTAATTCTAACGTAAATATCATAAACATAAGTACTTACATCGGTCTTCTTGGCCCTATCGTCGACGAAGGTCCCGTCCTTCTGCCTCTTATGCGTATGCTGGAACACATCGTGCATGGTGACCGATTCTGGTGCCCTTCCCTCCTTCACCGCCCGTTGGTCTGCATACGAAATTTTCGTAGAATTTAATTAACTCCATATATTAATAATACCGAATTCGATAGTGAAATAAAATTGCGGTATCTCACCAGATCTGCAAGCGCCGCTGCATGGGGCCTTGATCCCCCCGTATGAAGCCCCACGGCCCGTCGGTTCGCCTTTGAATCATAATAGTCCTGCCGGATCCAATTCGGCCTCGTCTGCCCCATTTTCAGGTCATGAATCATATCCCCTATCTTCTTCGAGGCAGCGCTTCTGTAGGTCCTGCGGATCGTGTCCTCGCGATGGGGGGGCCACCAGAACGTCGTCTAACATACAAATTCAATTATCACGTAATTTAAAAAATTATTGATTAAAGAGTAACTAATAATTAACCAGAAGATATAGATATATACCCTCAACTCGTCGAGCCAGACGTACTTCAAGTTTGGGGCACCGACGAAAAGTTGAGGTAGGGACCATGGAAGTTAGCCCTGATAATTTCTCCAAGAGCCCTGGCAACATTAAACGGAAAAAGCCTACAAAGAAGCAACGACTGGATTATTAACTTGAATAAATGAAAAAAATTAATAAATTATCTTAAATTTACTTACGAGGTCCCCGCGGGCCATAGCTCTCGTCGGAACTCGCCTCTCGGCCTCTCTGGTGCCGTCGGAGGATCCGCAGGTCCGCGCATGTACTCCCCAGTAACCGGATAGAACCGAGTATGGGGGTACTCTGGGGCCCACTGTGCAGTAACTGGTGGATCCGCTGGTAGGTCCGATAGCGGAATGAATGCGCTAGCAGATCCAGCACCACCACGACCACGACCACCACCACCAGCACGACCACGGCCAGCCATCATGACCTGTAAATAGAACACATAAACATAATTAACAATATAGAAGTATAAATGAATATAAAATTCTAAACTAAAATATACATACCACCAACAGGGAGACGAGTGCCGTCGCGACGAAAAAGACTAGGAGTGCCATCTGTAAAAAGAAAATCATACAATAAATAAATGATCGAACGAAAAAAACATGAATTCACGTAATTGCTTTTATGAGGTCAAACTTAATTTACGTAATTCGAAGTGTTTTTAATATACAACAATATTTGACAGCTAAGTCTTGTGTATCAACCTCTTCCTCCCCTCTATTTTCCTCAACATTATCTTCAACATCCATTGTATCCGACTGTTGTCCCAAGTATTAGGACTTTTCGATCTGGTCCTCTTGGTATGCTGGGTCTCCAACGTTGAATGTATTTCTAGATTTAATCTTACATACTGCCCACCAGTCAAATCGATCTCTACGACGCCTTGGGTAGCTTGTATAGTAGACTTGAACAGCCTGACTTGCTATCGCAAATGTATCGGACCCTCTATACCTCCTGCGATGATTTATATCAACAAATCTAAATTGTTTATTGATTCTCCAACCGATATTTGGTGTCGTATCGAACCACTCACATTTGAACATCACAATATGCATATCATATGGGGTAGTATATTGTAAATCTACAATATCTCAAAGCACTCCATAATAGTCAAAGTCCGGCTCGTCGTCATAGATGGTGCCTCTTGTGCAAACACCGAAATACTTTGTACTGATGCCGTCATTGATAAATTCGACATTTATAGCATTCTGAGTTGCCTTAAACCTGAAGCCATTAACGACATATCCTGGCCAAGTCTTTGTTTGCTTCTTCGGTCCCAATGCCAGATAACGAACACTCTCATTAGTGAGTGTTGTTTCAGGCAATAAAACCTGTATAACAAATATTTTTAATTTAAATGTTTTAGATTATATATTTATAATCTCAGTTACTTATGGATTTTATAAGAATATATAAAATCAACCTCAGTTATAATCTCAGTTACTTACGTATTTGCGAAACCATGACGAAAATGTACAATCAACCTCTCTTTGAAGTCCCTCATCGGTAATATCGGGTGTCCTCATTTTGACTTCATCTCTAAATACACTGTTAGAGAGAATAAGAATATATAAGTGTAGTCACTTACTTCATCAAATTAGAGATTATAACGAGTGCAAGTGTACTGACTTACTTCTCCAAATCTCTCACTTCTTGTATGTCACAGTTTAACAAGACATATCGGTGAGCGGCATCATACTCGTCGTCAGTCAACCACCGTTTTTTACTAGCCCCAACAGGCTTGCCCCTTACATTGAATATACCTTCATCCTCAACGTCCTCGTCATTCCTTTGAGGTCTATTTTGATTTATCTTAACATGAGTATCGAAATAAATGGAGCAGAAGTTTGACACCTCTTCGATAAGATATGCTTCGCATATCGAAGCCTCTATATGAGCCTTGTTGCCAACTTTCTTCTTTAGATGATGTAGGTATCTAGAGAGACAAATTATCTTGAGAATTAAGAATGAATTTTAAAACCCACTAAAATTTAACTTAAATTATATCAATTTTTATGTACCTTTCAAATGGGTACATCCATCGATAATGAACAGATGCACCGACACGGGCTTCGTATGCTAGATGAATCGGTAGATGCTCCATGCTGTCGAAGAAGTCAGGAGGAAATATTTTCTCTAACTTGCAAATTGTTAAGATAATCTTCTCCTCAAGTTCAACCATGTGTTGCACAGTCAACTTAGTTGAACAAATATCCCTGAAGAATATAGATAGTTCGGCCAACGGAACCCATACAGCAGAAGGCAACAACTCTTTCAAAGCAATGGGCAATAATCTTTCCATAAACACGTGGCAGTCGTGACTCTTCATTCCCGTTAGCTTGCGTTCATTGAGATCAACGCATCTAGACAAATTCGATACATAGCCATCGAGAAATCTTAAATTAGATGCCCACTTGCAGATTATTAATCTATATTCCTTGCTCAATGTGTATTTTGCTATCGGCTTAGTTAATTGTCCACCAGCTCCCCTTTGTATCAAGTTCAGATAAGGATGCTTGCATATCTCGGCAATGTCTTGTCTTGCTTTTAGATTGTCCTTCGTCTTTCCTTTAATATCCATGACGGTATTGAAGACATTATTGAACACATTCTTTTCGATATTTATAATATCAAGATTATGCCTTATAAGATTACCTTTCCAATAAGGCAAGTCCCAGAAGATACTCCGTTTGGTCCAGTTATGGCTTTGTCCGAATCCATCGACACGATTGTTCGATGGATCTTCCATTACAGTGGGCAAGTCCTTTACATCTTCCCAAATATCGTATCCCGACAATCTGGCAGACGGATGAGAAAATTCTTATTTTCCAGCTCTGAATGCGTCCTTGTTCTTTCTCCAAGGATGACTCGCGGGCAGAAATTGACGATGACAATCAAAGAAAGAAGTTTTTCCTCCATGCTTAAGGCAGAACGCCTTACTATTTTCCATGCATATCGGACAAGACATGGTGCCGTGAGTACTCCATCCCGACAGCATACTGTATGCGAGAAAATTATTGATTGTCCACATCAGTGAAGCTCTCATCTGAAAGTTCTGTTTCCTATAAATATCATAGGTCGCGACGCTGATCTCCCACAGCTGTTTCAGCTCATCCACCAATGGCTGTAAATATATATCGATATTCTTCGTCGGATTTTTGGGACCTGGTATGATAGCTGTCAAGAACATATAAGGAGTCTTCATACACATCTATGGTGGCAGATTGTAAGGGGTCAGAATGACCGGCCAGCAGGAGTATTGAGATCCCGAATGCCCAAAAGGGGCGAAGCCATCAGAACATAGCTCCAGACATATATTTCTAGGCTCTGCAGCAAAATCTGGATGACGCAAATCGAAATATTAATACGCCTCTCCATCCAAAGGATGTGACAATTCTCCATCGTCCTTTGTGTGTTCTTCGTTGTGCCACATCATGTGTTCTGCTATATTCTGAGACATATACATCCCCTACAAGCGCTTCGTGATCGACAAGTAATGCATATACTTGTAAGGACGTCGTTTTCTAGTTGACTTTTCTTTTCTCCTGACTGGCTTGTAACGATCCGCATTACAGAAGCTGCAACTTTCTATATCCTTGTTCTCCTTGTAGTATAACATGCATCCGTTGCGACAACAATCTATCTTCTCGTACCCCAGTCCCAGTTGTCAGACCATCATCTTCGACTTATAGAAGTTTTTTAGAAGCTCTTTTGATTCCTTCGGTAACACCTCCTTGATTAGTTGTATAATCCGATCATAGCAAGTTTGTGGCAAGTTAAAATCGGACTTTATGTTCAATAACCGCATCGTCACTGACAGTACGGAATGAGGCTCACAACCAGGATATAAAGAAGTTTCTGCATCCTGAAACATATCATAGAACTCCTTCGCCTCAGGATTAGGATCCTCCAGATCAAAATTAGGCCCTGCCGCGTCGTACACCATATCTCGTGCAAGGTTCTGCAGGTCTCCATAATCAACAGAGCATTCGTCGTCTTCGATGACAAAATCCGTTACAGCATTATCATCAAAAGCATAAGTAGCAGCATTCATAACCTGTCTTTCCGCATATAGTTCACCTTGCGATGACCACAGGCTGTAATCACGTACGAAACCCTTACGGGTCAAATGATCTCTTACACTCACCACTTCTTCGTAACGTCTATTGCGACAATTACGACATGGACACTTGATTTTGTTATCGTCCATATACTGAGCTTTGCTCATGGCATACTTAAGAAACACTTCTACGCCTGCCTGAAAATCGTCACTCACACCTATTCTGCTCTCGTGTTATCATTTGTACATCCATATACGATCAACGAAATAACGATCCATCACAGATTGGATATAAAAATCTGTATCGTAAGACAAACTAAACAGAATTAGTATATAATCATGTAACTGGTGGATCCGCTGGTATATAGGCCGATAGTTCGATATCGATACCGATAGTGCGATACCGATACCGATAGTCCGATACCGATAGTGTGATACCGATACCGATAGTGCTATACCGATAGTTCGATACCGATACCGATAGTCCGATAGTTCGATACCGATACCGATACCGATACCGATACCGATACCGATAGTCCGATACCGATAGTTCGATACCGGAACCGATAGTGCGATACCGATAGTACGATCATATACTGTTAGAGTACATATCTAACTTGAACACATGGTGGTTGTGTGTTAACAAGGGCATGTATAGATGTGCATTACATTACAAAAAAAGCATCATTAAAGAGGGTTCAGATTCAGGATTTAAAAGGTAGGGTTGCTAGGTTCAAATTATCAAGTATTCAACCATGCTAGTGTATGTGTATAACAGTCAATGCCATGCATACCACTGAAGGTATATGGCATGTAACTAGCCTTGTTAGCAATACTGAAATAAAAGTGGAGTACTAGACCGTACATTCCATAGTTCATGGGATTAAGACCTTAACTTGGATTGAAATATTCCTTGATGTACTTTTAAGGATACCTGATACCACTCTGTAGGTTTACTTGTTTTAGGGTTGATTTGGTAACACGATTATATACTAATTCTGTGGGTTCACTTGTGCCAATACAATATGTCAGTGAGCAGCACATCATTGTTCAAAACAATATGATCTACTGAATTGATCTAATATGTGTGCCGCTGGTGTATAAAAGAAATGAAAATAAAAATAGGGTATAAGGTCATGCAATCTTGGCTAGGAACTTGACTATCGCCGATCCGCATAGAGTGTTGACATCATATTGGTCGTCTCTCCATAAAAATTTCTATCAAATCTTTTTATGGATCTTTCTAATACTTCATAACTAAATTCTGTAGAACCCTAGAGGGGGGTGAATAGGAAAATAAAAAATAACTTAAGCACAAGAAGCAATATACGTCAAATAAAAGATAGAGTAAGAAGATCAAACACAAGATGTATCCTGGTATCCTCGCTTGAGGCAATCCAGTCCCGGAACTCTCTACGGCTTAAATCCACTATTTAATAAAATAGTACACACGAGTTTGGATCCGAAGAACTCGCCAACTTCAACACGAGTTTGGATCCGAAGAACTCGCCAACTTCAACACACGAGTTTTCTTATGAAGGCTCGCCAACTTCAAGTAGGAAAAGAAAAGGATGCTTTGATCTTCTAAACACTTGAAGATCGAAGAATAAAGCTCTTGTTAAACTTTAGCACTTTTGGGTTGGATGACAATTAAAGATTGAGTTGAGTAGTAATGGTGAAGCTCTTTTGTGGTTGAGAAAATTTAAAGCTTGGAAGAGATAGCCTTTATGAGGAGAGACTAAAGTCCTTTTATACAAATCCAAACTCATAAAGGGCATTCAGCCATCAACCGGATTATCCGCCGAATTTCAACAGAAATCCGTCGGATTATCCGGTCAACAGTAACGGTCATAAAAAGAGTCGTTAGATGCATTAAATGCAGCTGCCAGATGCCGTTGGATTTGAATTCAAAAGTTGCAAATAAGTTAAGAGGATTATCCGTCGGATTTCAGCGAAAATTCGGCGGATGATCCGAACTACAGCTCACTAACTTACTGTGAGAGGTTCGGATTATCCGCAGGAGTTCCGCGGATGTCCGTCGGATTATCCGAACTTCTGCTCACTAACTTGCTGTGAGCGATCGGATTATCCGGCGGATTTCTGTGGATGTCCGTCGGATTATCCGAACTTCGGCTCACTAACTTGCTGTGAGCGATCGGATTATTCGGCGGATTTCCGCAGATGTCCGTCGGATTATCCGAACTTCTGCTCACTAACTTGCTGTGAGCGATCGGATTATCCGGTGAATTTATTCGGAAATTCGGCAGATTTTTCGTCTCCTCTGAATGACTTTTTACTTCACCATTTCTTTTATGATTGTCATCTTAGCAAAGTGCGTACATAGATTCCTAGACAATTACAGACTCAGGAAAAGAACAGGGGTAAGCACCGTCTTCTATGCAGACTTCAGGCTGGGTCTTTTGCACCGTCTAATCCATAGTCTTTTAAGAACTGTCTCTTACAGTTTCTCTTTGTTGTAGTATATCATCATCTTGATAATGGAGAATTACGTTAGCTCTATGGTCTTTGATAAGCTTCATGAAAATTGTATGGAGATGACTTTCTTCTATTCTTGTCTTTTTGGAAGTGCCTGTGAAAAGTATAAGCTAAAGACGTACAAGGGTTATTGTGAACAATGTATCAAAATCGATCTGCCAACAAACTCCCCTATTTTGATAATTGACAAAAAATAAGAATATAGAAAGTAGCTCCTCCGTAATCAAGGATCTCCCCCTCAATACGATTTCTCCCCCTTTTTCATTTAATCAAAGATGGTGAGAAAAAAAAAGAACAATGAAGAGCATATAGCAGTAACCAGAAGTGCATAAGAGGGAAAACATTCATTGAAAATAAGCTGGGGTACAATAACTGGGCTTTAAAAGCCAAAACACAACACATAACTGAAGAACATATTTTTTTTGAAAAAGTCCCGTAGGACAGCAGAAAACACATACTAAAAGTCCCCGAAGGACCACACAAAACAAGACTAAACACAGCACTCATCAACTGTCAGGAGCATTAGAAGGACCTGCCTCCTGATCTTCATCATCCCCGAGAGCAGTGGTAAAGGCGGCATAAGGGTCGACGCCATCCGGGTACATGAAACCATAGACGTTGGGATCAGTGAAGCGAGGTCCAGGATAATCAGGATGATGAGTGTTGGGATTAAGAAAAGGATTGCGCTCCTCAAACATGCGCTGAATATAGTAGGCCTGATCCATAAAGCCGTGGTGAATAAGGTTGCCGAGCCCCCGAGTATTGGCCTGAAGGTGCTCATGGGTTGAGAGAGAGAGATCGGCATACTTGCGATCAATGTATCAGCGAACATCATGAGTGAGGAGGGACACCGGAGGAGAGGTAGGTCCACCGGCAACAGCAGTAGGAGCAGCAGTAGGAACCGCACGACCACGACTCTTAGATTTGGCAAGAGGAGTAGGACGAGGTTCACCAATCGAACAGTGAGTGAGGTCAACACCATTGGCTTCGAGGATCAGAGTGATGTACATGCCAAAAAGGAAAGAACAATGAGGAGAGTCCCTGATAAGCATCATGGTGTAGATGATGGATTTTGCCAGTGAAAAAGGTTGCCTGGCGACCAGATAGTACATGCAGATAAGTTCTTCAGCAGTCATGCTGTCCATGTTTCCAGATTTTGGGATCAGAGTATGGCAGAGGATGCGATACATGTCATGGAAGAATGGACTAAGATCCTTGTCATTCGGGCGTTGAACAAGAGAGCTGCCGCAAATATTGAAGAGAAACTCCTCATACGACATGTCAGAAGAGAAAGTGATGTGGTCTATGGTGCACGGAAGGGAACGATATACCTTCCGTTCATCAAGACCAAGGATGCTAGCCAAGGATGCGGCAGTGACGGTAATCTTGACGCCACCAACCTTAGTCTCGAACTCGGGACCTTCCTTGGCGGGAACAAGGTTGCAGTAGAACATCCTGATGGCATACGGATAGTAGTCAACTTGGCGCTCAAGGAGTGCATCGATGCGGGAGAAGCGGAAGTAATCACGATGGTCCTTGAAGTTGATCCAAGAGATGGGTTTCTCGGCGCATACGGGAGCCTTATGGTAGAAGGAGAACCATTCCCGTGAATGGGAAGCTGACTTGAAAATGAGCGGATTATAGCCGTGAGTTGGTGGAGGAACGAAGAGTGCAAGGGAAGGAGGCTGAGCGAAGGAGGAGCTTCCGTCATTTCGTTGACGCTTGGAGTGACAAGCCATGGATGGTGAGAGAGTGAAAGAATGGGTTTGAAAGAAGGAAGGAGAGGGGGGAAAGAGTTTATAATGGGTAGAGAGGTGTAATGAGGAGTTATGATGGTTGGGAACGGATAGAGAGGAAGGGGAACGGATAGAAAGAAAAGGGGAACGGATAGAGAGGCACCTGACGCTTCGATTTCTGCGCCTGTGCAACAAAAACGGAAAATCCGTCGGATTATACCGAAAATCCGACGGATGATCCGGATGAAGATAAGTTCGAATTTAATGCGGGTAGGTGGTGGGTCACATCCCATAAATAAGGTAGCCGTTCGCGGCCGAAATTTGCGGAGAGCAATTAATACGGATAATCCGTCGGATTACCGCAGAAATCCGGCAGATTATCCGAACTTGTTCCTCAGAAAGCTGCTGGAAACGAACGGATAATCCGACGAATTTATGCAGAAATCCTTCGAAAAATCCATTAAAGACAGAAAAAGTTCAATTTGAGATATCGAGGAGATCGATTTCACGACAAATAAAAGTGAATCGATCTTCAGAAAGAGGTTTGGTAAAAATATCAGCAAGTTGATGAGTGGTGTCAATAAATTCAAGACATATATCACCTTTCAGTTGATGGTCCCGTAGAAAGTAGTGTCTTATTTCTATGTGTTTGGTACGAGAGTGACAAATTGGGTTTTTCGTAAGATTAATGGAGCTAGTATTATCACATTTGATAGGGATGCATTGAGAAGAAATACCATATTCTACTAGTGTCTGTGTCATCCAAAGAATTTATGCACAACAATACCCTGCCGCTATGTATTCAGCTTCGGTGGTAGAAAGAGCGACGAAGTTTTGTTTGGTAGAAAGAGCGATGAAGTTTTGTTTCTTGCTAAACCATGATACCAAGGATTTCCCCAAGAAGTGACATGTGCCGCTAGTGCTTTTTCGGTCAAGTTTGCATCCGACAAAATCCGTATCCGAGAAGCCGCGAAGCTCAAAGGATGAGAATTTTGGATACCATAGCCCCAAGTTAATGGTGCCCTTGAGATACCGAAAAATACGTTTTACGGCACATAGGTGAGATTCTTTGGGATTTGCTTGATATCGAGCACAAAGACATACACTAAACATAATGTCGGGACGGCTAGCAGTTAGATAAAGTAAACTACCGATCATACCTCGATACTTACGAATGTCGACTGATGTGCCATCTTCATCATTGTCAACACTACAAGAAATTTTGTTTATAGTGACGAATATTAGTGATTGAATGAGTATTCAGTCAGTAGTAAAATATTAATTGGGTCAGATTAAGGGAAAAGACACTAATACTATTTCTGACTGAATGGATTTTTAGTAGTGACGGACCATGGTGTCAGTAAAAATTTTTAGTCATTGGGTGGAAAAATATGGCCCAAAATATTTCAAATTAATTGTAGAAAAAATATTAGGGACTCCTAAATCAGTCTCTACTAGTAAATAGTATATTTTTTATACTAAATAATTAATTTACTATAAAAAATATTTCAATTATAATAAAGATGATAAAAATGCATATTAAGGTTTCTCTCCTCTCCCTCCTGGGTACCACTTTTTTTTCTCTCCATCGAACACGGCCTCCTCGTTGGTTTCGCGTTCATCGGGAAAAGGATCCCCATCGTCTGACTCTTGTCAGCGGTACCGGAGATCGTCCTTCAGGTCATCGACCTCAAACCCATCGTCTCCATTACCGCTCGATTCATGTAATTGATCAAACCCTTTATTTTCTTTGTATTTTTTCATGGGTTTCGAGTTGTTTATACTTTCGTGGATCTAATGAATATGTTCACCTTGCGGATATATGAATATGTTTACTTAACAATAAAACAATGGGGTGTTAGTTTCCTTCATTGGTGTATGTACTATTTTTTTGCTAAGCACACCAACTGTTTGTTAAAAATTTTGTATGGATTACTAGTGTTGTTGGATGCGCAAGGTGTAACGCCCCAGTCCCAAAATACATAGGACTAGGAACGTAGACATGCTAGCTGTATTCATACGAAGTACATAGGCCTCGTATGGATACATAAGCTGTAAAATACAGTAGAACCATAATTAATCTCATCCACACAAAATAAATGAATAAAAGATGTCATATAATGAGAAAGAATTGTCTTGATACAATATGTTGGACGGAGACAAATCCACTACCAACAAAATAAGAAAAATACATGGAAAAGGAAATGTGTTTGGCTGGCGAAGCGAAGACGATCCAAGTGCAATCATCCTCGAAGAAATAGCGATGATCACGGCTAGAGCTAGAATACCTGCGAAAGACAATAGCACACACCTGGCGAGATAACCAGGTCCTCAGAGGGACGTAACAAGACACATAATATTATGCCATATAAACTGAATAAATATTGCTCAAATAAATAAGTCAATTGGATTATAACATGGTCCAATACACACCTATTGAACTAGCGTACCATCCCCCCAACCAAACAAGGACAGAAGATGGTAAACTAATTCACGGTGACGTATCTTTCCATGCTATGAATCCAATATGGTATCCGGACCCCAACAAGGTTCAATACCTTCTCATCGAAGTAGTAAGCCACACCTACAACCAAACAAGGACAAGATGTGACGAACTAATCCGCGATAAGTTATTGTTCCAAGCTACGGTCAGATACAAGTACCCAAACCAAAAGTACTCGTACCTAACGGATAAAGGTAGCCTAACCGTTCTAAGTGAAATGTAGTTAAGAACAATCCTTCCTACGCATGGGCCCTGGCTAAATAGGATTGGCATAGTCCCCCCTTGGGGCACTAGAGGCCCAATCAGTAAGAGCATAACGTTCCGCAGAACGTCAGTGGCCGTCAGTAATCATGGGTCATCAGCCCCGTATCTCCAGCGGAGAATCCGGGTCACAAGGGAAAGTGCATCGAAGCCCATACGCTAAGGAATCGTCCTCCCCGCCCAATGCCTACTATGTTGTATTCACAACGGTAACCTCTATAACCGCTAAGTCAAACTAGTATGCAACCTCTATTAGTGGTTATTCCTATCGCACGGCTTGTACGTACTGGTGGCCAGCCAATCACGCACGTCCGTGTTCTACATGCGACACACAACTTCGTGATACAACGTGTCAAGGCCATGAATGAAACACACAAAGGTGGTCCCTTAAATCTAGGTTTAATATGTAAGAAAAATAATACATGGCAGGAAATATAAATGAACAGTAAGTTCTAACAGGTTATGCCATGTATCACAGTTTATTTTACATAGAGAAAATAAATAATGCATAAAATATGAGCTAAAATAAATAAACAGCAAATGGCAAGGTGTCTTGCCTGGTAGTACGCCTAGTGTGCTGCAATGATCAAACTGGCATGGAGTTATGACTTTGGTGCAACAACTATGCAAGGTGACCTCTGATGGTGGCACGGACAGTTCCATTGGGTCCAGAAGGGTCAAATTAGTTAGGGTTAATAGGTGGAAGGAAAGAATTGGCAAAGGAATAGAAGATTGGGATTAGTCATGGACATGAGGATAATCGAAGGGAATTATATAAATAATATATATACTAATTTAGAAAACGATCTATAATACTTTGAAAATAGAGTTTTATTTAGTTAAAATAATTTAATTAAATACTTAAAATCTAGAAATCCTTTTTAGGGCAAAAACTCCAAGTTTTGTCAAAAGGATATTTTAGGTTGAAAACTATATTTTTATAAATCAAAAAATATTTTAAGTGAAACAAAATAATTCTTGAAAATTATTTAAGGCTAAATCCCATATTTTGTAAAACTAGAATTTTGTCAAAAAAAAATTTACTTTAATAAATAGAAATTTTTACAGTAATATCATAGCCAACAATATTTAGTTTACAAAAATAGTTGTTAAGAAATTATCTAAAGTAATTAGAATAATAATTCGTACTAGTAGTAAAATATTAATAAACATAAAGATAATATTTAGAGTATTACTCAAATCACTATTATATATTGTATGACTAGGATATTAATAATATTAATAGAGAAATACCTAAAATAAGAACAACAGCAACATCAACAGTGACCACATTAATAATAATAATAATTATTATAATAATTATAATAAAAATTGCCTAGATGTCTGTATGTAATAATAATACTAGTAAAATAAATAATAATAATAATAATAATGAAAACAGTAATAGTACTGTTCTCCTTAGACTCCTCTTCGAGGAATAGGAAGAGAATCCCCCTTTATTAGTTTCTAAAAAAAATTTGGGAAAACTCAGCCGAGAATGGAGGAGAGAGAGGATTAGAGGGAGTGGGGAGGAAGAGGCTGTGAGGGTAAGAGAGGCGGTGGGCGGCGCGGAGGGAGGAGGCAAGAGAGTGGGGGTTCTTGCAGAAGGCTCGACGACGTGGCGGCGATCGCGGCAGCGGAGGAAGGCGGAGGCGGCGCTGCGGGGTTCGGCGCACGCGGCAGAGATCAGGGGGACGGCGGCTAGGGCACAGGCGGCGGAGGAGAGAAAGAAGATGGGGCGGAGCTGTGGGTTTGAAGTCGGAGAGAGGGTGGCGGAGCTATGAGGAGCGACGGTTGGCTCAGGTGAGGGTGAGAGCCAAAGTGAGGCGCCGGCGATCGGAGGGTTTCAGGAAGAGGGCGACGGAGTAGCGGTGTTCCGGTAGGGTCGTGGGCGAAGGAGAAGAGCAAGGAAAAAGGGAAGGGCTGCGCCGGTGGTGCGCGAACACGCGGCGGCGGGTGCGACCACTCCGGCACGAGGGGCTGTGCTCGCGGAGGCGGTGGGTTCAGTCGGAGGAGGTCGGGCGGAGGCTCGTGGTGACGCGAGGGCTTCGGGAAGGCGGAGGGAGAGAGGGTTCGATCGGGCGGACGGGCGCGGCGAGACGGCGGTCATCGGCGGCGGTCGCGGCACAAGGAGGCGGCCGGACTTCGCGGTAGGGCCAGGTATGGATTTAATTTGGGGCTCGGGTGGGTTTTTGGATCTGCCGGTGGTGGAGAATTTGGGCGGACATGGGGAAGGCCGGGGGTTGTCTGGGACACACGGCTGGTGGTTTGGGGAAGTCGAGGGGGAAATGGAGGTGTGCCGATGATAGCGGTTGAGGTAGTAGTCGATGGCGACGGTGACGGTGGTACTGAAGATGCCGGGGAGACGCGGAGGTGTGGTCGGGCTGCTGTGGAGGTTAACGGGTTTGAGGGCTGAGTTTGGGGTGAGGAAGGGGAGGAGTAGTGCGTTGACGGATGTGGTGATCCGGTGGCCGGATGCCGGAAATTTTGAGTGTCGGCCAGGAGGTGTCCAGGAGGTGGGCCGATCGTTAGGGTTAGAGTGATTCAAAATGTCGGGTTGGGTTACGTCGTGTCGGGAGTATCTGACACGACATGAATGGATGTCCGGGATTGTCGGACACGTCGACAAGGTTTGTAATTGTAATATAAAAATGATATAGTGGATGGGGAAGGGGACAAGGACACGATGCACTGCACATTTGTGGTGAAATTTGTGGAAAAATATTGTGGAGAAATAATGGAGGAGTACCTGCCTATTTATAGGATATGGGAATTCCCAATTGGATAAGAATAGGAGTAGTTTAAACCCCAAAAATAGATAATTCGTAATTTAATTTAAAATCAATCAAATTCAAATACAAATTCAATTTAAATCTAATTAAATTTTTAGTTTAAAAATCAAATGGGATAAATCAAATTTTAAATATTTAACTATTTAAATAAATCCATAAATTCAAATCAAGAATTAAATTGCCACCATAATTTCGAAATATATTTTTCCAAAAATACTATTAATAATAATTTCGAAAATTACATTATTATTTAAAAATAAACTAATAAATAATTACTAATTATATATGTATGTCCAAATAATATTTACATAAATATACTTTTCTAAAATACCATTTTATAGGAAAAATTATTTATTATTATAACTGTCTAAATAAAAGGCTTTTCATAAATAAAATTAGAAATTTAGAATTTTGATAGCTAAAAATAATTATTATATATATTTTCTTGAAACTATCAAAATAGAAAAAAATGTTTTTCTAAAAATGTGTACTCTCGCACATATTCGTACTCGTCGAGCAATTACGAAAATAAAATTTCGTGCACGTCGTACAATACGACTACGCGACGTACAATACAAAATTTTTAAATCAGTACCAAATTTAATATATAAAAAAATAGTAGAAATTTAGGGGTTTTACATCCTATCCAACTTAAAATAATTTCTTCCTCGAAATTAGGAATTCGTAGGGGGGTGAAAAGGCACAACGGTAGATAGAAGGGTTCCTTAAAGAAGTTTATATGGTCGTAGTCTAGGTTGAGGATATGATTAAGAGACGATTGTAATCACTTCTTAAATTCAAGTGATTAGAAGGTCAAGCTTGTAGATTTAGGGTCGAGGGAAAGGTCGAGTAGTTTAGGATGAAAATATAGCAACATCGAGTGAGAATGGTCGTAGTCGATAGGAAGGCTAGAAGAAGTTCTAGTATAACGCCTTCATCCTTCTAAAAATAGGTGAAGGCGAAAGTAATATAGAATTCGAAGGAGACGTTATCGAATACGAATACGTGATTCAAGGACGATCGAATAAATTCAAAGGAATTGTCAAGGCAGTCGTGGATGGGATTCTATAGGGCAAGTTTAGCTATGTCCCCATCCACGTAGAATGATAGATAAAAGCGAACCAAAGTGCACTAGGTTGATCAGACCATCATGCACCGGTTCTGAGTAGACATTACGTTAGTGGATGCATCCAATAACATATGTCATGAACAAGCTTGATAAGGAATTGAGCTTGCAAAAACTAGGCTACATTAGCATCATTAGTCTAGATAGTAAAAATATGGGCACGATGGTAGATGAAATAATAACAAATATGAATAGTCTAAGAGTCATAAGAATCTAAGTCTTGTTTATTCCTATACTATCATTCTACGGTTTTATTGACCAAGGCTTGGTTGACCAAATAGGTTAAATTCCTCTAGTCTCTATGGTCTAGATAATACTATTTGTATTCCCTTAATGGTCAAGGGTGTGTCAGGTCGTGTGGTATTCTACCCAACTTAAAGAATTAAGCTAAGGGTGTTTGGGACATCTAACCAGTAGGGGTCACCTGTCTAACCTCTAGCAAAACACGAAGGGAAGATAATAACTATGATGGAAGGAATCAAGCAAGATGCAGTTGATGAGTCGAACGATAGTTCGAATATGGAATTGAGGAAAGAGGTCAAGTATATGGATGAGATCCTAGACTTCTAATCCTATTCGCAGGCTTGCTTGGTACGGTAAAGTAACCAACCAATTTATCTTGACCTGCATGGGCTACCACAAAAACATGTAACGTCCCAGTCCCAAAATACGTAGGACTAAGAACGTAGACATGCCACCTGTATTAATATGAAGTACATAGGCCTCGTATGGATACATAAGCTGTAAAATGCAGTAGAACCATAATTAATCTCATCCACACAAAATAAATGAATAAAAGATGTCATATAATGAGAAAGAATTGTCTTGATACAATATGTTGGGCGGAGACAAATCCACTACCAACAAAATAAGAAAAATACATGGAAAAGGAAATGTGTTTGGCGGGCGAAGTAAAGACGATCCAAGTGCAATCATCCTCAAAAAAATAACGATGATCACGGCTAGAGCTAGAATACCTGCGAAAGACAATAGCACACACCTGGCGAGATAACCAGGTCCTCAGAGGGACGTAACAAGACACATAATATTATGCCATATAAACTGAATAAATATTGCTCAAATAAATAAGTCAATTGGATTATAACATGGTCCAATACACACCTATTGAACTAGCGTACCATTCCCCCAACCAAACAAGGACAGGAGATGGTAAACTAATTCACGATGACGTATCTTTCCATGCTATGAATCCAATATGGTATCCGGACCCCAACAAGGTTCAATACCTTCTCATCGAAGTAGTAAGCCACACCTACAACCAAACAAGGACAAGATGTGATGAACTAATCCGCGACAAGTTATTGTTCCAAGCTACGGTCAGATACAAGTACCCAAACCAAAAGTACTCGTACCTAACGGATAAAGGTAGCCTAACCGTTCTAAGTAAAATGTAGTTAAGAACAATCCTTCCTACGCATGGGCCCTGGCTAAATAGGATCGGCATAGTCCCCCCTTGGGCACTAGAGGCCCAATCAGTAAGAGCATAACGTTCTGCAGAACGTCAGTGGCCGTCAGTAATCATGGGTCATCAGCCCCGTATCTCCCGCGAAGAATCCGGGTCACAAGGGAAAGTGCATCGAAGCCCATACGCTAAGGAATTGTCCTCCCCGTCCAATGCCTACTATGTTGTATCCACAACAGTAACCTCTATAACCGCTAAGTCAAACTAGTATGCAACCTCTATTAGCGGTTATTCCTATCGTACGGCTTGTACGTACTGGTGGCCAGCCAATCATGCACGTTCGTATTCTACATGTGACACACAACTTCATGATACAACGTGTCAAGGCCATGAATGTAACACACAAAGGTGGTCCCTTAAATCTAGGTTTAATGTGTAAGAAAAATAATACATAGTAGGAAATATAAATGAACAGTAAGTTCTAACAGGTTATGCCATGTATCACAGTTTATTTTGCATAAAGAAAATAAATAATGCATGAAATATGAGCTAAAATAAATAAACAGCAAATGACAAGGTGTCTTGCCTGGTAGTACGCCTAGTGTGCTACAATGATCAAACTGGCATAGAGTTATGACTTCGGTACAACAACTATGCAAGGTGACCTCTGATGGTGGCACGGACAGTTCCATTGGGTCCAGAAGGGTCAAATTAGTTAGGATCAATAGGTGGAAGGAAAGAATTGGCAAAGGAATAGAAGATTGGGATTGATCATGGACATGAGGACAATCGAAGGGAATTATATAAATGATATATATACTAATTTAGAAAACAATCTATAATACTTTGAAAATAGAGTTTTATTTAGTTAAAATAATTTAATTAAATACTTAAAATCTAGAAATCCTTTTTAGGGCAAAAACTCCAAGTTTTGTCAAAAGGATATTTAAGGCTGAAAACTATATTTTTATAAATCAAAAAATATTTTAAGTGAAACAAAATAATTCTAGAAAATTATTTAAGGCTAAATTCCATATTTTGTAAAACTAGAATTTTGTCAAAAAAAAATTTACTTTAATAAATAGAAATTTTTACAGTAATATCAAAGCCAACAATATTTAGTTTACAAAAATAGTTGTTAAGAAATTATCTAAAGTAATTAGAATAATAATTCGTACTAGTAGTAAAACATTAATAAGCATAAAGATAATATTTAGAGTATTACTCAAATCACTATTACATATTGTATGACTAGGATATTAATAATATTAATAGGGAAATACCTAAAATAAGAACAACAGCAAAATCAACAGTGACCACATTAATAATTATTATAATTATTATTATTATTATCATTATTATTATTATTATTATTATTATAATTATAATAAAAATTGCCTAGCTGTCTGTATGTAATAATAATACTGGTAAAATAAATAATAATAATAATAATGAAAATAGTAATAGTATTGTTCTCCTCATACTCCTCTTCGAAGAATAGGAAGAGAATCCCCCTTTATTAGTTTCTAAAAAAATTTGGGAAAATTCAGCCGAGAATGGAGGAGAGGGAGGATTAGAGGGAGTGGGGAGGAAGAGGCTGTGAGGGTGAGAGAGGCGGTGGGTGGCACGGATGGCGGTGGCGCCGCCGACCGGATACTCGGGAGGGAGGAGGCCAGAGAGTAGGGGTTTTTGCAGAAGGCTCGGCGACGCGGCGGCGGTCGCGACAGCGGAGGAAGGCGGAGGCGGCGCTGCGGGGTTCGGCGCACACGGCGGAGATCAGGGTGACGGCGGCTAGGGCACAGGCGGCGGAGGAGAGGAAAAAGACGGGGCGGAGCTGTGGGTTTGAAGTCGGAGAGAGGGTGGCGGAGCTGTGAGGAGCGGCGGTTGGCTCAGGTGACGGTGAGAGCCGGAGTGAGGCACCGGCGATCGGAGGGTTTCAGGAAGAGGGCGGCGGAGTAGCGGTGTTTCGGTGGGGTCGTGGACGAAGGAGAATAGCAAGGACAAAAGGGAGGGCTGCACCGGTGGTGCCCGAGCACGCGGCGGCGGGTGCGACCGCTCCGGCGCGAGGGGCTGCGCTCGCGGAGGCGGTGGGTTCAGTCGGAGGAGGTCGGGCAGAGGCTCGTGGTGACGCGGGGGCTTCTGGAAGGCGGAGGGAGAGAGGGTTCGATCGGGCGGACGGGCGCGACGAGACGGCGGTCATCGGCGGCGGTCGCGGCACAAGGAGGCGGCCGAACTTCGCGGTGGGGCCAGGTATGGGTTTAATTTGGGGCTCGGGTGGGTTTTTGGATCTGCCGGTGGTGGAGAATTTGGGCGGACATGGGGAAGGCCGGGGGTTGTCCGGGACACACGGCTGGTGGTTTAGGGAAGTCGAGAGGGAAATGGGGGTGTGCCGATGATGGCGGTTGAGGTAGTAGCCGATGGCGACGGTGACGGTGGTACTGGAGATGCCGGGGAGACGCGGAGGTGTGGTCGGGCTGCTGTGGAGGTTGACGGGTTTGAGGGCTGAGTTTGGGGTGAGGAAGGGGAGGAGTAGTGCGTTGACGGATGTGGTGATCCGGTGGCCGGATGCCGAAAATTTTGAGTGTCGGCCAGGAGGTGTCCAGGAGGTGGGCCGATCGTTAGGGTTAGAGTGATTCAAAATATCGGATTGGGTTACGTCGTGTCGGGAGTGTCCGACACGACATGAATGGATGTTCGAGATTGTCGGACACGTCGACAAGGTTTGTAATTGTAATATAAAAATGATATAGTGGATGGGAAAGGGGACAAGGACACGATGCACTGCACGTTTGTGGTAAAATTTGTGGAAAAATATTATGGAGAAATAATGGAGGAGTACCTGCCTATTTATAGGATGTGGGAATTCCTAATTGGATAAGAATATGAGTAGTTTAAACCCCAAAAATTGATAATTCATAATTTAATTTAAAATCAATCAAATTCAAATATAAATTCAATTTAAATCTAATTAAATTTTTAGTTTAAAAATCAAATCGAATAAATCAAATTTCAAATATTTAACTATTTAAATAAATCCATAAATTCAAATCAAGATTTAAATTGCCACCATAATTTTGAAATATATTTTTCCAAAAATCCTATTAATAATAATTTCGAAAATTACATTATTATTTAAAAATAAACTAATAAATAATTACTAATTATATATGTAT
Source organism: Iris pallida (assembly GCA_029216955.1). Taxonomy (NCBI): domain Eukaryota; kingdom Viridiplantae; phylum Streptophyta; class Magnoliopsida; order Asparagales; family Iridaceae; genus Iris; species Iris pallida. The sequence continues at coordinate 246,797 of JANAVB010029419.1, read as the reverse complement.
GTCCAAATAATATTTACATAAATATACTTTTCTAATATACCATTTTATAGGAAAAATTATTTATTATTATAACTGTCTAAATAAAAGGCTTTTCATAAATAAAATTATAAATTTAGAATTTTGATAGCTAAAAATAATTATTATATATATTTTCTTGAAACTATCAAAATAGAAAAAAAAATGTTTTTTTCTAAAAATGTGTACGCTCGCACATATTCGTACTCGTCGAGCAATTACGAAAATAAAATTTCGTGCGCGTCGTACAATACGACTACGCGACGTACAATACAAAATTTTTAAATCAGTACCAAATTTAATATATAAAAAAAATAGTAGAAATTTAGGAGTTTTACACAGGGCCCTGATACACAAAAACTTCTATAAAAGAATGGGGGTGTTAGTTTTCTTCTTTGGTGTGTTTACTATTTTTTGCTAAGTACACCAACTATTTGTTAAAAAATTTCTATGGATTACTAGAGTCGTAGGATGCGCAGGGCCCTGATACACAAAAACTATACAATCTGGATCGATCTTGAATTTCTCAATGTCGAGCTTAATCAAAACTATGAGGTACTCTATAAAGGGATTATTGGAGGTACTCCATTAAGGGATTATTGGAGGATACTCTAAAACAAGTACAAGAAAATTATAGTAAATTAAGCTAAGGGTTTACTATTGTGTTCTAAAAAGTTTTTTTTTTACCCAAGGTCTTGAATTTTGGTTAATTTTGTATGCCTTATCTTATAGTTATAAATACATTTAGTTAGCCTTCCCTGGTTATTTTTTTGTCGACTATATGGTAATTTAACATGGAGAAGAAATAGGTTCGTATTGTACTTAAATTTAGAGGTAAGCTCCATTACTTAACTATTGACTGCCAAAACATAATATTTCTAAATCTTATTGGTAAACAATATTGATGCATAGGGAAGGCTTACACTTGCAAAAGATTTATTTTATGCGTGTAACCAAGGCATTGAGAACAATGAGAAGGTAATTCTCAGTTTTCAGTTTTATTTGTTTATTATTTATTTATTTATTTATATTTTATTGTGCGTAATTATCTTGTAGTTAGCTATCAAAGACAGAAAATATCTGATTTGCCTAAGTGCTCCCAAGCAAGGCAAAATCGTACAGTGTACACTGGTTGTGCATTGGACGCCAGAAGTTGATGCTACCAGGCAGAACATTGGATGGCCTTACGAACCTTTCCATATGCCCGAGGATGTAAGGAGGTCTGGTGACATCTTCCCACTAGTTTACTTCATGTTTCTATATGATCGCATGTTTGATCTTGGTACACTATTATGTCATTGAATACTTATTCTTTTAAGTTAGTTTTTTTTCTTCTATGGAGAATATTTATCAGTAGACAGAGAAGTTGCTCTTTGTATCATGTCAAAAATAATAATAATTTGTAATGGAGAAGAAACACTCACTTCACTCACTTTAGCTGGAAAGTCAATTCTACCTGTAAGTAGGCAGTAAAGAAATTATATCTTCCATATGCATGACACTATATTTTAAGCGCATTTGATATTTTGTAGTAGGTACTAAAGATTTATTTTTATTTGTAGTTCCAGGATGGAAATTGTAGTGCCCCGCTCCCGTTGGGGCGAAACACTATGTAATAGGCCCGTGGCAAGTCAGACATGGTCGTAAACATAGATGACTAGTCTGACTCAGTGACGAGTTTGGTATACGAAAACCATGGCATCAATAAAATCGATTTGGACGAATGATATGAGTAACGTTCCAACTAATGGATCGGCTACTGCTGTAATAAGTCCTAGATGCAGTGGACTGTGTCTTGGCGAATAAACTCTAAAGAGAGCGACGCAACCGGTCTGTTGTTGGTTTTGTTGGTTTTTTTGGCTTTCTGAATGAATTGTTGCTTGGGTTTGATAAGTGTGCTTTTGCGTTGATTTCTGAATGCGTCTTTGGGAATTTCGAAGGAAGGATTGAAGGAGGGATTCTAATTCGATGCTCATGCCATTGCAGGAGTTCGTGTAACTGATGCTTGACTGTCGCAAAGCATTCTCCGACTTTCGGTGCAATCTCTCTAGGTGGGTGGTTCTTCGGCCCCTTCTTTTCTACTCCTTCCCACCAACAAAATTCTTAAAGTTCAACGTTCAAATCGATGATGCTAACTGGATGTATGCTTTGCCACTAAGATCAAGAACTTGGGATAATTATATCAACTTAGTGAAATTAACTCCGAATTTATAAGTTTCATACTAAAAAGAGAAAAGATAAAGTTCTAGGAAAGAGATAGAATTAATTTATGTTCTGCAAAATATAATAAAGAAACTTTGGTTGCGGTATATTACGCCTCAGAAAATTTGGTGCCTACGGGATGCTAAATCAGAGCGTACGACTTCAAAAAAAAGAACTCTTGCACGAGTATAAATGATTATGTGGTTTAATAATGTCTGCGCTATGCAATTTACTTCATACATATTAAACTGTTCATACATTCGCATGGTCATGGACGACTTGTGCACAAGGTAAGCTTTCCTCGAAATGGTACCCGGGGCGCTGGGACCGAATCGACCTAGGAGAAAATTATGGAATTGTGCTTCAGCACGAGGCATTACGAGACCTCCAGTTAGGCTCGCAACCTGGACTGGTAGGACACGTCGCAATGCTACGTAATCATCCTTCATGGTGTCGATATCACCAATGACCGCATATAAGAAGATTGCATGCTCACCTATTGTCTTGTGCATGTGTTAAGTATTATGTCTATTTTGTGCAAGAAAGGAGCACGACGTAGTAATATAAGTTGAAATTGGTTATGTTGTTTACTGTTTAAAATGTGCCTTCGATATGAACTGCAAATCATATAGTTCTAAATAGAAAGATCACTTTGTATGCTAATAAGCAGTGTCGGTTTAGACGAGTGGATTCGTCCCATCCACTAGCAAGTGTGCTAACTTCCAACTCTCCAGGTGACGAGCGCGCTGTGGGAGCTCGAGAGACGGCTCGAAGCTCTCATATTTTGAATTATTTTGAAGCCCAATTCAGATCGAAGGCTTTTGTTCAAATGTATAAAGGGGCATGAATGTATGGAACGATAAGGATTATTTCATGGCAGCTTGTCGAGAGTTTTCTTTTGTGTTTTCAAAGATGTAGCCGCAACGGCATATGTAATATAAAAATGACCTTGCACATACTTTGCAAGTTTTATGAATAAAAAGCTAAATTTCTTCCTATTCTATGTCTTCAACTCTCTGTACTGTTTAATTTCAACTCGTTGTCTCAAAAGAATTTTCAAGTGCACATTCTTGCCTTGTACAAGTCCAAGAAAGACTTGCACGGTATCACGTCCCGACTCGTGGGATCGATTTATCTCGAGTCAAGACGATGATGACCGATTTGGCGAGTCGGGACGTGACACAAATAGTATCTGGGTAATTGAAAAGATTGTATCTTGGTGAGTTTTCATGGAGGAAAGTTCCATTTTTCCTCAGCAATGGAGTGTCAATAGAAAATTAGCTACAGTTTGATTTTAACAGACCCATATGGTATACTTTTAGTAGAAGGTTTGTTATGGTTCTTTGGCTTTCACTTTCAAGTCAAACAGCCAGTAAAGTTGGGAATATTTGATTGAATGGATTAGGAATCCATCTTCTTAAAATTTATAGATGTGCTTATACTATAATTTGTATAACAAATCACAGTGGCTTAAGTTGCATTATTAATGTCTTTGACAAGTACGAGTTTCTGATCAAGCTCCGAGTCATTTATTGGTTTTGATTTTATCTTATAGGAGGAGGATCTGAAGTCCTTCCGGCAGTAGAGAAGAGAGCACCTGGTCACCCCGAAAATTTTGAGACGCCTGGTTGTGAAGTCACTACCGGTTTGCTTCTTCACTCACTTGACATAAGATTTTTTTGCATGGACTTATTTGAGTTTAGCTTTGATTTACCATAAATCATGATACATATATTGGCGATCTACTGAAGGTACATCACTGTGCTGATATTCCTTTTCACTTTGATTTTTATTTTTTGTCTCACATTTGTGTAAATCTTCTGCTTCTAAAATAAATTCATCAGAATTTTGTCGAGTTCTGATTACAGTACTTTGTTTAACTTGTCAAGCACTTTTTTTCAAACTAATCCAATAGAGCAGTAGAACTAAGGATACTCATGTGTACTTTACTTCAGATTCCTAGGCCTTGGTGTGTTTGCACCTACTTGAATGTGCCAACTATGCTAGTAGTATCAATAGTTCGACATTCTTATCAATTGCATGCACCAACTGTGGTGTGTTTGCACCTAGTTGCGTATTATTGGTTGCCACCTTGGAATCTGGTGGAAAAGGATGGGAGTTTGTGATTTTCTTATACATATTTTCCACTTCCAACTATATAATTGTTCACTAGAGGAGGTACTGCTGTTGTATATAGTCCTTCCAGGATAAAAAATCTCTGTATACTTGGAAATTGTTTCAAACGCATGTTTTATTGCTTTTGGATATATATTTTTACTCACAGTCCTTGTATTTTTTTGATGTGTAGGAGGCCGATGCAAAGGATTTTGACGAAGAAGACGATATCAAGAAAGATGTTGGTGTATCGATATCAAGAAGAAGTCCAATAATGAAAATGGTTTATCAGATTTTGTCATCTAAAGTCCAGTTACAACAAGTCCAAGACCCATAAAATTTTACAACTTTGTAGTATGACAAAATTTAGTTTTTTTTTTGTATACTTCTCGGATGTTTGTGATGTACAAAGTGTATGTTTTTAATAAAATAAGGTCATTTTTAAACTGTTCGTTTCTGATATGTTAATATTATATGTGTATTTGTTCGGTAACAGACAAAGGTAAGCATATAAAATATAATTATAAACAAAAATAATTGTAAAAAAATGTTATTACTGAAAAAAAACCATTTTACTTATAGTGTATTATTACTAACGGATCAAGTAATCATGAATGTAATTAATTTTCATTAATTTTATTAATGACCCAACATTAGTGACTGACTTATTAGTTAGTATTAATTATTAATGACCCAACAATAGTGACAAACTTATTAGTTAGTAATAAATATTAAACAAAATTTAATTGCAAGATAAATACTTACCTACGTGGCATGTCTAATTATAGTGATGGATTTAGGGATTCGTCCGTCACTAGTAGTATTAGTATCGCTCGTAGTAGTGACTGACACTAAATCCGTTACTCATGTGATTAATCCGTCGCTACTGTCATTTCTGACGGAATTCAGTCACTATTAATATACATTAGTGACTGATCTTCATCGTTACTATAAACAAAATTTCTTGTAGTGCAAGCTTTGTCGTTGTTGCCATAGGAGTCCTCATTGATTTGGATGAGTCAAGTTCGAAACGCTTGAGGAGATCCTTTGTGTATTTTGCTTGATTGATGAAGGTCCCTTTGGGTCCTTATTTGATTTGTAAGCCCAAAAAGAATGATAGTTCACCCATAATGCTCATTTCAAATTCTTCCTGCATAACTTTAGCAAATTCTACACAAAGTGTATTGTTAGTAGAACCAAAAATAATGTCATCGACATAAATTTGAACCAATAAAAGAGTGCCATTATGGGATTTGATAAAAAGTGTCGTGTCGACTTTGCCCTTAGAAAAATTGTGTGAAACAAGAAAGAAGCTAAGGCGCTCATACCAAGCACGGGGAGCTTGTTTGAGGCCATAAAGGACTTTGTGGAGTTTGAACACGTGATTAGGAAATTGAAAATCTTCAAAGCCAGGAGGTTGTTTTACATAAACTTCCTCTTTAATAATGTCATTTAGAAAAGCACTCTTAACATCCATTTGAAAGAGTTTAAAATCATTAAAGCAAGCAAAAGCACATAGCATACGAATGGATTCAAGACGAGCAACCGGAGCATAGGTTTCGTCGTAGTCAATGCCTTCCTCTTGGTTATAGCCTTGGGCAACCAATCGGGCTTTGTTACGAGTCACTAACCCATCTTCATTAAGTTTATTGCGAAACACCCATTTAGTTCCAATAGTGGGGTGATTGCTAGATTTTGGGACAAGTTCCCAAACCTTGTTTCGCTCAAATTGATTTAGCTCTTCTTGCATCGCTATCATCCAAAATTCATCATGAAAAGTATCATTAATATTTTTAGGCTCTATTTGAGAGATAAAAGCCACGTTTGCACAAAGATCACGAGTGGAGGATCTAGTGCTTACACTGGAAGAAGGATCCCCAATGATAAGCTCCTTAGGATGATTGGTGACAAATCTCCATTCTTTTGGGAGATCTTTTTGAGGAGGCTCGAGTGGTGGAGACTCTTTTGTTGGAGGAGTCACAACTTCATTGTTAGATAAAGAAGGACGATCTCCAATAGAGGAGTTCTCCAACCCAAACGAGATGTTATCAATATCATCGGAAGAGGAGAATGTAGAAGAGTTAAGTTCATTAAAAGAGACATTGATTGACTCTTCGACAACAAGACTTCTTTTATTAAAAACACGAAAACCTTTACTATGAGTAGAGTATCCAAGGAATATTCCTTCATAGGCTTTTTTTTCAAACTTGCCTAGGTTATCCTTGGTATTCAAAATAAAACAATTACAACCAAAAACTTTAAAATATTCAATAGAGAGAATTTTGTCAAACCAAAGCTCATAAGGAGTCTTTTTAGAAATAGGTCTAATCAAGACCCTATTTATAACATGACATGCTGTGTTAATGGCTTCCGCCCAAAAATATTGGGGGAGCTTATATTGGTTTAACATAACCCGGGCCATATCGCCAAGGGTTCTATTCTTTCTCTCTACAACACCATTTTGTGGAGGAGTTCGTGGACAAGCAAAATCATGTCCAAAACCATTCTTTTTACAAAATCTTTTGAAATCGGCATTGTCAAATTCTCCTCCATGATCACTTCTAATCTTGTTGATAGAAAAACCTTTCTCATTTTGAACACGTTTACAAAAAGCAACAAATTCACGAAAAGTATCACTTTTACAAGCGAAAAAAATAACCCAAGTAAATCTCGAAAAATCATCAACCAAAACAAAAGCATAAAGCTTGCCTCCAAGACTAACAACTCTACTAGGAAAAAAAAGATCCATATGAATAAGTTGAAGAGGTCTAGTGGTACTCACAGAGTTTATGGATTTGAAGGATGAATTAGTCAACTTACTTTTCTCGCATTCTTCACACACCATATCCTTTTTGAAAGGGATACTCGGGAGTCATCTAACAAGCTTCTTGGTGGCAAGACGAGAGATGGTATCCATGTTGGCGTGTCCGAGCCTCATGTGCCAAAGCCAACTCTCATCGTTCTTAGCAACTAAGCACCTGTCATTGTTAGTGTCTTCGACAAGATATAAAACATAGATATTGTTTTCTCTAATGCCTTCATAAACAATAGATCCACTTGAACTATCGGTAATGAAACATTTAAGCTTAACAAACTTGATATCATAACCATTATCGGTAAGATGATTAATACTAAGAAGATTGTGTTTAAGATTAGTAACAAGACACACATTCTTAATACAAGGATAAGGAGGGGAACCGATATTACCATTTTCTATAATGTAACCTTTAAGATTGTTACCAAAGGAGACGTGTCCTTCCTTCTTCATCGATAGCGTTGTAAATAATGAAGCATCCCCGGTCATGTGCCGTGAACAACCGCTATCGAGAATCCACTTGCTTCTAGCATGAGAAGGACTCTTCACCTACAACAAAAGTTGAAGATGAAAATTTGGGTACCCATGATCGTATGGGTCCTTGAGAGTTAGTCTTAGGAACCCATTTATAGACTTTCTTATCAACTAGTTTCCTTGTATGACAATAATTGGTCGTATGTCCAAGCAAGCCACAGTAGTTGCAAATCATAGAGGATTTAGAAGAAGACGTGTGAGTAACATGCATATGTGAATCTCTAGTGCGAGGAGTTCTATCATTAGTATTATGATGATGATAATAAAAAGCATGATACGAAGTGTTTTTCTTAACAAATGGTCCTTTCCTTGTGTTAGAATAGGACTTGTGTGTAGTGTTCGTGTAAGAAGTATGCCTAGTATTGTGATGAGTGTGGAGGTGTCTTGGAGTATGTATGTGAGTGGTGTTCTTATTACCTAGTTTCTTACTCTGTACAAGAAGATCATCATACTTAATAGAAGTATCATATTCTCTTCTATTAGCATCTTGAATTTTATGCATAGCAAATTCATAAGCCTTTCTCATAGATTGAATCTCATCATCCTTTTTCTTGATGGTGACAAGGGATTCTTGAAACTTGAGTCGTAAAGACTCTATTTCATCCGTGTCAGAAGAAGGAGATTTCCCCTTTATATCAATAATGATGCTTGAGAGTCTCTCTACTTCAAGTTGAAGAGCATCAACCTCTTTTAGAGATTTCTTGTATTTATTCCTAACACCTTTGTGCTCTTTATGTAGTTCAAGGATAGCTTTCTCCAAATCATCATAAGTAAGAGTATTTAAGGAGAGATCATCAAGTACCTCATCGGTTGCCATGAGACAAACATTGGCATTGTGTTTGCACTCTTTGTCGTTGTCGGAGTCGCTTGCGTCGCTCTCACACTAAATGCTTGTGTTGGCAAATTTTCTGGAGGATGAGCTTCCTTTGCTAGGCTTCTCGTACTTGCTTGAGTCTTTTCTTATCATGGGACAGTCTCTCTTGATGTGTCTGGTCCTTCTATATTGATAGTACGCCGAATCTTCATCATTGTCCCGTCTGAAGCGGTTGGCTTTGTTGAATTTGAGGAACTTTTGGAAGTGCTTAGCTGTGAGAGCTATTTCTTCATCATCGTCCGACTCGTTGTCGTCGGAGCTATCTTTGGAGTAGGACTTTGTAACTTTGAGAGCAAGAGACTTCTCCTTCTCTTTGGCCTTCTCCTTCTCCTTCTCTTGTATGGAAGAATCCTTTTGATCTTTCATGTCAAGTTTGTGAGTCATAAGCTTCCCCATGAGGGTTTCAAGGTTCATGACTGTTAGGTCGTTCCCCTCAATAATGGCGGTAGCTTTAGGATTCCATCCTTTTGTCAATCCTCTAAGAATTTTTCTGATCTTTTCATGAGCAGGATATTCCTTACCAAGAGAAGAAAGAGGATTAATAATATCACCAAAATGAGTAAACATGCAAGTAATAGACTCATCTTGTTTCATCTTAAAGGACTCATATTCTTGCGTGAGTCTACTAATTTTGGATTCCTTTACTTGTGATGTTCCCTCGTGTGTGACTTGAAGCAACTTCCAAATCTCATTGGAAGTCTTGCAAGTAGAGATTCTATTGAATTCACTACTATCGAGAGCACAGTAAAGAGCGTTCATAGCCTTAGCATCTCGACTAGCAAGCTTCTTGGCATTCTCAGTGAGTGAGTCCCTAAGGGTGTCAGATGCAATATCCTCAATAACTCTGGAAGGAGTAGGGAGACCATTTATCACACAATCCCATAAATCGAAATCTATGGACTTCAGATAAATGCTCATCCTAATCTTCCAGTAGTTATAGTTGGTTCCATCAAATAGGGAAGGCCTATTTGTGGAGTGTCCCTCATTGTGGAAGGTGTTGATACTAGGGTTAGTGGCCATGGATCACTCAAAGGGTGTAAATCCAAATCAAGAGAACAAAGCTCTGATACCAATTGTAGAACCCTAGAGGGGGGGTGAATAGGGAAATAAAAAATAACTTAAGCACAAGAAGCAATATACGTCAGATAAAAGATAGAGTAAGAAGATCAAACACAAGATGTATCCTGGTATCCTCGCTTGAGGCAATCCAGTCCCGGAACTCTCTCCGGCTTAAATCCACTATTTAATAAAATAGTACACACGAGTTTGGATCCGAAGAACTCGCCAACTTCAACACGAGTTTGGATCCGAAGAACTCGCCAACTTCAACACACGAGTTTTCTTACGAAGGCTCGCCAACTTCAAGTAGAAAAAGAAAAAGGATGCTTTGATCTTCTAAACACTTGAAGATCGAAGAATAAAGCTCTTGTTAAACTCTAGCACTTTTGGGTTGGATGACAATTGAAGATTGAGTAGAATAGTAATAGTGAAGCTCTTTTGTGGTTGTGAAAATTTAAAGCTTGGAAGAGATAGCCTTTATGAGGAGAGACTAAAGCCCCTTTTATACAAATCCAAAGTCATAAGGGCATTCAGCCATCAACCGGATTATCCGCCGGATTTCAATAGAAATCCGTCAGATTATCCGGTCAACAGTAACGATCATAAAAAGAGCCGTTAGATGCATTAAATGCAGCTGCCAGATGCCGTTGGATTTGAATTCAAAAGTTGCAAATAAGTCAAGAGGATTATCCGTCGAATTTCAGCGAAAATTCGGCAGATGATCCGAACTACAGCTCACTAACTTGCTGTGAGAGGTTCGGATTATCCGCAGGAGTTCCGCGGATGTCCGTCGGATTATCCGAACTTCTGCTCACTAACTTGCTGTGAGCGATCGAATTATCCGGCAGATTTTCCCGGATGTCCGTCGGATTATCCGAACTTCTGCTCACTAACTTGCTGTGAGCGATCGGATTATCCGGCAGATTTATCCAAAAATCCAGCGGATTTTCCGTCTCCTCTGAATGACTTTTTATTTCACCATTTCTTTTATGATTGTCATCTTAGCAAAGTGCGTACATAGATTCCTAGACAATTACAGACTCAGGAAAAGAACAGGGGTAAGCACCGTCTTCTATGCAGACTTCAGGCTGGGTCTTTTGTACCGTCTAATCCATAGTCTTTTAAGAACTGTCTCTTGCAGTTTCTCTTTGTTGTAGTATATCATCATCTTGATAATGGAGAATTGCATTAGCTCCATGGTCTTTGATAAGCTTCATGAAATTTGTATGGAGATGCCTTTCTTCTATTCTTGTCTTTTTGGAAGTGCCTGTGAAAAGTATAAGCTAAAGACGTACAAGGGTTATTGTGAACAATGTATCAAAATAGATATGCCAACAAATTCATGATTGGAAAATACTAGTATGGTGATGATTTCTAGTAAAGTTACAAAATGATCGAAAAAAGACAGACAAGGATTTTTTATATCAAGAGAATAAAGTACAAACCTATTTGGATTAGAATCGACATCACAACACTTAAGATATGTTCCATACCACCCATGCCTAACAGGAAGAACCCTCCAAGAGTTTTAGTCACTCAATGAGAAACATACTTTGTGTGTTGACGGATATAAATATCCTCCAATGTCAATACCTTGCAATGATCTAAACCAGGAAAATATGACTTGAAAACACACTTTAGTAAACTTAGATACACATGTGCACGTGTCCCTCGAGTCATTTCGTGTCCAACAAACACGACACAGACGTGTCCAGGAAGAAAAGAACACGACGTTCGTGTCCCTCGAGTCATGCACGCGTTCGTGTCCCCTCGACACGACACCATCTCTTCTCAAACATTGGGGACACGACCCTCCGCTCCACCAGCCCCCCCAGCCCTCGCCTCCCCCGCCCCCGCAGCCAACGCCTCCACCGCCCCACCTGCCCCCCAGCCCCCCCAGCCCCCGCCTTCCTCGCCCCCCAGCCCCCGCCTCCCCTGCCCCAACAGCCAAACACCTCCCCCACCAGCCCCCCCAGCCTCCGCCTCCCTCGCCCCCGTAGCCAACGCCTCCCCCGCCGCCCCCAGCCTACGACGCCCCCGTCGCCCCCGCTGCCCCTCCGAACACCACGAGAGAGAGAGAGAGAGAGAGGGAGGATTACCTTCGGGGGAGAGAGAGGAGAGGACGCCGCCGATCATCGAAGCCGCGGGAGAAAGAGAGAGAGAAGAGAGAGTGAAATTTGGAGGGAATGAAAAGTTCCCCCCGTCGTTTCAATTTAAGTCTGGGTCGTATATTTAGCGACCGACTAGCGACGGATAATATTATCCGTCGCTTGTCCGTCGCTTTATTGGATACTTGCCGACGGACTATCCGTCGCTACGTAGTCGATGATATGTCCTGCTACTTCTTCCAAGAATTCCCGTCAAATAGTTGACTACATAGCGACGGTTACATTTCCGTCGCTATATCTCCGACGCCCTAGCGACGGACTCGCGACCTTTTCCCACCCTTAAAATAAAATTAAAAATATATCGGATTGTCGTCGGTCCTCCGTCGGTTAGTTGTTGCAAATCCGTCGCTAACGCCGACGGAAAGAGTCCGTCGCTAAAGAGCCGTCGCTAATTGACTGTATTTTGGTAGTGTTAGATTCTAGATTTAGAATGTCGAAACTCATTTTGTAGAATAGTAAGTCTCATCTATAGTACCAATTTCTACAATTTCAGTCCAAATTTCTACATTCTAGAAAGTTGGGCCTCCCAATTTCTACATTCTAGATTGTAGGAACTCATTTTGTAGAATAGTAAGTCCCAATTTGGAGCCCAACTTTCTAGATTCTAAACTTCACATTATTTTTTTTCCACATCAATTTTTTACCACACAATCTTTAGGACCGGAGCTTACTTTATCATTTTTCTACTATTCTCATACATATCTAACACATTCTACATTAACTTTTTTTGAAAATTTGTGCTCTAAATTGAATTCGAGAGTCCCAACTATTAATGATGCTCTAAGGGTCTGCTTGGATTGAGGATTAAGAGAGTTAAGGGGCTGTTTGGATAGATGTAACTCTTTGAAAGTGTAAAAGTGGCACTTACATCATGATGAATTACATGACACTTGCAGCAAGTGACACTTTTCAAAATGTGTTTGGATAGAGTAGTTTTTGTCTCTTGTAAGTTGAAAAAAATGAGTATGTTGTTTGGATGGTTGTTGAAAGTGAAAAAAAAGAAGTTCGGTTGTTTGGATGGTAAGTAGATGTTGGAGTTGAAAATATAGTAACTAATAATTAAATTAATTACCATAATAATAATAACAATAATTATTATTATTATTATTATTATTATTATTATTATTATTATTATTATTATTATTATTATTATTATTATTATTATTATTATTATTATTATTATTGTTATTATTATTATTATTATTATTATTATTATTATTATTATTATTATTATTATTACCACAAACTCTCCTCCACGCGTTATAATAATAAATTCCACAACTATTAATTTGATAAAAATTTAATTATAAATTTGATAATTTTTTTATGCCCATTAAAAACACATTACCATAGTTAAACATACCATAACTATAGTTAAACATACCATAACTATATTAAACCTATATATTACAATATAAATTATTATTATTATAGTTTAGTATTACTATTATTAGTTATTATTGTTATTATTAAAATTAATTACCATTACTTATTCTCATTTAAAACCCATTCACCCACGTCCTGAGATTTCTCTTCATCCCAAATTTCTCTCTCTCTCTCTCTCTCTCTCTCTCCATCCAGAGACTTCCCGTCTTTCATCCTCCCCCTCCCCATCCCACTTCATCCTCCCCCTCTGCAAGCAGCAGTAGTGTAAGCCCCCTGAATTTCAGGGTTTATTTTTATTTTTTTGAATGAATTGTTTTCGATAAATATATTATTATTTAATTGTTTTCATCATTTATGTGCCTTTCCATGACTTTGACTTCTGGAGCGTCAGGGATGCCAATCTCTGTAAACTCTCTTCACGAGTTTTGAAGTAGACAAGACTATCTTCGTTTTGATATATCCTGTCCCACTTGAACTCGTTCCCTTGTGCTCTTTTTGTATCGTGCAAGTTCGGGTCAACTTAGACCGATTAATCATTCAATAATTATTTCCACTTTTATCTTTGATCGTCGTTTACACGTTGCCGTGGCTTTTAATTTAGGAGCACCAGATCAGCCATTTTCTCGAAACTAACTTCTCATGAATGATCTACTCGAGATGCTCTCCACCCATGACCTTCGTATCCCACTCAGACACTCCATTTTGTGCTCCATTTCCTTCGTACAACTTTCGGTTCAATTTAGGACGATTAATTATCTACCATGAAACCCGATTTAATTTCCAATTTAATTTCGGGACCCGAAATCGATCCAACCTAGTCGACCCAAAGTATGGACGTGGCCCATATGAAGCCTACTACCCACATGATGCTTGTGTCCCATTTATTGGAGTCCCCGTATATTATTTATTTTCCCATGATTATAAATACGCATTTAATTCGAATATTGCCCCCTGTCCGATTTCGACCCGACCCGGTTCGACCGAACCCGAACCCATGATCCATGTTGCCCTTTCATGACTGCCCAAATACCCTACATAATTTTCCTATTTCTCCTATTTAGAAAATATCTCTCTCTCCTCCCTCTCTCTATACTTTTCTCTCTCTATCTCTCTTTATATATATATACCTATATATATATATATAAACATACATATATATATATGTATCTCTCTCTCTCAACATAAACACCACATCACCCTCTCCCCTCTCTCTACCAGCACACACTTCTCCCCCTCCCCAACCGACTACTCTCTCTCTCTCTAAATATCTCTCTCTTATTCTCTCTCTCTTTCTATTTTGTATATACACACACCCATACATAATATCTCACTCTCTCTCCCCCTTTACACCTACTCTCCCCATACCACCTCACAGCACTCCCCCCCTGGACCGACATCAATCCCACTCTCCCCTCTCTCTATAATATCTATTATCACTCTCTCTCTCTACTTATACACACACCTCTCTCTCACTCTATTATTAACACACACAACACACACATCTCTACTCCCTCACACTCTCTTCCTCTCCACACTCACGGCTACCACCCCAGCCTACTCCGGCCGAACCCTCCCCTATGGCCGAGAGTCTCCTCCCTCTTCTCCTCCTCCTCTTCCTCTATTATTTTCCTCTTTCCATCACCCTCACCATCATCTTCCCACCACCGCCACCACCTCCACAAGCCGCCGCCACCACCGCACAACCCCCCTCGCCGTGCCCCGACGACGCGCCGCCGCACGTCGCCGCACCACGCGCCGCAGCAGCAGCTGCGAGCAGCAGCAACAGCATGCGGCAGTAGCTGCCGCGCCGCCCCCGCGCGCGCGCATGGGCGCGTGGTGCGCGCCCCCGCGGCCGCCACCGGCCACCGGCGACACCCCCCACCGGCGCGCGACCCCCCGGCGATCACCCCATGGCCACCACCGGCCTCCCCGACGTGTTAAACACATGATTCGTGCGTTTACGTCGAAATCCCGTCGACGCGCGCGGAGGAAAAATTCAGAAATGGAGTTTCGGGACAGCAACTTCGTGCGCAATTTCTGGGAGATCCGACCGTTGGATCAGCGAACTCTTTGCTCCGTCTCAATCTCGGTATAACCATCTTCACTTCTGTCAATTTTTGTCCGTTAATTTTGTCGTTTGTACCTCAAAACTGGCCACCAAGTTGACACTTTAAATTGAACTATTTTTGGACAGTTTCGTGGAGCCGAATTCGTCAGCTCGTAACTTCGCCGTCGCAGCTCCGTTTTGTGCACCGTCAGTTCCGGTGCACAGCTGGTATAACCATCTTCCTGTCTCCTTTATATTTTGTTTCATTTTAAGTACGTTTGGTTGGTTGAATTCGACGCCAAAGTTGGCCGTCCGAATTCTTTAATTTGCACTTGTTAAATTCTATTTTTGAACCCGGGACTCCGGATTCAATTTCTGACACCACCAGTAGACTCGTGGCGTCGTTCTGGCATGTTTTCATATAAAATTTGCTTGATTTGGAGAACGTCGGCCCTGGCACGTATTTCGGTGCAAAACGGGTCACACTTTTCGAGTCAACGGGTCACTTTGAGATCGGCTCATCGGAATCCCATTCCGGATATACCGTTGAGTTCGTATCGTCATTCTGGACTCGTTGGCATATAATTTACTGAGTTTTGGAAGACATTTGCTCCGGCACGCATTTCCGTGCAAACCGGATACCAAGTGTCGCGTCAACGTATCATTTTGAGATCGGCACATCGGAATCCTATTTCGGACATACCGTTGGGTTCGTATCATCATTCTGAATTCGTGGACATATAATTTGTTAGATTTTGTAGACTTCTATTCTGACACATTTTTCGGTGCAAAGTGTGTCCAACGGCGGATATCATTTTAATCCGAAATTACCGTTTTACCCCTGTATCTAAATTGGACTTATGGGTAGACTATCCTAGCTGATTTGACCGTTCTGGACACGTTGGTGATATTTAT
This sequence comes from Iris pallida, assembly GCA_029216955.1. Classification (NCBI taxonomy): domain Eukaryota; kingdom Viridiplantae; phylum Streptophyta; class Magnoliopsida; order Asparagales; family Iridaceae; genus Iris; species Iris pallida. The sequence continues at coordinate 230,667 of JANAVB010029419.1, read as the reverse complement.
TTTATCATCCGACAACATCTGTAGATTTTGATTATGTATCATCCTTAATTTATAATTAATTATTTTTCTAGATATTGTTACTTTCTGGTTTTGAATTTTTATATATATTTTACTTGCTGTAAAAATCTTAGAAAAATTGTATTTAAATACTATGTAACTTAGCTAATTTATTATAACTTTTCCAGTATTTAATAAGTACTTTTGGTATTTTATAAAAATAGAAAAACAGAACTCATTTTCAGTATATTTGTGTTTGTTGATTTTTAATAAATATTTATGAGGGTTTATAAATCCCAGAAAAATTAGTATAAATTTCTATAATTAACAAGGATTATTTTGGTACTTTATTTTATATATATATTTAAGCTTTTTGTCTATCTCAAAAATTGTTGGAACATAGTGTACAGTATATTTAATTATTGAATAATTACGACTTGCAACTTTTTATGATTGTTTTGTGTTTTAGTCGTATTGGACCTCACCCCGCACTAGTATAAAGACCCTAGGAATTTAGTTTGGATATAGTGGCACTCCACATTAGACTTTTATGCTAGGTCTCCACTTAGCTTAGTGTCCAGTTAGGAGTCGTGTCTCACCATTAGTGTATTATTGAACATAGCTTAGAACTGAGTTGTATATCACTATTGATAGGATACCGGACATCTATATCTTCGTACTAGTATTCTTGCTTTGCTCGAGGCAAGTACATCTACACACTCATTTACTGTCTTTTAATGCTAGAACATGTATTAACCCTGTTAAAATACTGCTTTCTGAATAACTGCAAGTTATATCTTCACATGTTACATTAAATTGGTCCCTACCATGCTTAGGACAGTTATCATATCTTCACATGTTCCTTACTGGTTCTCAGTACATGTTTTACTATGCTTTATACTACTCGGAGTATTCACATGTTTCATACTGTTCCCAGTACCGGCTATGCTTATATTACTCCCAGTGTCTCTCACATGTTTTTACTGTTCTCGTATCTCTCACATGATAGAATATGGGTTATGGGGAAACTGATAGTAGTTTACACCTATAGTAGCGAGCTTGGTCGCATTTTATATGCATACCTTACCGCAGGTAAATATCCCGCATTTTCTGTACGGATGTACACCTATGCTTGTCTACTTGTACGTATGTACATTTCATTATGTGCCCCAGCACATTGTACATCTATTGACCGATCACGTACCTGCTACAGTTTTAAACATTATATATACATCTGTCTCTATGACGTATGTATCCTTGCCATGATAGATTATGAGATATACCATGATTCCAGATATGCCATGTTCCCTGTGTTACTATAATACTGTGATCCCAGTTGTACCATGAGGCCATGTTTTCCAGTATTCCCTGTTTTATAGACTTATCACACCATGTTTCTTGTTGTACATCTCTTTCATTATATGTTCAGTACTTTAGTTGTAGAGGTTGTACTTGCTCCTGTCCTGACAGGATAACGTTGTAGGTATACTTTTCGAGAAGGAAACGCTATGTGTTACATATTATGGTACTGCATTGAGGACCTAGCCTTAGCTCCAGTAGAGGCCCCAGCGGAGAACCTTGCTTAGTTATCTTTTCATGTGTTTTGAGACTTAGACCTTGTCTGTACTTATATTTGGATACTGGACTTTGTCTCCAGTTAGATACTTTGGAAGTGTATTATTTAGTCTGTACTTGTTTACCTTCGCTTATAGATGCTGTGTTGTGATGAACTTTAAATATGATTTTAGAACTGTTAGCTGCTTAGATCTTTTATTGTTTATTCTAGAACAGCTTACTGCGCTTTAACCAAGCGTAGGCTGGACATGGCTCGGCCCGGCCCAACAATTTGGGTATCGGGTCGTGACAAGTAGAGTCAAGATCCGGTCGGATCTGCTGGTCGCGACTTCGTACGGTCGTCGCCTCGGCAGGTACACCGGCGAGGGCTTCTCGACCACTGGTTGGTGTCGGTGTCGGTGCCGGCCTCCACCAAGATGAGTTTTCATCTCTCTTTTTTTGAATTTTTGATTTTTTTTTCTCTTCCTCGACTGGAGTTAGAGTTTCACAAGTACTTTTTTTTTCTCTTCCCCGACTGAGTTCCGAGGAGTTTTACCAAAAAAATGGGATCGGTGAAAGTGAAGCAAAAACAGGGGGGACAGGAACTGCAGCAGGTCACATCAAGCAAATCCATCCCGTTTCAATTTTTCAACCAAATAGCAAAACTCGAAAGAGTTCAACCCAGTTGCATATTTTTCGTCACTTTCATTCCACTTTCCTCCATTCAAACAGCCCCTAAGTGAGGGGAAGTTAGGTGAGGGAAAAAAATAAAATCATGCTTGGTTTGAGGGTGGGGGTTTAGGAGGAAGAGTTATAGAGGGTTAAGTGAGGGTTTATTTTACCCTCTTTTGTCCTTTTTTAACCCCCCAAATCGGAGGGTTAACGAGGGTGATTGAGGGATTTTGTTGAAAAAGTCATAAATACCCCTTATTTGTTTTATGAAATATCATAATTTTTTTTCCATTTTTTTTCTCAACATGTTAATCCGTAGCTTCCTAATTTGTGAAGATATTTTGACAAGTTCTAATTAAAATTTCAATAAAATTTAATTTTATGACATATGTAATAAGGTTATTTTGGTAACTATCATTTTTTTATTAATTATCATCTCATTCAAAACCTGCAGTCCAAGCAAGAATTATTAAACACCCTCCCACTTAACTCTCCCACCAATCCAAATAAGGTTCTTGTTGGCCCATTGGTCATAGTCAAACCTGATTTTAATAATTGATCAAACTCTGTCTCGATATATATGCAAGTCAACTCAGATATTTACCTACGACGTTTTGGACACTGCTCAACAATGGATATCAACAATGTTCAAGACTGAAGCCGTTTTCCATTCAGAATGTACTTCCTGTTATGCAATGTAATTTTTCATTTTATTGAGTCTAGGAATACATTGTACACCGAGTCGTACTGGCAAATAGGCTATCCGAAAATGTTTTTCAAAACCATCATATTCTTTTACAAATGATCCATGTTTTTGAAAAATATTCTTTTTATAAAAAGCCTTTGCAGGATTGTTCAAAAAGCCAAAATTTATTTTCTCCAAAAATGAACTGGCAGAACCCCAGGAGAACTCGGCCCGAGTTCGGCCAGAGTTCGGCCATTTGGAACGTTAGTGAACGTTGGGCTTTTGAACTTGGTCATCCTTCAGTTACGGTTTGTTACAAAGAGTTCTGTCCGAATTCTGCCCGAATTCTGTCAGAGTTCTGTCTTTGGAAAAACTATAAATAGAGAAGCATTTCGATCATTTCAAATTACCAATTCACTTTCAATCTCTTCTCTTCCTGAGCTTACATTCTTCCAAAGAGTTCTTAAAAGCTTTCATTTTCAAATCCCAAGCCAGTTACAATCCTCTAGTCGATTTGCTAGTGCGGTACGGTCTAGAAGTTTCAGAGCGATTGTAATCAGAGGCTTGATAGAAGATTCAACTCTTCACAATTGAAGTTGGTCGAGTTCTTCGTATCAAAGCTCGCGTCTGTAGAAGTTGCAAGGACTTCGTATGAAAACTTGCAGGATTTTCCAATAGTGGATTCAACTGGAAGCTAGAGTTCTTCCGACTGGACTAGTCCTCATAAGAGGGAAACCAGTATAAATCGCGGTGTTTGCGTTTGCCTTCTGATCACTTTTAATTTCTGTCATTTACTTTTTGTGATTATTATTATATATGTGATCTAACTGCTAACAAGTTTTTAATTAGCAATATTCCGCTGCCTACTCTATTCACCCTCCCCCCTCTAGAGTATTCTGCTTTATGATTTCGTTCCTACAGTTCTATGTATTGACTCTACTCCCCTCGCTTAACTTTCTCTCATTTAATTCTGCTTAAGTCTGTTTATTTTTTACCCCTCAATCCAAGCAGACCCTAAGGTACTGTTTGGGAAGGGTAGAAAATGGGAGGAAGGAAAAAGTTGAGGGAAAAGTGAGAGGAAAATTTTAAATTATGGTGTTTGGAAAGGAGGAGAGAAAATGGGGGAGGAAAATTTGAGAGAAAAAAGTAGGTGGGTCCCACTAAAAAAAATTTCTTCCAAAAGTGGGAGGAAAAGGCTTTTTCTATAGGCACCACAACAATTACTTGGGGCTATCCCAAAAATTTTTTGAAAAAATTACAAGTTTGCCATCAAATTTTTTTGCTTGGGGCTAGCCCAAGATATCATATAAATACCAACCTAATTTTATTTCCCTTCTTCTCTCTCTACTCTTTCCTTCTCCTCCACTCTTTTCTCCAACACTAAGAATTTCTAGGTCATAAATTTGTAAACCCTAACCCAAATTGTCTCCCAACCAAGACATTGTGAAGATTTAGGGTCCAAATTTTCGTTACAGTGTCATCGACTTCATCCGTTAATGGGTATGTCATCTAATTAATATATTTGTAGACTATCTCACAATAATTTCACATATAAATAATAATTTATATGTGTTTAATTTAGAAAAAAGGAACATGGAAGAACCCGGGTCATCGAATGTAGCAGACTCTCGTCCCGATATGTCCGAAGAACACATTCTTGCTTCGGATGCACTCTTGGTAAGCCAATTGTAACATTCATGTCGGGTGAAATTCGGGACTGTTACGGACAGGACTGCCAATACTCTGGCAGTCCACCTCTACGTACAGGACTACCCAAACCGCGGCAGTCCTTTAAAACATAAGGACTGCCAGAGTTGTGGCAGTCCTGATTATTGAAAGGACTGCCAGTGAATTGGCAGTCCTGATTATTGTAAGGACTGCCTTGCCTTCTGCAGTCCTACATTTTGGCAACAGTTTGCACATTTTTGGTGTTGTGTTATTTTCTTTTATTAACTTTAAGTTATATTGTAGGACTTATCATCTTCCGGTATCGAGGTAGCTGCTCCAATTGGCGTCGATGTAGGCCATTTATTCAGGACCGATATGTGTTTTGAATCATATGAAGGTGCGCTAAATTGGTGCCGAGAAGTTGGACGGGCAAACAACAAGTTCTTGTGATATCAAGATCGGCCCGAAACCGTCCGGGACAACAAACCACTGTGGTTTCATGTGAACGAGGTGGTGTGTTTAGAAGCCATAAGAAAGATAAAGTTATCCAAAGTAAAGTTTCAAAGAGAAATGTTGGAACGAGAAAATGTGGTTGTCCGTTCAAAATCTATATTAGAAAGGATGAAGAAGCGAAGTGGACAGTCCAAGTCATGAATGGAATCCACAACCACGAGATTGCCGAAACACTATTGGGTCATTCGTATGTCGGACGGTTGAACATTACGGAGAAAAAGATAGTGGAAGGCTTGTCCAATTCCGGAGTTGCACCGAGACAAATATATTCCGTCTGTCACGCCCCAGAACCAGAATACTGGAGAGCGGGGGCAGACATAGCCAGCTACGTATAATGAAATAGAATCCATCTCACCATACGGTCACGGCTGTCTAGATATGTGAGGGTTTATCTACAAGCCATCAGTCTCTTAAGGTCATATATTATCCTGTTGTCTCAATCTCAACCAACTAATAATAATCACAAGATATCAGATCACCAAATATACAATTGTAAGGCGTCCCAAACATTACATATCCAGATGATCATGAAGCTAGTCGTACAAAATGTAAGGACTAGCAAGAGTTAAGTCATACATGATCAACCTCGAGTTGCCAATCATGATTACAGCCCGTAGGCAGAAAGAAGTAAAGTGCATCGAGCTAACAAGTGCTCGTCGGCTAAACGCCTTAAAAAAATATTTTATAATAAAGTGGAAGAACAAAAGAAACCCACTCGTTGCCCTGGTTACGCCTGGCGGTCACCATCGGGCTGGAAGACAGGTAGATCCTTTGCTGCTGCTCCGGTATCTAGCCATACAAAACCAGCTGGGTCAGACCCCAGAAAAAGCAAGTGCCACAAAGGAGGCCACAAAATAAGAAGTAAAGCCAACAAATTAGCACAATAATATAATTACATAATAAGAGACAGTAATTTAAGAAAAGCATGATAGGTGAATATAAAAGACAATCTTGTACAGAATCGATAAAAGATCGAGCATATAGAAAAGCATGACAGGATGATATACGATGAGATAACTATGGGACTATTCAGATAACCAGGTTACAACCCGTAAACCAAATAAGGACCGGGGTTGTAACCCTTCGTCTGAACAGAACTTGGTTTCTCCCACCATTTATCGGCAAGGTAAATATAAGAAATCCGGTCATGTAATTATTCATGATATAAAATTAAGATAAAGCACGAATAAGCATGTCATGTCCGAAATTGTACAGGATCAGGACGAGACAAGGCTGGACTAGACTCCATCCAATCAATCACGGCCAAGCAATAAATACGGCTTGCTACTTTAACTAACTAGGGTTATCACAGGCCTAGTTACTAGCAAGATGCAATGAGAATTCCAAGTCCGGTTACCTGTCTGTTACTACCTGAGTGATCCCAGCAAGAAAAGGAAAAGATAGCAGGATATAGCAGACACACTGTAGTAAGATACATGTGTCCTAAGGTACCACACTCGACGGCGGGCTGGAAGTGCGCTCATCTCGACGGATAGCAACAAATCCCAAGTATATATATATATATATAAGGCCGGGACCAAAGGGGCAACGGGTAACTGGAAAATTCTCCATGAACTATTTGATCAATTTAGTCATTAATCCTAGCTATATTCAGTATGAATCCATGACCGTGGGAAACCAGGGATTCATGTCCTAGACATGATGCAAGACAAGACAGGTTCATTTGTACAAACACATTCACCCATGGTGTCCAGGCCATTTATTCTTGTCAAGTCGTGTTAGCCATCGCAACAGCATTAAGTTATCAAGTCAAGTTACAAGTCAAGTCAAGTCAAATCAAGTCAAGTCAAGTCAAATCAAGTCAAGTCAAGTCAAGAGTGCGCCGCCACGGGCCACTATCAAGTTATCAAGTCACAAGGATTAAGTACAAGTTACAAGTTAGGTGTGCACCCCACTGGGTCATTAGCAAGGAGATCAGAGAATACCAGGATCATAATTCACAGAAAATCTCGAAAACCGTACAAGTCATAAACAATTACTTGAAAATCGTGTTAGGCCGTGTCGGGTCAAGATAGTCATGCTGTGTTGATCTGTCCATAAAAGAGAAACTAAGCCGAGAAATAAAACCAATACTCCAAAAGCTAAAGGGTTAAGCAAGGGGCCAGGGGGTTGGGCATACGTGCAAGAGCACACACGCAGGGGAGCATACACGCAAAAGCACGCACGCAGGGGAGCAGCGTACGCACAAAAGCACGCACGCAGGAGAGCTGCGTACGCACAAAAGCACGCACGCAGGAGAGCTGCGTACGCACAAAAGCACGTACGCAGGAGAGCTACGTACGCACAAAAGCACGCATGCAGGGGAAAACGTACGCTCAGGTCATGCGTACGCTCAAGTCTGCGTACCAGGGCACGCTCAAGTCTGCGTACCAGGGCACGCTCAAGTCTGCGTACCAAGGCACGCTCAAGCCTGCGTACCAAGGCACGCTCAAGCCTGCGTACGCAAGAGACACGCTTCCAACAGGAAGCGTACTCAAGTCTGCGTACGCAAGAGACACGCTTCCAACAGGAAGCGTACTCAAGTCTGCGTACGTAAGAGACACGCTTCCAACAGGAAGCGTACTCAAGTCTGCGTACGCTACGCTAAAGAGCGCGCGCAGCTCAGTGGCGTAAACTAAGAAGCTCTGCACACTGCTCACTGTCTTCTCCAAACAGCAAGAACTCCATGGTTGAACCCAAGCTTCAAAAGTTCATAACTTGGCCATCCGAACTCCAAATCCGGATTTTCAAAGTTCCAACTTGGGTAAAATTGAATTCTCTTCCACATAGAGACATCAAAACCCATAAAAATCCAACTTAAATAGAGCAAAACCATGCAAATCCAAAAATAGAGAAAACTTAGATCTAGAACAATGAAGACTCCAAATCACAAAATGCCAAGTTCTAATGTTGATCACCATGTCCTAATCTAGCAAATAGACAAATAAAATAGGGTTCTCATGTGGTGGCAAGGTGCACTTGCCTATGGGTGTGGAGAGTTGTGTGGAGGAAGAAGAAGAAGAAGAAGAAGAAATTAGTGGAGGTTGTAATGAAGAAAGAGAGAGTTAGGTGGGGATTATAAAGAGGGTGGGTTGTGGTGGAATGAAGTGGAGTATAGGCTAAGGTATTCCAATACACATTAAACCAAACCAAACCAATCCAAACCAATTAAAACCGAGCCAAGTCAAAACCCAAAATACGAGCCAAGTCAAAACCCAAAATACGAGAATTACCGAAATTCTACAAGTTGAGAAAAAATAAAAATACATGCCAAAAATCCAGATACGAGTATAAATACAAAATATAGGAAATACAGAAAATGAGGGTGACAACTCTATCCACCTTAAAAGAATTCTGTCCTCGGAATTTAATCAAGGAGCTAGAGATTGTCACGACAAGCTACACTAAGCACAGGCAAGCTACACTAAGCAGTTCAATCATACAATCATACAATACAAGCAAGAAAGGGAAAACATAAGGCATAAGGAAGACATTGTACCTTACGAGTCAAATAAGTCGGAATATCGTGATCGGATGTCATCCTCACACTCCCACGTTTGACTCTCCCAAGGAACGATGAACTCAAGCCACACGAACTAAACTGATAGTCTTGCGCTTGAGGTCTCTCTCCTTGGTCAAACAGGGACACGGGTCTTTCCTCATACGAAAAGGTTGGTACTAATAACCGTTTTCGAATGATCTAGGACATGGCTCGGGCCCGGGATATACCGTTGTAATTAAGACACATGAAACATGACACGTGTCCCGCATAACGACGGCGGAAAGCAAGATAATGACACAGATACCTCTCTACCAATTCTGGATCTGGGCCTGGGCCAGGGCAAACTATTGAGGCCTCTGTTGCTGGAAGGCCTGGGCCTGAGACGGCAATGGACCCGGGAACGGGAGCTACTGTGGTTGGTGAACTGGAGCTGGTTCTGGTGCTGGTGCTGGTCCTATAACCGAGGGACTAGTTACTGTCGACGATGATCTGTTTCTGAACGGACAAGATCCTATCATGTGGCCTGGCGAACCACAAACCAAGCATAATCTCTGTGCTCTACGGCACTCAGTAACAACGTGCCCGGGCTTCCCGCAATGAGAACAACCCGTTGCGAAAGGCCGCTTCTGCTTCTGCTGCTGGGGATAGGTCAGGGCAGAATGCTGTAAGGAGGTAACCGAATCTGTCCTCGTAGCTCTAATGGTCAAGGTCCTAGCTGCTGGGGCCGGTGCTGAGGATTGGTTCATCTGGTCGTGAGACCGCTTCCGATCTCTGGTCCGGTCCGCTATCCTTGGGGAAGTGTACTCATGCCTCCTCGCTGCTCGCAAGACGGTATCAAAAGTTCTGTGCTCGAACTGCTCTACTGCCAATATATTCTCCAAGTGGAGCCTCTGCTAAAATCGCTGTGCTCTGTCTAGCTCGGTTGCCACCAAGGTGGGAGCAAACAGACTCAACCTTAAAAACTCGGCCTCATATCCGTCGACCGTCCTGCTCATCTGCCTGAGATTACTAAACCTGGTCTGCAGGTCATATCTAGCCACTGCGTCGAAGTACTTGGTCTGGAACATATCACTGAATACCGCCCACATGACAGGCGTACCCAAACTCGCTGCTTGCATAGCCCACCAGCTGCGGGCTAGATCTAGTAACTGTAGGCGCACCACTGCCACCTTCTCTGCTTTGGAGGTCCTGGCTGCCTCCAAGATAACTTCAATGTCCTGTAGCCAGGCATCTGCAGCAATAGCATCCTCGCTGCCGTCGAAGAAGGGAGGGTTCAGGCGCTTGAAATTGTTGACCGCACTATTCCCTCGAGGACCATTTCCGCTCATAGCTTCTTGTACTGCTTGCTGCAAGGCATCACCTTGACGGTCCTGAGACGCAAGCAACTCACGGATGAGCCCTATCAAGACCCCATCCTCTGACCCTGCTGGCTGAACTGGCTGGACTGAGGGTACTGGTTCTCCAGAAGGCATGGCTCGAGAGGCGGCTGCTGAGGACTGATCTTGATCTTCTTGCTGTTGCTGGGCTGCCGGCCGAACTTCTTCTGGCTGATCAACAGAAATGATGCCACTGAAGCAATGACATCAGGAATATTAAGGAAGGACCAGGATAGAACAATGATGCAAGCATGTTATCAAGTCAGGGATTCAAGGAGATAAGAGGATACGAGTGGAGATCAAAGGCGAGTACAGATTGAGACATCTATCTGGTAAACCCTCACATTTCTTGATTGACAAGACCTGCATGGGCCACCACTTAAACTATGTCACGCCCCAGAACCAGAATACTGGAGAGCGGGGGCAGACATAGCCAGCTACGTATAATGAAATAGAATCCATCTCACCATACAGTCATGGCTGTCTAGATATGTGAGGGTTTATCTACAAGCCATCAGTCTCTTAAGGTCATATATTATCCTATTGTCTCAATCTCAACCAACTAATAATAATCACAAGATATCAGATCACCAAATATACAATTGTAAGGCGTCCCAAACGTTACATATCCAGATGATCATGAAGCTAGTCGTACAAAATGTAAGGACTAGCAAGAGTTAAGTCATACATGATCAACCTCGAGTTGCCAATCATGATTACAGCCCGTAGGCAGACAGAAGTAAAGTGCATCGAGCTAACAAGTGCTCGTCGGCTAAACGCCTCAAAAGAATATTTTACAATAAAGTGGAAGAACAAAAGAAACCCACTCGTTGCCCTGGTTACGCCTGGCGGTCACCATCGGGCTGGAAGACAGGTAGATCCTTTGCTGCTGCTCCGGTATCTGGCCATACAAAACCAGCTGGGTCAGACCCCAGAAAGAGCAAGTGCCACAAAGGAGGCCACAAAATAAGAACTAAAGCCAGCAAATTAGCACAATAATATAATTACATAATAAGAGACAGTAATTTAAGAAAAGCATGATAGGTGAATATAAAAGACAATCTTGTACAGAATCGATAAAAGATCAAGCATATAGGAAAGCATGACAGGATGATATACGATGAGATAGCCATGGGACTATTTAGATAACCAGGTTACAACCCGTAAACCAAACAAGGACCGGGATTGTAACCCTTCGTCTGAACAGAACTTGGTTTCTCCCACCATTTATCGGCAAGGTAAATATAAGAAATCCGGTCATACAATTATTCATGATATAAAATTAAGATAAAGCACGAGTAAGCATGTCATGTCAGAAATTGTACAGGATCAGGACGAGACAAGGCTGGACTAGACTCCATCCAATCAATCACGGCCAAGCAATAAATAAGGCTTGCTACTTTAACTAACTTGGGTTATCACAGGCCTAGTTACTAGCAAGATGTAATAAGAATTCCAAGTCCGGTTACATGTCTGTTACTACCTGAGTGATCCCAGCAAGAAAAGGAAAAGATAGCAGTATATAGCAGACACACTGTAGTAAGATACATGTGTCCTAAGGTACCACACTCGACGGCGGGCTGGAAGTGCTGTCACGACCCGTTACCCAAATTGTTGGGCCGGGCCGAGCCATGTCCAGCCTACGTTTGGTCAAAGCGTAGTAAGCTGTTCTAAGAATAGACAATAAAGAATCTAAGCAGCTAACAGTTCTAAAATCATATTTAAAGTTCATCACAACACAGCATCTATAAGCGAAGGTAACATGAGCACAGACTTAATAATACATAACCAAAGTATCTAACTGGAGACAAAGTCCAGTATCCAAATATAAGAACAGACCAAAATCTAAGTCTCAAAACACATGAAAATAACTAAGCAAGGTTCCCCGCTGGGGCCTCTTCTGGAGCTAAGGCCAGGTCCTCAATGCAGTACCATAATATGTAACACATAGTGTTTCATCCTTGAAATGTGAACCTACAACGTTATCCTGTCAGGACGGGAGCAAGTACAACCTCTACAACTAAAGTACTGAACATATAATGAAAGAGATGTACAACAAGAAATATGGTGTGATAAGTCTGTAAATAAGAAATACTGGAAACATGGCCTCATGGTACAACTGGGATCACAGTATCATAGTAACACAAGAAATATGGCATATCTGGAATCATGGTATAACTCATAATCTATCATGGCAAGGATACATATGTCATATAGACAGATGTATATATAATGTTTAAAATTGGAGCAGGTACATGATCGGTCAAGAGGTGCTGAGGGTGGAGTGCCACCAGTAAGAACAATATGTACTTCCGTACATGCCTAAATGTACACACGTACAAGTGCCTCGGGATATTGGCCTCTAGCAAGGTCTACATGCATAATGTTGGCCCTACACGGCCAAGGTCGTAGCGTGGGGCTATGATCACGTACTCAACTATCAGTTTCCCCATAACCCATATTCTAACATGTGAGAGATACGAGAACAGTAAAACATGTAGAAAATACTGGGAGCAGTATAAGCACGGCAGGTACTGGGAGCAGTACAAAACATGTGAATACTCAGAGCCGTATAAAGCATAGTAAAACATGTGCTGAGAACCAGTAAGAAGCATGTGAAGATATGATAACTGTCCTAAGCATGGTAGGGACCAATTTAATGTAACATGTGAAGATTTAACTTGCAGTTATTCAGAAAGCAGTATTTTAACAGGGTTAATACATGTTCTAGCATTAAAAGACAGTAAATGAGTGTGTAGATGTACTTGCCTCGAGCAAAGCAAGAATACTAGTACGAAGATATAGATGCCTGGTGTCCTGTCAATAGTGATATACAAACTCAGTTCTAAGCTATGTTCAATAATACACTAGTGGTGTGACACAACTCCTAACTGGATACTAGCCAAGTGGAGACCTAGCATAAAAGTCTAATGTGATGTGCCACTATATCCAAACTAACTCTCTAGGGTCTTTACACTAGTGCGGGGTGAGGTCCAATACTATAACAACTCAAATCAACGCAAAACTTGCAAGTTGTAACTACTCAATAAATAAATCAAACGGTACACTAAGTTCCAATAATTTTAGAGATAGACAAAAAGCTTAAATATATATAAAATAAAGTACCAAAATAATCCTTGTTAATTATAGAAATTTATACTAATTTTTCTGGGATTTATAAACCTTCATAAATATTTATTAAAAATCAGCAAACATAAATATACTAAAAATGAGTTCTGTTTTCCTATTTTTATAAAATACCAAAAGCACCTAATAAATGCTAGAAAAATTATAATAAATTATCTAAATTAACATAGTATTTAAATACAATTTTTCTAAGATTTTTACAGCAATTAAAATATATATAAAAATTCAAAACCAGAAAGTAACAATATCTAGAAAAATAATTAATTATAAATTAAGGATAATACATAATCAAAATCTACAGATGTTGTCGGATGATAAAATAAATATCCCCAACGTGTCCAGAATGGTCAAATCAGCTAGGATAGCCTACCCATAAGTCCAATTTGGACACAGGGGCAAAACGGTAATTTCGGGTCAAAATGATGTCCACCGTTGGACACACTTTACACCGAAAAACGTGTCGGGATAGAAGTCTATAAAACCTAGCAAATTATATGTCCACGAATCCAGAATGATGATATGAACCCAACGGTATGTCCAAAATGGAATTCCGATGTGCCGATCTCAAAATGATACGTTGACACGACACTTGGTATCCGGTTTGCACGGAAATACGTGCCGGAGCAAATGTCTTCAAAACTCAGCAAATTATATGTCAACGAGTCCAGAATGACGATACGAACTCAACGGTATATCCGGAATTGGATTCCGATGAGCCGATCTCAAAGTGATCCATTGACTCGAAAAGTGGGACCCGCTTTGCACCGAAATGCGTGCCAGGGCCCACGTTCTCCAAATCAAGCAAATTTTATATGAAAACATGCCAGAACGATGCCACGAGTCTACTGGTGGTGTCAGAAATTGAATCCGGAGTCCCGGGTTCAAAAATGGAATTTAACAAGTGCAAATTAAAGAATTCGGATGGCCAACTTTGGCGTCGAATTCAACCAACCAAACGTGCTTAAAATGAAATGAAATATAAAGGAGACAGGAAGATGGTTATACCAGCTGTGCACCGGAACTGACGGTGTGCAAAACGGAGCTGCGACGGCGAAGTTACGAGCTGAAGAAGTCGGCTCCACGAAACTGTCCAAAAACAGTTCAATTTAGAGTGTCAACTTGGTGGCCAGTTTTGAGGTATCAAACGACAAAATTAACGGACGAAAATTGACAGGAGTGAAGTACTATATACCGACGACAGAGCAAATATTTCGCCGATCCAACGGTCGGATCTCCCAGAAAATACGCGCGAAGTCACTGTCCCGAAACATAATTTCTGAAACTTATCGCGCGCGCGTCGACGGGATTTCGTGCGAAATGCACGAATAGCCTATGCGTCGCGTCGGGGAGGAAGGCGGCGGCCAGGGGGTGATCGCCGGGGGGTCGTGCACCCGTGGGAGGGGGTCGTCGGAGCCACGGTGGCCGGCGACGGCGCGGCCAGCGCTGCCAGCGCGCACGCGGCCTGGCGCCGTGCTGCTGCGGCTGTGCGCTGGTGCGCTGCGACGGCGCGACCGTGCTCGGCCAGGTCGGCGACGGCGGGGGATGCACAGCGGTGGTCGAGATGTTGATGGTAGTGGTGGCCATGGCGTAGTGGTGTCGGTTTGGGGATGATGGTGATGGTGGTTGCTAAGGTGTTGGGATGATGGTGTGTGAAGAAGGAGGAGGAGGAGGAGATGAGCTCGGGTGGCCGACTCGGCCAGGGAGGCGGCCGGGCTGAGCTCCGGTGAGGAGTGAGGTGGTCGGGAGGCTGAGTGTTGCTGTTGGCTGTGGTGGTAGCCGTGAGTGTGGAGAGGAAGAGAGTGTGAGGGAGTAGAGATGTGTATGTTATGTGTGTTAATAATAGAGTGAGAGAGAGGTGTGTAATGCTTGTGGTCCGTATTACGTATTTCTGGAATACGTGTACGTATTTTATTCTGTATTTGCATGATTCCTTGTTAGCTTGTATCTTGGCTTGGTTATTTCTTGGCTTGGTTCGGCTGGCTCGGTTTTCTTTGGTTCAATATGAACCAATATGAGCCGCATGCGCCCCCTCCTTCCTGGCCGCATATGCCTGAGCCGCATGACTTTTCATGGTCCTGTGTATTATTATTTATCCTTATTTGCCCATATTTTGTAACTTCTTTATTAGATGTTTTACGTCCATTTTATATCCTTACGCCTTTTGTCGTGAACTTGATAATCATGGATCTGTTTAATATGTATGAAATGATACCTGACATGACATGATAGTGGCCCGCCGTGGCGCACTCCTGACAAGTACACTTGACATGATAACCTGACATGATATATCTTGAGAAGCTGTTGCGACGGCTACCTGACATGACATGACCTGTATAATTACCTGGACACCGTGGACGATTGTGCTTGTACAAATAAACCAGTCCTGTCTTGCATCATGTCTAGGGAGGGAGCTCCTGAGTACCACGGTCAGGAGTACCTATTGAAATGGACTAAGGTTAATAACTAGATTAACACATTAGTCATGAAGAGATTTCCCAGCTACAGGCAATCCCGTTACCTGGGCGCGCCTGGGATCTGTAGCCTGCCGTCGAGTAGGGCACATTTTCAGCACACTGTCATGTGTTGCACCTTTCAAGCCACTTAAGGGTACATGCGTTTCCTGGACGGTGTACCCACCTGAATTCAACCCCTAATTTCGACCTGGGTAACCTGGATGGTCTGCAGGGCTTGTGGCTGTGGAATAATCTCACTGCATCTTGTTAGTAATTAGGCCTGTGACAACCCTAGTTAGTTAAAGTATCAAGCCGTAGTTCTTGCTTGGCCGTGAAATGATTGGATGGAGTCTAACCAGTCTAGTCTTGTCCTGATCCTGTTCCAGATTATTAAATGACCAGAATGCTTGTATTTATTTTACCGATAAATGGTGAGAAACCAAGTTCCGTTCAGACGAAGGGTTACAACCCCGGTCCTTGTTTGGTTTACGGGTTGTAACCTGGTTATCTGAATAGTTCCATGGTTATCTCGTCGTATACCATCCTGATGTGTTTTCTTTATTTTCCAGTTCTTACTTTATTTATATTTTATACTGATTGCTGGTTTTAGTTCCTAAGTGAAGCTTCCTTTGTGACACTTGCTCTTTCTGGGATCTGACCCAGCTGGTTTTGTATGGCCAGATTTCGGAGCAGCTCCAGAGGATCCACCGCTTTTCCAGCCCGATGTAAACACCAGACGTAACCCGGGCAACGAGTGGGTTTATTTTTGCTCTCCCACTTTATTGTAAAAATATTCTTTTGAGGCGTTTAGCCGACGAGCACCTGTTTAGCTCGATTGTATTTACTTATTGTCTGCCTACGGGCTGTAACATGATTGACAGATCCTAGGGTTGATCATGTATGACTAAACTCTTGCTAGTCCTCACATTTTGTAACGACTAGCTTCATGATCAGCTGAATATGTAATATTTGGGACGCCTTATTATTGTATATTTAATGATCATACATCTTGTAACATTTACTTACTAGCTTGTGATTGAGACACTAGGCTTGTTCATGACCATAAGAGACTGTTGGGTTGTAGTAAACCCTCATGTATCTAGACAGCCGTGACCGTATAGCGAGATGGAATTCATTTCAATATACGTAGCTGGCTATGTCTGCCCCCGCTCTCCAGTATTCTAGTTCTGGGGCGTGACATGGTTTAAGTGGTGGCCCATGCAGGTCTTGTAAATCAAGATATGTGAGGGTTTACCGAATAGATGTCTCAATCAGTATTCGTCCTTGATCTCTGCTCGTATCTTCTGAATCCCTGGATTCTTGTCCTGATCATATGCTTGTATCGTTGATCTGTCCTGGTCCTTCCTTATTATTCTCTATGTCGTCTTCTTCAGCGGCATTGTTCGTGGTCCTGCCGATCAGCAAGACAGAGCACCTCCCGCGGACCAGCAGTAACCCGGAGATCAAGTCCAGCACTCCGGAGTGGCCTCCAGAGTCGAGCCTATTGGAGAAGAGCCCCCAGTTCAGCCAGTCCAGCCTGCCGAGCATGATGATGGCACATTAGTAGGACTCGTCAGGACCTTGATAGCTTCCCAGGATCGTCGTGGAGATGCCTTGCAACAGGCAGTGACGGATGCTTTGACCAGAGGAGGTCATCAGGGTAACAGCGCGGCCAACAGCTTCAAGCGCTTGAACCCTCCATTCTTCGACGGTAGTAAAGATGCTATCGCGGCAGATGCATGGCTTCAGGACACAGAGGTGGTTCTAGAAGCAGCCAGGACTCCAGAGAACGAGAAGGTGGCAGTTGTGCGCCTGTAGTTGTTAGATCTTGCCCGCAGCTGGTGGACAGCTCAGGCCGTTGGATTAGCAGCACCTATTGCTTGGGCGGTGTTCAGAGAGAGATTCCAGACCAAGTATTTCGATGCCGTGGCTCGGTACGATCTGCAGACGAGGTTCACAAATCTGAAGCAAGGAGGCAGGACGGTCGATGGATATGCGGCCGAGTTTTCGAGACTCAGTCGGTTTGCTCCCACCTTGGTGGCAACCGAGTATGATAGAGCCCAGCGATTCCAACAGGGGCTTCACCTGGAGATCTTGTTGGCAGTCGAGCAGTTTGAGCATCAGACTTTTGATGCAGTCTTGAGAGCAGTCCGGAGGCATGAGTATACCTCCCAGAGGATTGTGGATAGGACCGGAGGTCGGAAGAGATCTCACGGCCAGATGAATCAGTCTTCAGCACCAGCCCCGGCAGCCAGGGCTTTGACTATTGGAGCTCCGAGGCGAGCGGCCTCCGTGACGTCGGTTCAGCATTCAACTCCGACGCACCCTCAGCAGCAACAGAAGCAGAGGCAGTCTTCCGCAGTGGGATGTTCTCATTGTGGGAAGCCAGGCCATGTAGTGGCAGAATATCGCAGGGCGCAAGGATTGTGTCTGGCCTGTGGAGCACCAGACCACAGGGTTGGATCCTGCCCGAATAGGGGTGGTTCATCATCATCCAACCTTTCTAGCTCTTCGGTGAGAGGACCAGCTCCGGTCCAGCAGCAGCAGCAGCAGCAGTACCCATTGCCGAGGCCCTTGCCGCCTCAGTCCCAGATGTTCTAGCAGCAGAACCCCCAGCAGCATGTTCAAGCCCAAGCCTTGAGTTAGAATAGGCAGCGAGGATTCCAGCAGAGGGGACCAGTACCCCGAGGGCACGGTCAGGCTATGGTGATGACTGCAGAGGAAAGATTGGCACCAGAAGAGGTAGTGGCAGGTACTATTCTCGTCAATTCCTTTCCAGCTTCAGCTTTATATGATTCTGGTGCATCGCATTCTTTTATGTCTGCACGATTCGCGATACGGGTAGGATTGGAACCCGAGTCATTATCAGTAAGGCTCAATATACTTACTGGTAACGGACTTATGGGAGTAGATAGAGTGTTTTCCTCGTGTCGGATCGTAGTTAGCGGTAGAGAATTCCCCGCTAGATTGATAGAGTTTCCGATGGCCGATTATGATGTGGTCTTAGGGATGGATTGGTTGAGGAACCAGTATGCTAGAATAGACTGCCATATTGGTAGGGTTGTTTTTAGCATTCCAGGCGAGCCGGAGTTTTCTTTTTTCCGAGGCGCAGTTGAGCCTTCTTCTCCAGTATTGCGGATGGCAGTAGCAGCAGTGCAGTTGCCCAGAATAGTGGATGAGTTCCTAGATGTTTTCCCAGAAGAGCTACCAGGTATGCCTCCAGAGAGGGAGATCGAGTTCACTATAGACTTGATTCCCGGGACAGCCCCAGTATCAGAGAGAGTCTACAGGATGGCACATTCAGAGTTAGAGATCTTGTACAAAATAATTGAGGAACTCAGAACCAAGGGATTCATTCGTGCTAGTGGATCGCCTTGGGGAGCCCCGATGCTTCTTGTAAAAAAGAATGATGGTACGTCCAGGCTATGTGTTGATTATCGTACCTTGAACTCCGTGACAATCAAGAACAGATACCCTCTCCCGAGGATAGATGACTTATTTGATCAACTCAAGGGAGCTTCAGTATTCTCGAAGATCGACTTGCGCTCAGGATATCACCAGATCAGAGTCAGAGAGCAGGACATCCCGAAGACAGCTTTTAGATCGAGATATGGGCATTGGGAGTTTCTTGTTATGCCTTTTGGAGCAACCAATGCGCCAGCCGTATTCATGGATCTCATGAATCGCATTTTCATGCCTTACTTGGATCAGTTTGTGATTGTGTTCTTGGATGACATCCTGGTCTACAGCAAGAGTGAGGCGGAGCATGAGCAGCATCTCCGTGTGGTTCTTCAGATCCTCAGAGAGCACCAGTTATATGCCAAGTTCAGTAAATGTGAGTTCTGGCTCGATCGCATTTCGTACTTAGGACATATCATCACCAGAGGAGGAGTAGAAGTGGATCTCCAGAAGATTGTGGCTATTGAGTCATGGCCAGTGCCCAGCACAGTCGTAGAAGTTCGCAGTTTTCTTGGATTGGCCGGCTACTATCGACGATTTGTTTCAGATTTTGCTCGAATTTCAGCGCCATTGACGCAGTTGACCCGCAAGGATGCGCAGTTTGCTTGGACAGCTGAGTGTCAGAGTTCTTTTGAGCAGTTGAAGCGAGGCTTGATAACAGCTCCTATTCTCACGCTTCCAGATGGAACCGAAGGATTCTCAGTGTATTGTGATGCTTCAGGCAGGGGCTTAGGATGTGTTCTGATGCAGCATGGGAAGGTAATAGCTTATGCGTCATGACAACTTCGTGATCATGAGAGAAATTACCCAACCCATGACTTGGAGCTGGCAGCAGTGGTGTTTGCACTTAAGTTGTGGAGGTACTACTTGTACGGAGACAGGGTGGAGATTTTTACCGACCACAAGAGCCTGAAGTATATTTTCACTCAGAAGGATCTTAACATGCGTCAGAGAAGGTGGCTGGAGCTTCTTGTGGATTATGATGTCAACTTGCAGTATCATCCTGGGAAGGCCAATGTTGTTGCAGATGCTTTGAGCAGGAGAGCCGGAGCTTATTTCCTAACAGCACAACCAGAGCTGTTAGCAGATCTTCAGAAGATGGGTATTGAAGTTATTCTCCCTTCCAGTGTGGCGTTGATGGCCAGCATACAAGTTCAGTCCACTATAGTCGAGAGGATTCGGATGGCGCAATCGGCAGATTCCAAGCTTCAGCGACTCAGAGCAGAGTGTGAAGCAGGACGAAGACCGGAGTTATGCATTCATGAGGACGGTACACTTAGGCATGGGAAGCGTCTTTGTGTACCCAGTGGAGATATCAGGCAGGAGATCATGTCAGAGGCTCACAGTTCTCAGTATTCCATCCATCCTGGCAGTACGAAGATGTACCGAGATATCCGTCAGCACTTCTGGTGGAATGGCATGAAGCGGGAGATAGCTCGGTTTGTCTCTCGGTGTTTGGTTTGTCAACAAGTTAAAGCTGAACATCAGAGACCGGCTGGACTTCTTCAGCCCTTGCCGATTCCAGAATAGAAGTGGGAGCATGTGACCATGGATTTCGTGACCGGATTACCTAGATCCCCAGCTGGTAGAGATGCTATCTGGGTTATAGTTGATCGTCTCACGAAGGTGGCTCACTTTCTTCCATTTAGAGTTGGCCAGTCGACGGCACAGCTAGCGGTGATGTACCTCAGACAGATTGTCAGATTGCACGATGTGCCAGTCAGTATCACCTCAGACCGAGATTCTAGATTCACGTCGCACTTTTGGCATAGCTTGCAAGAGAGTTTGGGAACTCGTCTCCAGTTCAGTTCAGCTTATCACCCGCAGACAGATGGTCAGTCGGAGCGCACGATCCAGACTCTTGAAGACATGTTGCGGTCTTGCACACTTGACTTTGGTGGTTCGTAGGAAGATCACTTGCACCTGGTGGAATTCTCGTACAACAACAGTTTCCAGGCCAGTATCCAGATGGCACCATTCGAGGCACTGTATGGTAGGAAGTGCAGATCCCCGCTAGCCTGGGATGATGTTGGAGAGAGGCAGATGCTCGGTCCCGAAATAATTGCCCAGACAGTCGAAGTGGTTAGGAGAGTCAGAGATCATCTTCGAGTTGCCCAAGATCGCCAGCGCCATTGGGCCGATTCTCATCGGCGTTCTCTAGAGTTTTCGGTCGGCGATCATGTATTCCTGAGGATTTCGCCTAACCGTGGCGTCATTCGTTTCGGCGTACGGGGCAAGCTTAGTCCTAGGTATATATGACCGTTTGACATTCTGGAGCGAGTAGGAGATGTATCCTATCGTCTCGCTCTTCCGCCGTCGCTAAGCGAGGTGCATAACGTGTTCCATGTATCCCAATTACGATGGTATATCCCGAACCCGAGCCACATCCTGGATCATTCGGAATTGGTTGTTGGTACCAACCTTTCGTATGAGGAGAGGCCCGTGTCTATATTGGACCGGAGAGAGAAGATACTCAAGAACAAGACTATCAAGTTAGTCCGAGTTGCTTGGGGTCATCACTCTTTGGGGGAGTCAACGTGGGAGCGTGAGGATGATATCCGATCGCGATATCCCGACTTGTTTGACTCGTGAGGTATAATGTCTTTCTTATGCCTCATGCCTTCGATTCTTTGCTTGAATGAGTGATTGTCTGCCTAGTTATAGCTTGCATGTGATTAATGTAGCTTGTCATTGCTCCTCTAGCCTCTTGATTAAATTCCGAGGACGGAATTCTTTTAAGGTGGGTAGAGTTGTAATGCTTGTGGCCCGTATTACGTATTTCTGGAATACGTGTACGTATTTTATTCTGTATTTGTATGATTCCTTGTTAGCTTGTATCTTGGCTTGGTTATTTCTTGGCTTGGTTCGGCTGGCTCGGTTTTCTTTGGTTCAATATGAACCAATATGAACCCCCTACCTACCACCACCATTGTATTTATTAATCCATTCTCTCTATTCTCTCTCTTCATTAATCATCTTCTTCTTCCTCATTACTCCCTACCTACCAGAGAGAGAAGAGAGAGCTCTAGGCAAGTGCAACTTGCTTCATGGAGGAACTCCAATTTTATTGCTCCATTCTCTTCCTTGCAACATTTTAACTTACTTTAGAACTTGGCATTTTTACTTTCCATGGCTAGATTCTTGTAGACCTAAGTTTATTTCATTTCGAATTTCTTGGGTTTTGATCTACTTAATCTTGTTATTTCTGAGTTTTGATGGTTCCATGTTGTAGAGAATTTCGTTCTACCCCATTTTGACCTATGGGAGTTCGGATTTGGGCTCCGAATGATGGAGTTATGGAGCTTGAGAACTTGGCTCTCATGGTGTTCTCCTTCTCTGAAGTTTTGGAGAAGATGAACAGTGCTTGACTTGACCGCATGAATATTCATGCGGCAAGTGTTCTCTTCAGCCGCATGGCTGGAAGTACTTGAGCCGCATGAGGGCCAAACTCTTCTGGCCGCATAAACTCGCTCAAATTCCCAGCCGCATAAGTTCTGAACTCTGCAGCCGCATGCGCCATTCCCGCTGGCCGCATGAGACTTGCTTGACCCAGCCGCATGAAGAACCCCAGACCCTGGCCGCATGGACTTCTGAGCCCAGGCCGCATGACCCTGATTAATCCTGATCGCATATGCATCCTTCATTTCCTGAGCCGCATGGGCTTCTCCTAAGCCGCATGAGCCTGATCCTATCCAGTCGCATGGACCTTCCCCCGCTGGCCGCATAAAGATCTTGTTTCCGAGCCGCATATGCGCTCGTATCCTCTGGCCGCATGCGCCCCCTTGTCCTGGCCGCATGGGATCCTGTGACCCTGGCCGCATGAGCCCTCTTATTTGAGCCGCATGCGCCCCCTCCTTCCTGGCCGCATATGCCTGAGCCGCATGACTTTTCATGGCCCGCCGTGGCACACTCCTGACAAGTACACTTGACATGATAACCTGACATGATATATCTTGAGAAGCTGTTGCGACGGCTACCTGACATGACATGACCTGTATAATTACCTGGACACCGTGGGCGATTGTGCTTGTACAAATAAACCAGTCCTGTCTTGCATCATGTCTAGGGAGGGAGCTCCTGAGTACTACGGTCAGGAGTACCTATTGAAATGGACTAAGGTTAATAACTAGATTAACACATTAGTCATGAAGAGATTTCCCAGCTACAGGCAATCCCGTTACCTGGACGCGCCTGGGATCTGTAGCCTGCCGTCGAGTAGGGCACATTTCCAGCACACTGTCATGTGTTGCACCTTTCAAGCCACTTAAGGGTACATGCGTTTCCTGGACGGTGTACCCACCTGAATTCAACCCCTAATTTCGACCTGGGTAACCTGGATGGTCTGCAGGGCTTGTGGCTGTGGAATAATCTCACTGCATCTTGTTAGTAATTAGGCCTGTGACAACCCTAGTTAGTTAAAGTATCAAGCCGTAGTTCTTACTTGGCCGTGAAATGATTGGATGGAGTCTAACCAGTCTAGTCTTGTCCTGATCCTGTTCCAGATTATTAAATGACCAGAATGCTTGTATTTATTTTACTGATAAATGGTGAGAAACCAAGCTCCGTTCAGACGAAGGGTTACAACCCCGGTCCTTATTTGGTTTACGGGTTGTAACCTGGTTATCTGAATAGTTCCATGGTTATCTCGTCGTATACCATCCTGATGTGTTTTCTTTATTTTCCAGTTCTTACTTTATTTATATCTTGTGCTGATTGCTGGTTTTAGTTCCTAAGTGAAGCTTCCTTTGTGGCACTTGCTCTTTCTGGGATCTGACCCAGCTGGTTTTGTATGGCCAGATTTCGGAGCAGCTCCAGAGGATCCACCGCTTTTCCAGCCCGATGGTGAACACCAGACGTAACCCGGGCAACGAGTGGGTTTATTTTTGTTCTCCCACTTTATTGTAAAAATATTCTTTTGAGGCGTTTAGCCGACGAGCACCTGTTTAGCTCGATTGTATTTACTTATTGTCTGCCTACGGGCTGTAACATGATTGACAGATCCTAGGGTTGATCATGTATGACTAAACTCTTGCTAGTCCTCACATTTTGTAACGACTAGCTTCATGATCAGCTGAATATGCAATATTTGGGATGCCTTATTATTGTATATTTAATGATCATACATCTTGTAACATTTACTTACTAGCTTGTGATTGAGACACTAGGCTTGTTCATGACCATAAGAGACTGTTGGCTTGTAGTAAACCCTCATGTATCTAGACAGCCGTGACCGTATAGCGAGATGGAATTCATTTCAATATACGTAGCTGGCTAAGTCTGCCCCCGCTCTCCAGTATTCTGATTCTGGGGCGTGACAAGGTGTGTGTATAAGTAGAGAGAGAGAGTGATAATAGATATTATAGAGAGAGAGGAGAGTGGGATTGATGTCGGTCCAAGGGGGGAGTGCTGTGAGGTGGTATGGGGAGAGTAGGTGTAAAGGGGGAGAGAGAGTGAGATATTATGTATGGGTGTGTGTATATACAAAATAGAAAGAGAGAGAGAATGAGAGAGATATTTAGAGAGAGAGAGAGTAGTCGGTTGGGGAGGGGGAGAAGTGTGTGCTGGTAGAGAGAGGGGAGAGGGTGATGTGGTGTTTATGTTGAGAGAGAGAGAGAGATACATATATATATATATATATTTAATAAATATATATATATAGGTATATATATATAAAGAGAGATAGAGAGAGAAAAGTATAGAGAGAGGGAGGAGAGAGAGATATTTTCTAAATAGGAGAAATAGGAAAATTATGTAGGGTATTTGGGCAGTCATGAAAGGGCAACATGGATCATGGGTTCGGGTTCGGTCGAACCGGGTCGGGTCGAAATCGGACAGGGGGCAATATTCGAATTAAATGCGTATTTATAATCATGGAAAAATAAATAATATACGGGGACTCCAATAAATGGGACACAAGCGTCATGTGGGTAGTAGGCTTCATATGGGCCACGTCCATACTTTGGGTCGACTAGGTTGGATCGATGTCGGGTCCCGAAATTAAATTGGAAATTAAATCGGGTTTCATGGTAGATAATTAATCGGCCTAAATTAAACCGAAAGTTGTACGAAGGAAATGGAGCACAAAATGGAGTGTCTGAGTGGGACACGAAGGTCATGGGTGGAGAGTGTCTCGAGTAGATCATTCATGAGAAGTTGGTTCTGAGAAAACGACTGGTCTGGTGCTCCTAAATTAAAAGCCACGACAACGTGTAAACGACGATCAAAGATAAAAGTGGAAATAATTATTGAATGATTAATCGATCTAAGTTGACCCGAACTTGCGCGATACAAAAAGAGCACA
This sequence comes from Iris pallida, assembly GCA_029216955.1. Taxonomy (NCBI): domain Eukaryota; kingdom Viridiplantae; phylum Streptophyta; class Magnoliopsida; order Asparagales; family Iridaceae; genus Iris; species Iris pallida. The sequence continues at coordinate 205,340 of JANAVB010029419.1, read as the reverse complement.
AGGGAACGAGTTCAAGTGGGACAGGATATATCAAAACGAAGATAGTCTTGTCTACTTCAAAACTCGTGAAGAGAGTTTACAGAGATTGGCATCCCTGACGCTCCAGAAGTCAAAGTCATAGAAAGGCACATAAATGATGAAAACAATTAAATAATAATATATTTATCGAAAACAATTCATTCAGAAAAATAAAAATAAACCCTGAAATTCAGGGGGCTTACATCCTACCCACCTTATAAAAATTTCGTCCTCGAAATTAAAAATCATCCAACCAGTCAAACTATAACATGTAGCTACTCTGGCTACGATACTCAATCTGTTATCCTTGTAATCATCTGTTCTGTTTCTCCTACAAACTTTTTGGTTCAGGTTCAACAATGGTCCTTCTATCATAAACTACGTCATAAATCCTTTAGAATCTTCCATACTAACATGGAACCTTTATGTATACCCTAAACTATAGGTCATTCTTTGGGTATGTTTATAAGCCAAAAATGCTTAATCCTCAATCCATATTTCCAACCTCAAATATAAATACTGGATTTCCTTATCGTATCCTAAGTATCCATATTCTATCAATCCACAGTTCCTTAGCATCATTTGTCGTCAATCATTTCCTACAGCTTCTCCTTGAAATTATACGTTCAATTCTTATCCTTGGCGTAGAGCCTTCTTCTTTTTACTCAATAAGTCCTCCGAATATAAATCCTCGATTTCAAACTCCCGATTTATTAATTATCAATGTACATATGTCTTTGTCTTGTTCCATGTCTTTTTAACTGATATTTTCTCGATCTCGTATACAATACGATAACTCATTCTAACTTATTCTATATCAATCCACATATCGATCTACCCTCTAATCACATGTAATTAGCTATAGATAACCAACCAAAATTCTACAAATGCTAAATCCTCAAACTGCTAAGCACAAGATTCTAATCCTTAATCCATAGTCATAACAATATACTATCTCATTTCTCCATTTTTGATACCCTATCATCAAGTCATACTATCAATACAATCGTTCTTAGTGGTTTCCAAGTCTACTACAGTCAGTCGCTTATACTTGTCCTATAAGCTTAATCTAACCAATCCCTAGGAAAAGTATTTATCACAATCACACAATACATTTATAGTTATACTACAGGATCAGTCAACAAAGTTTTGCTATTTCGGTCGTCTATCAAGCAGAAGGTAACAAGGCCTAAGACTGGGTCGAGCAATCCATAACAGTGTCCAAACAAGTTAAAGGGTCAAACAAGACAGAAAAGTTTATTAGAATATCTTCAAGAATGATACGAAGACAACGAGATGTATAACGAGAAGAATTACCAAAGAGGTTAACGAAAAAGAGTTTAGTCAAGTCATAGAAAAGATGGAACACAAAAATAATTATGTCCAAAAGATAACATGAAAGCAATCCTATTGGAGAGTCCTAGAGAACCTGTAATTCTAGTTGTAGATGTAGATAGATCAGAGTTGATCAAGACGGAGAAGAATGATAATAAGAATTTATTCTTACTCAATCGGTCATAACGAAGTGAACCAAGCTGAGATATGATCTGATAACCATATACGTCTTCCTGAAATCATATTGCCAGAATTTTTGCCACACCAGTAAGCCTAGATGCAATAAACGATAGAGTCATAACTAAGGTATACTCCCTAAAATCATATTATCTAGAATCCTCGCCACGCCAACCGGTATGGCTGCGAGAAAATCTAAATTCTATGAATAGGATAATATATCCGAAATCAGGCTCTATGTTTTTGTCATACCAGCTAATATGGCTGCGATAAATTCTAAACTCCATAAATAAAGCAGACGTTTACCTTATCAGGATATATCATAATTCAATCCACAAAATTTATCACGATGCAAGATCAAAGTTAACAACAAAATCAGAAATTAAATTCAACAACGAATTTAAAGAAGAGCAAATGGAAATAAGTGGAAACTGATTTCTAGATAAGATTAGAGTGAGATCCTCAGGGGTCATCCCAAGGGTACAAACTTGGTCTAAATTGTAACATACTGAATTTCAAACAAGATACTAAATACAGTAAACGGTCCTATGCTGTGATGAGTTCTCCTATATTGCAATCCTAGTAATCCTCTAGGTGTTCTAAATGCTATTCCTAGTGTTAACAAGTTGTCCTAGATCCTAATTGCAGGCATGCTTGGTACAATAACGTAACCAAACAATTTAGTCTGGACCTGCATGGGCCGCCAAAAAAACATGTCACGACCCGTTACCCAAATTGTTGGGTCGGGCCGAGCCATGTCCAGCCTACGTTTGGTCAAAGCGTAGTAAGCTGTTCTAAGAATAGACAATAAAGAATCTAAGCAGCTAACAGTTCTAAAATCATATTTAAAGTTCATCACAACACAGCATCTATAAGCGAAGGTAACATGAGCACAAACTTAATAATACATAACCAAAGTATCTAACTGGAGACAAAGTCCAGTATCCAAATATAAGAACAGACCAAAATCTAAGTCTCAAAACACATGAAAATAACTAAGCAAGGTTCCCCGCTGGGGCCTCTTCTGGAGCTAAGGCCAGGTCCTCAATGCAGTACCATAATATGTAACACATAGTGTTTCATCCTTGAAATGTGAACCTACAACGTTATCCTGTCAGGACGGGAGCAAGTACAACCTCTACAACTAAAGTGCTGAACATATAATGAAAGAGATGTACAACAAGAAACATGGTGTGATAAGTCTGTAAATAAGAAATACTGGAAACATGGCCTCATGGTACAACTGGGATCACAGTATCATAGTAACACAGGAAACATGGCATATCTGGAATCATAGTATAACTCATAATCTATCATGGCAAGGATACATATGTCATATAGACAGATGTATATATAATGTTTAAAACTGGAGCAGGTACGTGATCGGTCAAGAGGTGCTGAGGGTGGAGTGCCACCAGTAAGAACAATATGTACTTCCGTACCTGCCTAAATGTACACACGTACAAGTGCCTCGGGATATTGGCCTCTGGCAAGGTCTACATGCATAATGTCGGCCCTACACGGCCAAGGTCGTAGCGTGGGGCTATGATCACGTACTCAACTATCAGTTTCCCCATAACCCATATTCTAACATGTGAGAGATACGAGAACAGTAAAACATGTGGGAAATACTGGGAGCAGTATAAGCACGGCAGGTACTGGGAGCAGTACAAAATATGTGAATACTCAGAGCCGTATAAAGCATAGTGAAACATGTGCTGAGAACCAGTAAGAAGCATGTGAAGATATGATAACTGTCCTAAGCATGGTAGGGACCAATTTAATGTAACATGTGAAGATTTAACTTGCAGTTATTCAGAAAGCAGTATTTTAACAAGGTTAATACATGTTCTAGCATTAAAAGACAGTAAATGAGTGTGTAGATAAACTTGCCTCGAGCAAAGCAAGAATACTAGTACGAAGATATAGATGCCTGGTGTCCTGTCAATAGTGATATACAAACTCAGTTCTAAGCTATGTTCAATAATACACTAGTGGTGTGACACAACTCCTAACTGGATACTAGCCAAGTGGGGACCTAGCATAAAAGTCTAATGTGATGTGCCACTATATCCAAACTAACTCTCTAGGGTCTTTACACTAGTGCGGGGTGAGGTCCAATACTATAACAACTCAAATCAACGCAAAACTTGCAAGTTGTAACTACTCAATAAATAAATCAAACGGTACACTAAGTTCCAACAATTTTAGAGATAGACAAAAAGCTTAAATATATATAAAATAAAGTACCAAAATAATCCTTGTTAATTATAGAAATTTATACTAATTTTTTTGGGATTTATAAACCTTCATAAATATTTATTAAAAATCAGCAAACATAAATATACTAAAAATGAGTTCTGTTTTTCTATTTTTATAAAATACCAAAAGCACTTAATAAATGCTAGAAAAATTATAATAAATTATCTAAATTAACATAGTATTTAAATACAATTTTTCTAAGATTTTTACAGCAATTAAAATATATATAAAAATTCAAAACCAGAAAGTAACAATATCTAGAAAAATAATTAATTATAAATTAAGGATAATACATAATCAAAATCTACAGATGTTGTCGGATGATAAAATAAATATCCCCAACGTGTCCAGAACGGTCAAATCAGCTAGGATAGCCTACCCATAAGTCCAATTTGAACACAGGAGCAAAACGGTAATTTCGGATCAAAATGATGCCCGCCGTTGGACACACTTTGCACCGAAAAATGTGTCAGGATAGAAGTCTATAAAACCTAGCAAATTATATGTCCACGAATCCAGAATGATGATACGAACCCAACGGTATGTCCAAAATGGAATTCCGATGTGCCGATCTCAAAATGATACGTTGACGCGACACTTGGTATCCGGTTTGCACGGAAATACGTGCCGGAGCAAATGTCTTCAAAACTCAGCAAATTATATGTCAACGAGTTCAGAATGACGATACGAACTCAACGGTATATCCGGAATTGGATTCCGATGAGCCGATCTCAAAGTGACCCGTTGACTCAAAAAGTGGGACCCGCTTTGCACCGAAATGCGTGTCAGGGCCCACGTTCTCCAAATCAAGCAAATTTTATATGAAAATATGCCAGAACGCCGCCACGAGTCTACTGGTGGTGTCAGAAATTGAATCCGGAGTCCCGGGTTCAAAAATGGAATTTAACAAGTGCAAATTAAAGAATTCGGACGGCCAACTTTGGCGTCGAATTCAACCAACCAAACGTGCTTAAAATGAAACGAAATATAAAGGAGACAGGAAGATGGTTATACCAGCTGTGCACCGGAACTGACGGTGCGCAAAATGGAGCTGCGACGGCGAAGTTACGAGCTGACGAAGTCGGCTCCACGAAACTGTCCAAAAACAGTTCAATTTAAAGTGTCAACTTGGTGGCCAGTTTTGAGGTATCAAACGACAAAATTAACGGACGAAAATTGGCAGGAGTGAAGTGCTATATACCGAGATTGCGACGGAGCAAATATTTTGCCGATCCAACGGTCGGATCTCCCAGAAAATATGCGCGAAGTCGCTGTCCCGAAACATAATTTTTGAAACTTCTCGCGCGCGCGTCGACGGGATTTCGTGCGAAATGCACGAATAGCCTATGCGTCGCGTCGGGGAGGAAGGCGGCGGCCAGGGGGTGATCGCCGGGGGGGTCGCGCACCCGTGGGGGGAGGGGTCGCCGGAGCCACGGTGGCCGGCGACGGCGCGGCCAGCGCTGCCAGCGCGCGCGCGGCCTGGCGCCGTGCTGCTGCGGCTGTGCGCTGCGACGGCGCGGCCGTGCTCGGCCAGGCCGGCGACGGCGGGGGATGCACAGCGGTGGTCGAGATGTTGATGGTGGTGGTGGCCATGGCGTAGTGGTGTCGGTTTGGGGAAGATGATGATGGCCATGGTGATGGTGGTTGCTAAGGTGTTGGGATGATGGTGTGTGAAGAAGGAGGAGGAGGAGATGAGCTCGGGTGGCCGACTCGGCCAGGGAGGTGGCCGGGCTGAGCTCCGGTGAGGAGTGAGGTGGTCGGGAGGCTGAGTGTTGCTGTTGGCTGTGGTGGTAGCCGTGAGTGTGGAGAGGAAGAGAGTGTGAGGGAGTAGAGATGTGTGTGTTGTGTGTGTTAATAATAGAGTGAGAGAGAGGTGTGTGTATAAGTAGAGAGAGAGAGTGATAATAGATATTATAGAGAGAGGGGAGAGTGGGATTGATGTCGGTCCAAGGGGGGAGTGCTGTGAGGTGGTATGGGGAGAGTAGGTGTAAAGGGGGAGAGAGAGTGAGATATTATGTATGGGTGTGTGTATATACAAAATAGAAAGAGAGAGAGAATGAGAGAGAGATATTTAGAGAGAGAGAGAGAGAGTAGTCGGTTGGGGAGGGGGAGAAGTGTGTGCTGGTAGAGAGAGGGGAGAGGGTGATGTGGTGTTTATGTTGAGAGAGAGAGAGATACATATATATATATATATATATATATATATATATATATATATATATATGTATGTTTATATATATATATAGGTATATATATATATAAAGAGAGATAGAGAGAGAAAAGTATAGAGAGAGGGAGGAGAGAGAGATATTTTCTAAATAGGAGAAATAGGAAAATTATGTAGGGTATTTGGGCAGTCATGAAAGGGCAACATGGATCATGGGTTCGGGTTCGGTCGAACCGGGTCGGGTCGAAATCGGACAGGGGGCAATATTCGAATTAAATGCGTATTTATAATCATGGGAAAATAAATAATATACGGGGACTCCAATAAATGGGACACAAACGTCATGTGGGTAGTAGGCTTCATATGGGCCACGTTCATACTTTGGGTCGACTAGGTTGGATCGATGTCGGGTCCCAAAATTAAATTGGAAATTAAATCGGGTTTCATGGTAGATAATTAATCGGCCTAAATTGAACCGAAAGTTGTGCGAAGGAAATGGAGCACAAAATGGAGTGTCTGAGTGGGATACGAAAGTCATGGGTGGAGAGCGTCTCGAGTAGATCATTCATGAGAAGTTGGTTCTGAGAAAACGACTGGTCTGGTGCTCCTAAATTAAAACCACGGCAACGTGTAAACGACGATCAAAGATAAAAGTGGAAATAATTATTGAATGATTAATCGGTCTAAGTTGACCCGAACTTGCGCGATACAAAAAGAGCACAAGGGAACGAGTTCAAGTAGGACAGGATATATCAAAACGAAGATAGTCTTGTCTACTTCAAAACTCGTGAAGAGAGTTTACAGAGATTGGCATCCCTGACGCTCCAGAAGTCAAAGTCATGGAAAGGCACATAAATGATGAAAACAATTAAATAATAATATATTTATCGAAAACAATTCATTCAGAAAAATAAAAATAAACCCTGAAATTCAGGGGGCTTACAAGTGCGCTCATCTCGACGGATAGCAACAAATCCCAAGTATATATATATATATATAAGGCCGGGACCAAAGAGGCAACGGGTAACTGGAGAATTCTCCATGAACTATTTGATCAATCTAGTCATTAATCCTAGCCATATTCAGTATGAATCCTTGACCGTGGGAAACCAGGGATTCATGTCCTAGACATGATGCAAGACAAGACAGGTTTATTTGTACAAACACATTCACCTACGGTGTCCAGGCCATTTATTCTTGTCAAGTCGTGTTAGCCGTCGCAACAACATTAAGTTATCAAGTCAAGTTACAAGTCAAGTCAAATCAAGTCAAGTCAAGTCAAATCATGTCATGTCAAGTCAAGAGTGCGCCGCCACGGGCCACTATCAAGTTATCAAGTCACAAGGATTAAGTACAAGTTACAAGTTAGGTGTGCACCCCACTGGGTCATTAGCAAGGAGATCAGAGAATACCAGGATCATAATTTACAGAAAATCCCGAAAACCGTACTAGTCATAAACAATTACTTGAAAATCGTGTTAGGCCATGTCGGGTCAAGATAGTCGTGCTGTGTTGAACAGATCTCAGAAAAACCCAATCCATAAAAGAGAAACCAAGCCGAGAAATAAAACCAATACTCCAAAAGCCAAAGGGTTAAGCAAGGGGCCAGGGGGTTGGGCATACGTGCAAGAGCACACACGCAGGGAGCATACACGCAAAAGCACGCACGCAGGGGAGCAGCGTACGCACAAAAGCACGCACGCAGGAGAGCTGCGTACGCACAAAAGCACGCACGCAGGAGAGCTGCGTACGCACAAAAGCACGCACGCAGGAGAAAATGTACGCTCAGGTCATGCGTACGCTCAAGTCTGCGTACCAGGGCACGCTCAAGTCTGCGTACCAGGGCACGCTCAAGTCTGCGCAAGAGACACGCTTCCAACAGGAAGCGTACTCAAGTCTGCGTACGCAAGAGACACGCTTCCAACAGGAAGCGTACTCAAGTCTGCGTACGCTACGCTAAAGAGCACGCGCAGCTCAGTGGCGTAAGCTAAGAAGCTCTACACACTGCTCACTGTCTTCTCCAAACAGCAAGAACTCTATGGTTGAATCCAAGCTTCAAAAGTTCATAACTTGGCCATCCGAACTCCAAATCCGGATTTCCAAAGTTCCAACTTGGGTAAAATTGAATTCTCTTCCACATAGAGACATCAAAACCCATAAAAATTCAACTTAAATAGATCAAAACCATACAAATCCAAAAATAGAGAAAACTTAGATCTAGAACAATGAAGACTCCAAATCACAAAATGCCAAGTTCTAATGTTGATCACCATGTCCTAATCTAGCAAATGGATAAATAAAATAGGTTTCTCATGTGGTGGCAAGGTGCACTTGCCTATGGGTGTGGAGAGTTGTGTGGAGGAAGAAGAAGAAGAAGAAGAAATTAATGGAGGTTGTAATGAAGAGAGAGAGAGTTAGATGGGAATTATAAAGAGGGTGGGTTGTGGTGGAATGAAGGTGGAGTATAGGCTAAGGTGTTCCAATACACATTAAACCAAACCAAACCAACCCAAACCAATTAAAACCGAGCCAAGTCAAAACCCAAAATACGAGCCAAGTCAAAACCCAAAATACGAGAGTTACCGAAATTCCACAAGTTGAGAAAAATAAAAAAATGTGCCAAAAATCCAGATACGAGTATAAACACTACACCAAAATAGACAATTTGTGACATAATTTTTTTTGCAATTAGTAACGGTTATTACCGTGGCAGTCTTGTAACTGTAATAACCGTTACAATAAATAAAAAATCGTTACTAAAATTCAAATTTTATTTTATTTTATTTTATAAAATTTTGGTGACACTAAAAACCGTTAGAACAAAGAAAAAAAATCCCTGCCCCCATTTTTCATATATCCCGACACCGAATATCAATTGAGAAAATTTCACTTCCCGCACTAATTTTTCACCGTTCCCTCTACTTCCCCTATCTCGACTTTCCTTCTCCACGACCTAGTTCTCATTCCTACTACTCAATTTCTTCTGCTCTAAAAAAATTAGGGCGATCCATAGTCCAACGATGTCTACAAGTGAAGGAGACGGTCATCGTTGGTCCGCGTGACCAAAATGCCTACGGAAGCTACGACGCTACCTCCCATCGTCGATTCCTCCACCTCCGCTCCTCCGGGCCCACCTCAAGGACAGGGCTTAGACATCTGCGGCATCGAGATCGACGACGGCGCCAACCCCGTCGACCGCCACCCCTTTCGGAGGAGCACCATTTTCTTGCTCGACAATGAGGTTAGGGTTAGGGTTTTGTTCTATTTTGAGACTAATTTGTTTTTCTTTTCCAGGGGATCGCCTCACTCGACATCACGGTCGTGGCGTCCACCGCAATCGATTCAAGCTGAAACTAGGCTCCTACTTGGAAAATATAGGAGTCAAGCTCAAGAAAATTATGTGTTCTTGGATCGACTCATTACCACCATAGTAAGCTACTATATGCTTTAACCAGCAATTGCAGTGATATGTGGTTGTAATTTTATTCTTTGTGCCTGTCTAAATGTATTGGTGCCTTCATACTAAGTGATACTGAACCTTTCTTTCTAACTTTGCATATTCCTTACCATTTTTAAGAACCATCTATGCGATCATAGTCTGTCAGTTTTTATCTATAGGAAACCTTCAAAAATTTCTTGAAGGTTTCTTCATCAATTCTAGTGCCGCGTTCATAGTTGGAATCGGCAATGAGCATGTCGCGACCATGATGAACCCTGTAAATGCTCAGGCGTGGACCCAACAACATCTTCAGCCTTACATTGCCAGTACCCAGCTCACTTGCATTACTGTCGGATCGAAGTTATCTCCGGTAATGACACCCTTATCAAATCCAGCCACCTTCCAGGATTGCAGTCTGTGTACCGGGCTCTTGTCTTCCTTGGTCTTACTTTTTCATCATAAGAAGAACAAGAGAGGTCATTTTGATGATCCTATTCTATCTATTGCTATTGTTTTTTAGGTGGATCATTTAAGTGAGGCGGTTTTTTTACCATTTGATATCTGAGTTTGCTGCTTAATTTCCAATATTTCAAATATAGGAGGGCATTTCTTGGTTGTATAATGTTTTCTTTTCTTGGTGAATCATCTTGGATTTCTCTTTGGTTATGTTGATTTAAAATATTGTATTGGATGTGCTGATAGTTTTGTCATACTAATCTTTGTCGGCGTTGTTGTCTTTGTATGTCTGTGCATATATGAATACCAAAAGTTTCTTCTGTGTTCTTATGTTCTGGCTTCCTAACGAATGGTTCTCTCTTTGTTATGAAACATACATTTTTAATATATTGTAGTTGTAATTTACTTTTTGACATTTTCCCCTTATTTTTGTTAGGCAATACTTTAGATTGAGCTTCTGAAAATCTTGGGCCTATCGAGCTTCATTCCCTGGTGTGAAACTATTTTGCCTATTCTTCTTAAATGAAATTTAATGAATTAATTAATTATTGTACAGAAATATTGTGCTTGTTAGTCTTAAATAAAGTTTAGTTGCTTTGATTTAATCATTTGTATATACATGTTATAGATTCTACAGAAACATTCGACGGTTCCTCCAAAATGATACTTAATATTAGGTGTCATTGTTGTTTTTCTTTTGTAAATTGAATAGATCAAAATACTACTTTGGATAGTCTTCTTTATATTGGTAACTTTGCAAAGAAAAAAAAATACTTCTATAGTCCCATGCTGAATCGTAACAGGTCCTCAAACTTCTTAGTTGATCTCTTACCTTGGTCAATTAACACCATTGAAGTCGACAATTATGAAATTCCTGCATAATAGGCTATAGTATTGTCTAAATTGAGTCTAATATAAAAGCAATAATCTTAACTTATGCTAACGAGAAAGCCTAACTAATTCATTTATTTGAATTGATCTAAATCAAGGATCTTTGTACATTATCCTGACCCTCCACAAATTCTAATTGTTAAGTAAATGACAAGAATGCCTCTCATTCTTTTCTACCTTCTTTTCCATTTTGGCTTTATCGTTGAATTGGCACTAATTTTTGGAGTTTGCTGTCAGATGAGTAACTAGCCACAGAAATTTGCTTATATTTCTTGCCTTGCCTTTTCAACTTTATTTGTTGCCAACACAAGTGATATGCATGAGAGAGAGTGATACTTGTTAGAATGAGGACAGTTTTAAACTGACAAAATATTAAAACTTCGACCTGTACAAAAGTATCATTACACTATTCAGATAGACAAGTACCTGCATATATGAGTGTGAATTGCTCCTTTCTGGAAGCCTCTGGTCCTAAGTTGCATGGTAGATCAAAGAACTTCATTGGATGGTGAGGTTTATCATCATGTTTTAAGCATACATTAACAATTTCCAATCAATAAATGGTTCTCCTCAATAATGACATGATGGGAAGGGCATCAAGGAGAGGGTGATGTTGCTTTGTCAGGTCTTGTTTCTTATTGCCTACCAGTTTTATGTGTGTAGTTATGGTTTTATCTTTATGTATGAAAATGTTATATGAGATTTTCTCCTGGCAGCAAAAGTTCTCATTTTACTATGTTTTCATGGATGTGATATTTCACTGTTTTTATGTGTACTATTGCACTCAAATCTTGATTGCAGATAAATGATCGCTATGAGTTCCCTGTGCAATTGGACCTTGATAGAGAGAATGGAAAATATCTTTCTCCAGATGTCGATAGGACAGTTCGGAACCTCTATACTCTTCATAGGTACTATGTATTTTGCTTGCTAAGTCTGTTGTTTAAATTTACTATAATTTTGTACAGATGTGTGGTTTGGTTATGAGGACACTAACCAAACTTTAATTTCTTATGACCTTGATTTGCTTTGCCTTGCTGCACCCAAATTTTGTAGATAGGTGCAGTTTGACAATTTGTCTTCTAAAATATAAAATTAAAGCAATCACCACAAAGCCTCTGTTCCTAATTTTAGGATCGTCTACATCAATGATGAACCCTCATCATCCATTCTGCTGTGTTTATGGCATCCCTCTGACATTCGCTACTGAGGGACTCCTTAGTATTTGATATGTATACTAAAATATAAAATTGATTTTTTTTTTATCTTACATGCAAAGGGCTGTTGTTTGAAAGAAGACTTTTCTTGTCGTTTCTTCAAAATTTGGACAATGTTTTAATTGATTAGTGTCTGACTGCATAGTAGGCATTATCTACTCCAACGATTGGTGGCATTACACCTCATCATCCATTCTGCTCATTTTAGGGTTCAATTATTGCATCAATTTAAATTCATTTTCTATTACAAGATGGTGGAATTTTGCAATATGAGCTTCCTGGAAAGATTTAACTTCGGGAGAATGTTAAATTCATTGATATCAATGTGGTTGCCATGCAGTGTTGTGGTCTATGCATGAACAAGGACAAGATACTCATGTTGAATTCATATAAGATGTGAACATGTCATGACACCAACCTTGACATGACCATGCTTCCTACATTATGTATACCTTAAAACTGTTCAAATCATCTCCATTACCTCTAGATTCTGGATGTTAATAGAGGAAAAGACAGCAGCAATGCAAAACAAACTTCGTGGTGAGGAGTGGCTTTGCTCATTGGTTAGGTGAAGTTTGTCAAGTTAATTATATAAGAAGTGTTTCTTGTCTATGTATAACCACATGTTATCATTATTTAGTTCATCTTGTCATGTCTTTGGTTTTGTTTGTCTAGACCCCATAACTGTTATGGTGCCAAAATTTCTTCTTGTTTTCGGTTCAAGCTGATATAATTATTTCTACCAATGAGTGGAAACATGACATTTTTGTTGAAAGGTCCAAATGCCACCTCTCTTAGTCTTTGGCTTGCCTACCTGCATCATTAATTTTTCTACTTTGTCTTCTATTTTTCCTGTCATTGGTCCTCTTCTGAGAAAAGTAATAAAGTGTTGAAATAGCACACCCATTTATAGTTAGTTGTTTTGGATATAATACACGACAATTTAAGGCAAAATGATGAAGTTGCATCATTCGAGAAGAACTTGACAGTTCTCTGTAGCATTTGATGTTCCTATCTAAATGGTCTTGGGGTAGGGCAATGTTTTTGGTATGTCATTGTGAATGAGCCAGCCTGAATCCATGGTTTTTGAAACAGCTTTTCAGTCCTATGCACCCAAATGGTGCCTTTAACTGCACTTTTTGTTCGCATAGGAGGAAGAATATTCCATCCGTTTTCTAGCTAGATGCACTTGTTGCTAGGTGGAGTGATTCCTTTCTCTTCAGATCTGTGTTGCAAACCAGTTGGTGTGTGTGTGGAGATTGTGGAAGAAAATACAAGTCATGAAGAAAGTTATGCTTGCAGATATCAGTTGCTTGATTTTAAGTTTTTGACAGTTTTCTCATACACCTTATATTAAAGTCAGTCTTCAACTCTTCATATGTAGAATAGTTATATTCATAAAATATTGTGATTCACGCATATCCAAAGGTGTATGAGTATATATCACTCGTCAGTATGGTATATGGATTTTGACAAAAACTAACTAGGTTGATCTGCATAACATGATATCTTGGTGGTCAGTATTGAGTACATCGTGTGTGGGAACTACTTCATTTAGTACAAAGCAGTACTGCCAAAGTCAAACAAGATATGTTGCTAAATATGTTTAGTTTAAGATCCATTTTCATTCTAGATTTTCATGAAAGGTACGACTGTGAGTGCGTTCATATATGCCTGTTTTTCTTCATTTATAGAGGAATGGAGAAACAACAAGTATTTATAGCGTTTAAAAAATGAAATTAAAACCTGTAATGACATTACTCTTTATTGAGGGAGCATTCTTCCGTGATTCCAATTGTGGCGATGCTGGATTTTCATGGTCTTCAAAATTTGGTCATATGCCTACATCTTTGAAATTTGTGCTGTGTTTTTTTTGACTATCTTTAGTGACTCTACTTTTCTTCTGGTGTAGTGTTTTTGTTCATAGTGGTGGGGTGCACGGTGGACATTATTATGCTTTTATTCGTCCAACTCTCTCTGATCAATGGTATGTAGATACTTTTCTTTACTTCCTTGAACCTTCTAAGTTGTGAGAATTGTCTGCCACTCATGCAGTTGTTTACTTTCAGTTATGTTTATGAATTTATCATTAAAGCACCTGTGTTATAGTTGATTATTTATTGTTACAGCTTCTTATAAGTTATGATTTTAATTGCAAAGATGGACATAATTTTTTCAAATCGCACATTTGCTTTTCCATTAATCATATGTTAGTCTGCTTGTGTGATAGAATAGCTCTTCATGCATACTAGATGTCAGTATTATATCGGATAATATTTGACAGTCTCGATACTGGCCACTATATCAACAATATATGTAAATCTGGCATCCAAATTGGGCATCCTAAATATATTCTACATATACACATCAATATCAATGTAAGTAAATATCCTGAATGTCCTAAAGCTCCATCATATTGGGCAACCATTGAACCCAATGATCTTATTGTCTCATAGTACAAGGATTGCATATGTTTTTTATGCAAAAGATACCATGACAAATGGATGTTCATCTACACTTTAAGACTCTTCTCAGTCTTATCAAGAGTCGTGCTTACTGATGCCATAAGTGTCGCTGCTGTGTGAAATAGATTTAATGAAAGCAATGAAAAGAAGGAAGAATAGATTCCTTCATCATCATCATCAAGCCTTGTCCCATCAGAATTGGGTCGGCTATGCAGGACAAGAAGGCTCTATAAAAGAATTATCAAACTTTCCATGATCTGCTGTGCTGATGTCAACCCTCTTTTTTGCTCCAAATTCCTAGCAAAAGTAGTCATGAGCATGAGTAGATCGTGTGATAAAACCTAGACGGCCAGATGGCTAGTAGGTAGACCTACCTTTTGACTGTGCCAGTTCCCTAGACTATAAAGAGGAATGCCATTCCCAAAAAAATGATGCTTTATTATGAATAATTTGACCGATGGTCGCCGGGTGTTTGGTGTTGCTGATGATGGCAGACAGAAAAACAAAACATCGTAAACTATATATACATGTTGTATTTAGGTCAAAACTGACCTGCCATCCGATATTTTCGACATGTAAGTTGACATTTCAAATGGTCAAGAGCTCACTGTATTGCTATTTTTATGCCACTTAAGGGCAGTAGCACCATTCACACTAAATTTGTAGATGTTTGTTCAATTGGAATATGATTACCACTACAGGCAGATCTTTTCCTCTTTACATGCACACGTCTTTTACTTTTGTTTCTTCCTTTACAGGTACAAGTTTGATGATGAGCGGGTGACAAAAGAAGATGTGAAGAGGGCATCAGAGGAGCAGTATGGTGGAGAGGAAGAGGTTATTTGCCATCATGCCATGTTATTAGAGGCGTCAACAGTATACTATTTGTGCTTATTCTGTCAATAACCTTCTAATCCTTTTTCTTGTGTGCAACAGCTACCTCAGACTAACCCTGGCTACAATAACACTCCGTTTAAATTTACAAAGTATTCAAATGCGTACATGCTTGTGTATATTCGTGAGTGACAAGGATAAGATAATATGTAATGTCGATGAGAAGGACATTGCTGAACATCTTAGAGTAAGACAGTTTTTAACAATTTATATTAGACTGTTGATAGCATGAGAAGGCTTTGACAGTTATTTAATGATATCCAGATAAGATTGAAGAAAGAACAAGAAGAGAAGGAACACAATAAGAAGGAGAAAGCTGAGGCTCACCTTTACACTATCATAAAGGTCTTCCATATGAGTTACTTCGGTTGCTATCAGGCTGCTGATCTTTTAGTAGTCTGTATTTAAAAACCTGATTTTTTACAGATAAAAACTTAATGTATGTGTATAGGTTGCTCGAGATGAGGACTTGGCTGGACAGATTGGAAAAGAGATATATTTTGATCTAGTGGACCATGACAAAGTTAGAAGCTTTCGTATCCAGAAACAGATGCCTTTCCACCTTTTCAAGGTATCGTTCCAGTGCCCAAAATTTAGGAAGTCCTTGGCGCTGGTTGCTGCTTTTAATATCTATGTAATCTTTGATAGTTTTGTCATCATTATCAATTTTATCATTATGCATTTAGTATTTTGGTGCATTGGTTTAAACTTTGTCAATTCTGTTATGGAGATTTCTTATGCTCCATAGCCAATCCCATCATGATGGGACTTAGGATGCTTACCGAAATGCGCCATTTATTTTGTGTAGTTTTTAGTAATGGCGGGATTGCAGTGCCAACATTGTTATTATTTGAAGGAATTGTTTCTTTCTTGAGGTGCTTTAATCTATCTTGTTTGTTAGAAAGTTTTTGAGGGATGCAGGAGTAAGAGGGAGCTTAGTAAGGAATAAACCTTAAGTTGATTTCTCATCATAATCATACATCATCTTTATTAGTGCATTGTTAGAGTAGTATGTCCCAGACACGTTGGGATTTCTTTGTTCTTTCCAAGTTGCAATTCCTTGCACCTTGCTGCCTTTGCACAAACACTTCATTAAATATTATTGTGTGTTTGTTGTCACAACATAATCCTCAAGCATATATACTATCCAAATTATAATTTCGAATTAGTGTCCTTATATTTTGATGAATATTATTGTTTCCTCTTTGTTGACTAGTTGTTATAATTTTTTTCCCTTCCAATATATAACTTTGAAGTGGTTAACAGGAGGAGGTGGCCAGAGAATTTGGTGTCCCAGTGCAATTTCAGAGGTTTTGGCTGTGGGCTAAGCGGCAAAATCATACATACCGTCCAAATAAGCCATTGACTCCTCAAGATGAAGCCCAATCTGTGAGTATAATGTTTCTTTCAAATTTTTTACATTTTAACATGGACGGCAATAATAGATCATTGCTTTAATTTTTGCTATTGCTAGTTTTGCGGCCCGTTCTACTATTATTGTTCTTGTTACATCTGATTATCCATGGAAATGGAAGAAGAGGCAGAGCATCCATGTCTGAATTCATGCCTTGCGGGATATGTTTTGTCGTGGGTTTTCTGTTTAATCAACAGAACGCGTGCACATTTGACACATTATTTTTATAAGATGCAACTAAACGATAGTAGCACTCCGATGGTATATTTCTGATGACATTATGATTATGATAGGAACCTACTGGTCTGGCTAACTGTGTAATTTGCATGACCTAGTTGTGCATGTTCTCAGCATGCTTTTAGGAGTTGTTGCATCATACTTCACCAGAACAAATAATATTTTCAGGAAACCTAATAAAACATTAATACCCTGGATAGTTGCTTCTTGTTCCTCTAAGAGGGTGAAGTGTGCAAATACCAAAATGAACATGAACCGGGCCATATCTTTATTTCTCCTGCACAATCTGCCAAGAATAGAACTTCATATTCTATTTCTACAACGGTTTCTTGGTTACCGTGAATTAGCTTGCCATCACTAGTTGTCTGCCTTTGTTGTAAGTACTAGACCAATGCTTTTCTTTGTCATTATATGTCTTCCTTATATTCCAGTGTATCAATTCAGAACTTGTGACTATTTACCTCTATATTATGCATATATATGTGAAGAATACCTACGGTTTTTAGAGGGAGGGGGGTAAGATAGATGATTCCGAACCCCTCTCGAACATCAAAATGAATTTCCTCCAACTCCACTGTCTCAAACCACACCCTTTCCCATCACAAGGAACCTCTTATTTCCTCCAACTCCACTGGCTCAAACCACACCCTTTTCCATCACAAGGAACCTCTTGTTTCCTCTTTTGAACAGATTGCTCTTGTCAATAATGTTGAGCATAGTTCAGTGTAATTTTGTTTGCTGTACTTAATGGAGGCAGGGGTCCCATAGCCTGGTAGATTTCACAAATTTGTTATAGGTGATCCTTGATAATGACATGTATGCTCCCACCTTAAGTATTATTCATGGCATTTTCTCATCACCATTTTTCTAACGGAATGGCATGTGTTCACCTTGCCATCTTGCTAATGCTAAGTAATGTACTGTTCTCATTCAAATTTCGCACAGTTCAGCTTTCTCCTTGTCTCACTTCTATAGTATAAATTATATATTGGTAACTTTGGATAAAATTCTATTCTGTTTTTCCTTAAACTTCTTTTACTAGTTTGTATGCTTTTATTTGATACTTTTTTTACTCTTACATGCAGAAATATGTACAGTTTTAGCATGGATGCAAGCACTTTCATTCTTCCTCAAGAGAGCCTCGTCTTGATTATCAAAAACACAAGTTTGAAATGTTTTGTGGTTTGCTTCATGCATCTAGAGCCTTGTTTTGTTGTCATTGAAACCAACAATGGAATGTTTCCTTATTAAAATATTAATGTATGGATGCTATTGAATATCCTGTGGTTTAGTTGCTTATTAATCAAATATTATGTGGTTTAATTACAAATTTGAATGGTTGAATTGTTATTCGAAATTATGTGGTTTTGTTTCTAGTTTGGAATGGTTGAATTGTTATTGCAAATTATGTGGTTTAGTTACTTGCTCGGAATTGTTATTGAAAATTTCGTGGTTTAGTTATTGGTTTGGAATGGTGGAATTATTATGAAAGTAAAATATTATGAAAGTGGATGTGTTGTTTATTGTTTAGTTACCAGTTGAATGTAGTTTTTTTTTAAATTTAAATAGTCCAATTGTAATGGTTATAACTGTGACAATTGGTGGAGAATAGTAACGAAAAAAATAATGTAGTCACAGTAAAAACTGTGACAAAACAAACTAACTGCAACATTAATAACTGTGACAAATGGAATATTGGTCACGGTTACAACCGTCACATAAATGGACTTCTATCACGGTTATAACCGTTACCAAAACAACTGTTTGTAACGGTTATAACCGTTACCAAAACAACTGTTTGTAACGGTTATAACCGTGACCAAAACAAATATTTGTAACGGTTATTACCGTGACTAAATATTAACCATGCCCCACTAGTAACGGTTATTACCGTGACGAAAAATAATTGTCACGGTAATAACCGTGGGTAATCACCTATTATGGTGTAGTGAAATACGAAATACGGAAAATACAAAAAATGAGGGTGACACCGTCATACGACATGAAGATGAGAAGAACAAGTCTACAATGAAGTCAATATACAACGCCCTATCTTCTTCTAACGCCATTCGGTCGAAATCGAGAATGGCGATGCAAGAAGTGATGAAGTTGCTTGGAGATAATCATTATGTTGAGCACCATAGAAGACATCCCCAGAGCAATGAAGTCATTTAACTCTTTTGGGCTCATCCCGATTGCACACATTTGGCACGGTCTTTCGCCGACGTGTTAGTTCTTGATTGCACGTACAAGACCAATAAGTTCAAGATGCCTCTCTTTCATGTTGTCGACTTCACCTCTACATGGAAAACATTTCCAGTTGCTTTTTGCTTCATGAAGAGTGAGAAAGTTGAAGACTACACATGGGCATTGGAGAAACTGAAAATCCTTTACACCGGTCAGAGAGAGCCCTCGGTTTTTGTTACCGACAGAGAGTATGCTCTAATAAATGCTATTCGGATTGTGTTTCCTCAAGCGGATACATTGCTATGCACTTTTCATGTAAATTGTAATATACAATCCCAATGTAAGTTGAAGTTCGGGAAAGTGGATGGTAAACTTGACATACAAGTTTTTGACGAATTCAACCATGACTGGAATTGTGTATGGCAAGCCAGCACGATAGATAGTTACGCCGTCGCATGGTACTTATTCAAGGAGAAGTGGGAGGGGAGGGAGCCGACATGCATTTCTTACATCAAAGAGACATGGCTTGAACCACACAAAGAACAATTCGTCTTAGCATGGACGAATGTGGTGAAGCATTACGGTACGACAACTACCAACCGTGTCGAAGGAGCACAGTCAGTATTAAAGAGGCATTTAAAGTCATCCCAAGACAACTTTGTTTCGGTTTGGCAAGCGATACATATATCAATAGATCGGATGGTGAACAAAATCAAGGCATCATTTGAAATGAGCTTAAATATTATCAAGCATGAGCATAGAAAGGAAGTCTTCTTGGATTCTTTAATGTGTGTCATTTCTCACAAGGCGTTGGATTTCATATTTGAAGAGATTGATAGGTCAAAGTTTGTCGGCTTTGATCCTCAGGTTTGCGGGTGTGTACATCGACATACACTGGGCCTTCCTTGTGGCCATGAGATTAATGAATATCGTCGTCAGTCCATTCCTATTCCAGTTCTTGCTGTCGATGAACGTTGGAGGCAGTTGTCTATAATGCCCGTGGTGAAGACAGACGGTGATTTCTTCTCTTTGCCACAAGTGAAACTTCTCCACGCACGGTGGTGTGCCTCAGCAGGAGCAGAGCGGGAGTGCCTTGAGGTTAAAATCCAAGAACTTGTATGTCTGGTGACTACTAGAATGCATGAGCCGTTCGTTATTTCCAATCCTAAGGGCAGGCCTCAAACAAGAATGAGTAGTTCACAGAAGAGAAGGCTTGAGTCAACCAAGAGAGATCCATCATCCTTTGAGCATATTGAACGAAGCTTAGAGCAAGCTCCGCCTGCACGGAAGAGCAAGCTTATCATTCGCCGGAAAAAGGAGAAAACGGATATTGCAAACGAAGATACTGTGGAAAGTCAAACGTTGTGTTTGTATATCCACAATTTTCATCCTGAGATTCGCTATTACATCTGGTCTATTGTTGATGTCCCGGGGGATGGTCATTACGGATTTCATGTGCTTGCAATACATCTCGGTTATTCTGACAAAGACGGATGGAGGCAAGTGAGGCAGGAGTTGTACGAGGAATTATAGAGTCGTCTTCCATTATACTCCCGTATCCTAAGCGAAGAAACAGTTGCAAGTTTGTTGACAAGTATTCCTAGCACTGACAGTGTTACCGGGCCAGACCACTACATGTCCGTCCCGTCTGCCTTGTATTTATTTGCTAATCGGTACCGGATCCCTGTTGTACTTTTTTCGACGGGGATTCGCAATACTTTTTTTCCGATGTGCGCTCCTCCGGCGGAGCACAAACAAACTAATCTATGTACTATAGGTCAAATCAAAGATCACTTTGTCATGCTAAGGATGATCGGTCATTCTCCGATTCCTCCACCTACAACAGTTTGGTACAAACTAGCACCGGCAGAAGCGAAGTCCTGGACCGGGCCTTTTGATCATCAAATCAATCATTGTAGGAAACTGTTGCAGATGGAGGAGCCAAGAGACTTACCGGTTGGACACTACGACGTCGAAATCGACTGAATGAAGTTTTCACATTTTGTATATGGATGACCCATTTTGTAAACATTTTGTATATGGATGACCCATTTTGTAAACATTTTGTATATGGATGACCCATTTTGTAAACTTTAAAGTATATCATTTTGAAATGTGAAGCCAAATATATGTTTTTTGTTTTTTACTTTTTTCTGTGTGCTATACGTGTGTGTGTGAAATATCCTACTTGTGTAAAATATCATACTTGTGTAAAATATCCTACTTGTGTCAAATATATGTGAAGTACTTGTGTGAAAACTGATGAAAACTCACTGTGTGTGAGTTCAAAACTCACACACAGTGAGTTTTGCTTAGGACTGCCAGACAACTGGCAGTCCTCGTTCACATAAGGACTGCCAGTGGTCTGGTAGTCCTGATAAAAACTCACTGTATATGAGTTTTATCAGGACTGCCAGAGCACTGGCAGTCCTAATGTGAATGAGGACTGCCAGTGGTCTGGCAGTCCTAAGCAAAACTCACTGTGTGTGAGTTTTGAACTCATACAGTGAGTTTTGATAAGGACTGTCAGACCACTGGCAGTCCTCATTCACATTAGGACTGCCAGTGCTCTGGCAGTCCTGATCAAAACTCACTGTATGTGAGTTTTATCAGGACTGCCAGACCACTGGCAGTCCTAATGTGAATGAGGACTGCCAGTGGTCTGGCAGTCCTAAGCAAAACTCACTGTGTGTGAGTTTTGAACTCACACACAGTGAGTTTTCATCAGGACTGCCAGACCACTGGCAGTCCTCATTCACATTAGGACTGCCAGTGGTCTGGCAGTCCTGTTCAAAACTCACTGTATGTGAGTTTGATCAGGACTGCCAGACCACTGGCAGTCCTAATTTGAATGAGGACTGCCAGTGGTCTGGCAGTCCTAAGCAAAACTCACTATGTGTCAGTTTTGAACTCACACACAGTGAGTTTTCATCATGACTGCCAGACCACTGGCAGTCCTGATCAAAACTCACTGTATGTGAGTTTTATCATAATCAATATGAATGTACATGACAATTAAACATCAGTTGAACATCACAATATCACAATTATGAATGTACATTACAATTAAGAGAGTTAAACATCACAATATCACAATTATGAATGTATATGACAATTAAACATCATAATCAAATCAGTTAAACATCACAATATCACAATTATGAATGTATATGACAATTAAACATCATAATCAAATCAGTTAAACATCACAATATCCAACAAGTTAAACATCATAATCATCACAATTTCCTCAAATCATAATCATCACAATTTCCAAAATTATAGGGAGTAAAACATCACAATATCCAACAAGTTAAAGATCACAATTTCCAAAATACAATTTCCAAAATACAATTTCCAAAATACAAGTTAAACATCATAATCAAATCAGTGATCATGCCGGGCCTTCGTACGCGCCTCCCGATTTTGCATGAAAGGAAAATCGACAGTGTCATCGATATGCTCCAACTGGTTCGCGATATTGACACATTCATCGTTCTGGCAGCCCGATCGGAGGGATTTCGCCAAAGCCTTCACCCGAGTAGCCTGTCAATGGTTACAAAACGTCAATTAAGAGAGTTAAATTTGAAAGTATTTACAAACTATAATTTATAAACTTACCATCTTGACCAATGAAGCATACAGGATATTTTTTGAAGGCAGAGGTCCTAGAGCTCCAACGGCAACGGGCCCTGGATTTCTAGGGTTCGACAACCTAGGATGTCCGACTGCCAAGTAGTACGGCATGTAGTCGTCGCTGCAATCGTGCATCTCCTGCATCGGTTGTCGAAGTTCTTCCCCCAGCAAATGTCGTTGCCACTCGGAGTAGCAGTCGGTCACCCAGTCGAAATAGGGCGGCTTGTAGTTCAAAGGTTGGGTCCCACACGGAGGCTCCAATAACTTTAATGTGCGCTGCGGCATAGTTTGTACGAGGCCAAACTGACGAAGTACTCTATCAGGCATGTAAGGCTCCGTAATATCATAACATGTGATCATACCATGAAATAGAGATACTGGTTGCAGATGGCGATTTTGTTGCCGGAGATCCCGGTATGGGTGCCAAACTATCTGTAGGACAAAAGTTAAAAGAAAATAGTCAACAAATAAACATACCATAAATAGTCTACGCTATCTACGCGCTATCAACTAACCTCTTCTGGCACCAAATTATCCAGAGCATCACGAATGGAAACCAGCGTTTCATGATTTTTAGTTTCTAGCTGAGTTGGCTTCCATTAACACACTCTAGGAAGGTGCTCCTCATAGCGTGGGTTCAGCTCACCCCTCCCGAGCATCGGGAAGTGCTCGTATATCCATGCCTATACAATTTGTAAATGAATAGTCAGTAAATTAACAATAAAATCTAGCTAGTATATTAGTTTAAAATGTTAGAAATTTTCTTACATGGAGTAGAGTCTGGCATCCCGCCATGGTCTTGGTTCCGACACGGGATGCTATACCAAGCTCGCGGTAAAGGTTAGCAAGTATACCGCTGCCCCAGGATATTGCTCCTACGTCGTCTATAACAGATAGGTTCGCGAGATACCTAGCATGTATAGAGGTTCCCGACTTGTCTGGAATGGCAACCGATCCAAGTATGAAGAACATGTATGCCCGGGCCACCCTCTCAACGGTTTCATCATCCCAATCCTGCGGGACTTTGAAATTCTCCACCAACCATGACAGAAGAATTCCGTAGGACTTCTTGAAGCCCGGCAGGGTTGTAAAGGTAGTGGCCTCCACCCCAAGGTTCGCTTCTATAAAATCAACTATACGATATCATACCACTCGAGATCCTTCTCAGTACATAAATATTCATTTGTCATGGCGCGGCCCTCCACCGGCAACTCCAGTATCTGATAGACGTCATCCAGGGTAATGGTCATCTCCCCAGCTGGGAGATGAAATGTGTTGGTCTCCGGATGCCATCTCTCCACAAAGGCCGATATGAGAGCACTGTCCTGCGTCTTGTAGGCATATCTAGCCAAATTTTGTAGACCGGTAGGAAATATTTTGCTCTGGACGTCCTCGGGTAAATGGTTAAGAGACCAGGCAACACACTTCCTCCCGTGACTCACAGCCCTAAGAATACGAGAGCTCTCATGTATGTCGTACAAGATAATAAAAATACGATTATGAAATATATATATATATATATATATATATATATATATAAACGGAAACTTACAAACATATATATATATATATAAACGGAAACTTACAAACATAATATACATACCGGATTCTTCCATATATCATAAGCAATGTGGTTGTCGAACGACAACAACATTGAGCAACCCGGGGGACGGACATCCTCCTCCTCCTCAGAAGTATCGACATCGGCCGAACCAACAGGATCCTCAGAAGGTCCGACACCGGGCGTACGGACATGATCCTCAGAAGGACCGACACCAGAACCACCTCGTCCTATAATTTGGCTGATAGGTACGTCGTCGTCGTCATCGGAAGAAGACGGAGGACTATGAGGACCTCGTTGCTTCGAACGAGAATGGGGGTGTGGTTGTTCCCCTTGTTGCTACGGTTCTGAAATTCTGATTGGTCTCTCAAGAGGACGTGGCCGCTCACTACGTTCCCTGTGCAAGGATGCGGTAGGGGGGGTCGCTTTCTTTTGGAAGCGGCCACAGGACTACAGGACAACATAGGGTTAATATTAAATAATGGATGTAAAAGAAATTGTGAAGTTGGCCTTCAGGACTGCCATGCTTCTGGCAGTCCATTATTCTATCAGGACTGCCAGAGAGATGGCAGTCCTGTTTTATAACAGGACTGCCAGGGTTCCTGCAGTCCTGTTTTATAACATGACTGCCTACTGCATGGCAGTCCACTTTGGCAGTAGGACTGTCCGTTCGTCTGCAGTCCTTAGGGACGACGACCAGACGAACAGTTAGGTTACGTTTAAACGATAAAATATGAGATTTTCAATTTCGAAATGTACTTTGAATTGTTCTAACCTAATTTATAATAACATTTAAGAGATTTCTCAAAGAATCGAAATGTACTTTGAAATGTAAAATAAATTATACAATAATTAGGAAACATACCTAGCTTGTGATGACGGTTTCTTCTTCGGTGCCATTGATGATCTTGGAAGAGTTAGGGTTCTTGAGAGAGGGTTTTGGAGAGTGGATTATGGAGAGAGTGTTAGGGTTTTGGAGAGTAGAGAATTTTTTGAGAGAGGGTTTTGAAGAGAGAGAAATTTTAAATGATAATGAAATGAAAGAGAGGGTTTGGGGGTGGGGGGGGATAGCCCCAAGTAATTTTCGGGACGTCTCCAGTAAAAGTTCCTCAAACCTGAGCTGTCCCCTAGTAAAATGACGCCCCCAGTAATTGTTGTGGCGCCCATAGAAAAAGCCGAGAAAAATGGAGAGAGATGAGAGGAATTTGAGTAAATTTACCCCACCACCCTCAAAAAGTTAATATTAAATCATC
The DNA here is from genome assembly GCA_029216955.1 of Iris pallida. Lineage (NCBI taxonomy): Eukaryota > Viridiplantae > Streptophyta > Magnoliopsida > Asparagales > Iridaceae > Iris > Iris pallida. The sequence goes on along the minus strand of JANAVB010029419.1, from coordinate 179,731 downwards.
ATTTGAGAATACCAAAGAGAAAATAGTAATTATACCTCTTTCCAGAAACAAATAAAAAATTATTTTTAAACTTTTTTTTTCTTCTTTTTTGTCCATCCAAACAAAGGAAAGAAAAATTAACTTTACTTTCATTTTATTCTCCTTAATTTTTCTTTCTCTCAAATTTTCCTCATCCTCCCCACAAATGTTCCCAAACACGGTGTAGGAAACCCTAAACCCAATCCCGTCACTTCCTCCCTCCCATTTCCCGCCGCAACCAAACGAACAACAATGCACTCCTCGGTGTACGCTTACCGCCTCCACTCCCTTCCCTCCCCCTCCCAGACCCGGATCCGGACCCGCAGTCCGACCCGAAATCCAACCCGCATCCGCATGACCCTCCGTGACGACGGCCCCTCCGTTGCCATCGTCGGCGCCACCGGGGCAGTCGGCCAGGAGTTCCTCAGCGTCCTCTCCGACCGCGACTTCCCCTACCGATCCATCAAGCTCCTCGCCTCCCGCCGCTCCGCCGGAAAGGTGCAGACTTTCGAGGACCGGAGCTACAGAATCGAAGAATTGACCACCGAGAGCTTCGACGGAGTCGACATAGCTCTGTTCAGTGCCGGCGGGTCGATCAGCAGTGAGTTCGGTCCGATCGCAGCGGATAAGGGGTCGGTGGTCGTGGACAACAGCTCGGCGTTCCGTATGGACCCGGCGGTGCCGCTGGTGATCCCGGAGGTGAACCCAGAGGCGATGGCGCATATCAGGCTGGGGAAGGGAAAGGGGAAGGGGGCGCTCATAGCGAACCCTAATTGCTCGACCATTATTTGTCTCATGGCTGCTACTCCTCTCCATCGCTATGCCAAGGTGATGATTTTTTTGGTTGCTTTTTTATGTTTATTATATGAATCTCGCGATTTTTATTAGCGAGCAAATGTGCATTGTTAATTATTAATTATGAAGTATGAAAGTTTTGATTTTTATTGGCGATTATACATGTAGTGAGTAATTTTAAGTAGATGATTTCTCAAATGTCAAGGCGATGAATTAAGAACCCTAATTGGCACTCTAAATCTACATGCCAAGGTGATGAAAGTTTGGATGTTTTTATGTATTTTGTCTGCAAAATTTTAGATTTTTTTACTAGTGATCTAATGCACTATGCATTCTTGATTTTAAGTAAATTATTGAGCTAAGCTCAAAGGGGATGAAAATTTTGTTTTTTATTAATTTTGGGTAGATTATTGTTCTAAGTGCCAAGACGATGAGTTACGAATCCTGATCTCCACTCCTCTACACCGGCATGCCAAGGTTATAAAAGCTGGTCTGTTTTAATGTATTTTATATGGTTTATATTTGTGTTGATAACAGAATGCTCGTTGAATAATTCAAAGGCATTTTTTGATAAATTTTTAAAAAGTAATTCTATAAACACTGGACTTTTGAAATTTAAGGGGGTTTTCTTTATTTCACTTATAAGCGAGGGTCACTTATAAGCACTTACTCCATGTCACTTATAAGCACTTACTCCATTTCACTTATAAGTGCACTTATAAAACCTGTTCTTTTTCTTTCTTCCAATTATAAGTGATTCTTTTTCACTTATAAGTGATTTTGCTGTTCTTTTTTTGGCACTTATAAGTGCTATTTTACCATTATGCCCTCTCATATAAAACATGGATAATAGATGACAATTTAAAAATATGCAGGCCAAAAATTCTCAAATTTTAATAATGTTATAGGTTTTCGTGTCAGTTTTCCGAAAAACTAAACGGATCGTGATTCAGAGTTCTTGATCTCCCAAAATATCCAAACCATTGATATGCTACTGTGTGGTGCGAGCGCCTTAATCGTCTCGAGGTAACCTTTCAGAATCACTGTTTTTGTGGATTCTTTTGTTTGTTTGAAAAGACATAATTTAACAGGTCGAGTAATTATAAGTAAATTATTTCTACGAGTGCAAACGTTTTGAACTGTGAACCCTAATTTATAGTCATCTCCATTGGCGCCAAAGCGATGGGTTTTGTCGTTTGATCAAAGCTTCAATTTTTATACCAATTCCTATGTAAAATCATAATTTTGATGTTAATTAATAATAGTTGAGTCTGTGAAGTGTACAAATTATAAACAAATCATTGTCAACTAATTCTAGGAGATCAAATATTGCTTGGAGAGGGGAGTAGAAATGTGAATTTGATAATGCTTGAAATTCTAAATTAGTTTCTACTTCCTGGAGAAGTTTAATGTTTTCTAGTAAGATTTAAGCCATTAAGGAATTCGAACATTCTCTTTTGAGAAATAAAACTCTAGGTGAAAACATTTGGTAGGTAGTTGCAATTGTTTGTAAACTCAAGGTATTTGTTGTTTGTCATTTCAATATAATCATTTAATACAAGGCTATTTTGGTTTCTAATATAATCCTTCTAAAGGACTAATTGAAACATGATGAAACTCACTTCTTGTTTTGATTACATATTATACACTTGTATTTCGTATGTGCTGTTAAATTGATTTCCAAAAATTATCATAACTTATTTTATTCTTCATCCTACTAATTGCCTATGTGACATAGGGGAATTCATTCATTTGACTGCACTTGAAGTTGAGTTATACCCTGTATTCACAACAATACAAGTGAAGCTATTGCTAATGTACATCAAAGTTCCGTTATTGCGTGAATATGCAGCTGGCATCCCTCTGCATACTAGTGCCTTGTCTCTTTTTATTTTCATGAGTGTGTGCTCTACTTTTATTACCTTTTGGACTATGAAAATTAATTCGTCTTTCGTCAAACATGTGTGCCATCTTCTATTATCTTTACATACTGGTCTTTATTAGGTAAAGTTTGAAGATTCTGCCTTACATCTCTCTCATACATTTCAAAATAATTCATCTTATTTGCTTATGTGATGCCATTTGACATTCAAAGTTTATTTGCTTTTACCTTTTTTGTTTGGTTATAGTACCCTTTCATGCCTTTCAAGCTTACCTACAGTCATTGTAAAATTGTACATCTTTTGCCTTACCAACAATTTACACACTGTATTCAAGTTTCATAAGCTTTTAACGTTCAGCTTCGTATGATTTCATGAAGTAGAACCTATTTCCATTTAGAACAGACACAAAGAACTTTGGAATTCTTGGTCCTATTTTCTTATGCATGCTCAATCCCAACCTTTCAGCCCCAAATTTTGTGTGTGAAATCATTTTGTCAACTATTAATTTTCTATACCCCCTGTTCGTAATAGTCCATGAAAATGTTAGTTGTCTCCCTCACTATGTTGCTGCTATTTGTTATACTTCCTGTTGGTGTTTTTGCCTTAGGCATTAGAAAAATAGTCCCACATTGCCTAGGCCAAATGGGTTGTATCTCTATATATAGCTTTGCTTGTGTAGAGAGAGGCACATGAGGTGTGGAGTGGCACATGGGTGCCATGTGGGGTGTTTTTCTAGTGGGAAAAAGGCTAACTCAACAAATGAAGCATTAATGCTTTTTGTCATGCTCTTCGAATTTATTTCTTTGGAGCTAAGTCCCGTATGAGCTTAGTGACTCGGACTCGGACTCGGACTCGGGCTCATGGGCTCATGAGGCGTAATGTGGCGTTTTGTTGGCGCACTTTGCACTTAACACGTCAGCATCGTCGCTAGGCGCATATTGCGCTTAAGTTGCGCTCGTTGCGCGAGCCTCTGCGCTGCCGATCGAGCGGCCAGATGGCGTGCCAGTTGGAGCGGCCAGATGGTGCTGCCCGATTGCGTGACAGTTTGCGCGCAGTGCGTGCAGCGCATTGTGCGCGAGTACGCACGGGTGCAATTGGCACAGTTAGCGCAGATGGCGCGCGCTGTGCGTCAATTGGCGCAGTCGTGTCTGTGCATGATTTGAACGGTTATAAAACGTTCGGAAACGATTTTTTTCACGTCCCGAATGTTTTGTATGCTGGGCGGTTACTGCATGCCTATATAAGTTCCTCTTTTCTCTCTCAGACTACTAGTTGTTCTGTACAAGTTCCTTATGGAATTCGGCATAGAGTAGAGAAGAGAGGAACAACGCCAGAGTTCTGCTCATCCGAGGAGTCAGTAGAGCAGAGTGTTCCGAAGTTCCTTTTCGAACTTGCTGGTTTCTGGAAATCTAACTTTGAGCTCCAGTGATCCGTCACCTCAGCAAGACTTCTTTCTTCTTCTGTTCATCTTTTCTTGTTCTGTAACTCGTTCTGTCCCAATCGTAGCATATTTACGAGGAAGAACGAGATTTCTCTGATCTAATCAGAAATATTCTGTGGGCTTTCGTTGCTACTACAAAATTATTTGTGCCTTCTTCGAAGTTTTACATTTGATTTCGTTTCTTTGAATCCTTCGGGATCTCAATTGTGCACCTTCCTCGAAGTGTTGCCAAAATAGTCTCTATAGGCTTCTGATCCTCAATGTAATGGATGACTCTCTGGCAGAATCTTACTCAAAGAAGACCAGTGCCAGAGAGATATGAGAATCGTTGGAGAAACTGTATGAAGATATGACAAGAACAGGAGTAAGATATTTATCGTCGAGAAATATCGTAAATGGCTCTTTGAAGACGAGAAGACGATGCTGCCTCAGGTGAAGGATCCTGAAGTTGCGTCAGAAATTGGAAGATGAGGAGATGTCCCTCGATGACAAGTTCGTTGTTGGAGGGATTGTCTCCAAGCTTTCCGCTGGTTGGAGCAAATTCTATGCGAATATGCATAGGAAGAAACTGGAGATCAGTCTGGAAGATCTCCTACAAGAAATTTATGTTGAGGACCAGATAAGGGCTCAACTGAAGGTGGATGCTCTGTCCAAACAGATGGCTAAGGCCAACTTGGTCCACACGAAGGAATTCAAGGGAAAAGAGGCGGCTTCCCACCACAAAAAGAAGGACCTCACTAATCTGAAAGTGAAGGGGTCTTCTTTTAAGCACCAGAAGCCAAAGTCCAATGTGACTTGCTTCAACTGTGGCAAGAAGGGCCATTACAAGAGTGAATGCAGATCCAAGCTTAAGCAGTCAGAGCAAAATGAGCCTAGTAAGGTTTCCATGATTACTGACGTAATTGTTATGATTGCTCAAGTCACTGCGGTGGGGGCTGACTTTGACTGGTGGGTAGACACTGGTGCCACCTGACATGTCTGCTCTAGTAAGGAATGATTTACTACGTACAAACCAACCTCTGAAACTGTTATGGTGGCGAACCAGACATAAGCTGAAGTGTAAGGGATCGGGACGGTGGTGTTGAAGCTGACTTCAGGGAAGTCTCTGACGCTTCAAGACGTGAAGCATGTACCTGCTATTGCAAAGAACCTGATCTCTGGAAGCCTACTCTGTAAGGACTCTGTAACGCAGGCTTAAAGATGTACATCAATGCTGGTCAGATGGTTATGTCCATAAAAGGAACCTACTTCGGAAAAGCCTTTTATACCGAAGGAATGTTTAAACTTCAGCTTGTAAATCAGTCTAATGAAATCAATGCAGTCGCTCATTCTGATTATACTCTTGAGTTGTGGCATAATAGACTAGGACATGCTCATTGTAAAAGAATAAACAAAATATCTAGTCTAGGACTTATCTCCAAATGTGGGGGTAAGGTAGAGAAATGTGAAGTGTGTGCTCAGACGAAGATCACAAGGAAACCATTTCATCGGGTTAATCTAAGCACAGATCCTCTAGAGTTGGTACACTCCGATATCTGTGACTTCAAACAATTTTCTATAAAAGTCGTAATGAAATATTTCATAACCTTCATCAATGACTTCTCAAAATACGTGTTTGTCTACTTACTGAAGTCTAAAGACGAAGCGTTCGAGAAGTTCAAAGAGTTTAGGACCGAAGCTGAACAACAAACTGGACAACAACTCAAGAGATTAAGAAGTCATAGAGGCGGAGAGTATCGGTCTCTTGAATTCGCATCGTTCTGCAAAGAACATGTAATCGTCAACTAGACTACTGCGCTGTATTCTCCTCAATCTAACGGAGTAGCAGAAAGGAAGAACAGAACGTTGACATAAATGATGAACTCAATACTGTTGACTGCGGGTCTTCCAAAATGCTATTGGGGAGAAGCTGCATTGACGGCCACTTTTATTCTAAATAGAGTGCCGTATGCAACTTTGGACATCACTCCTTATGAACTCTGGTTCAAAGTCGGACCTAACTTAAATATCATTTGAGTGTGGGGGTGTTTGGCATATGTAAAGCTCCCAGATCTGGAGATTCAGAAGCTCGGGACAAGGACTACGAAGACGATCTTCTTGGGATATGCCGAGAAGAGTGATACTCGGAGATTTCTTGATATAGAATCTAGGGCTGCAAATGAGCCAAGCCGTTCGCGAGCTGCTCGAAGCTCGGCTCGATAAAAGCTCGTTTGAGCTCGGTTCGTTTAGTAAACAAGCTGAGCTCAAGCTTCATTTTCGAGCTCGTTTAATAAACGAGCCAAACTCAAGCTTAGAAGTACTCGGCTCGTTTGAGCTCGCGAGCTGGCTCGTTTAGAAGCTCGTTTAGGAGCTTATTTAGTATATATATATTTTTGTGCATTATATATTTATATGTCCTTAATAATTGACATTAAGGAACTTTTTTAATTAAATTTTTATAAAGAAATTGTTAATATTATAGGTACTTGAATTCAAACCTAAGTGAATTGAAATCGAGCTTGTTAAGCTTGAAATCAAGCTTAATGAGCTTGAAATAAAGTTGAGCGAGCTCGAAATCAAGTTTAACGAGCTTGATTTTGACCTTATCGAGCTTGTTTATCAAGCTTGAATCAAGCTTACTTATCAAGCCAAGCTCGAGCTCAAACCAAGCCAAGCTCAAGCTTAATATAAACAAGCTCAAGCCAAGCTCAAGCTCTAAAATAAAAAAAATTATCAAGCTCGAGCTCGAGCTTGAGCTCGATCAATTCTAGTCAAGCCAAGCTCATTCTTACAAAAGCTTGGCTCGGCTTGGCTCGTTTGCAGCCCTAATAGAATCAAATAATCATTGAATCTCGCGACGCAGAATACTCTGAAGATAAGTTTGCAAGGCACAAGAATATTGTTCTTGCGGACATTCCGGAGAATAATGAGGGTGCGCACAAGGTTGTGAAAAGCGCTAGGCGCTAGTCGGGCGGGTACCTTCAGCCTAGCGCCTAGCCCGTCTAGGCGGTTCAAAAAAAATTCAAAAAAATTTACTAAAAATTGCAGAAAAAAATCCATAAAACCCAAAACATCTCTAGTCGGGCATCGGGGGGACTAGGTAGGCACCTAAGTCGGCATCGGGCGGGCACCCGACGTCTAGCGCCTAGGCGGCCGCCTTTTAGAACAGAGGGTGCGCAAGAAATTGAAGTTTCCAATAAGAACGTAGTCCAAGAAGAAGAAGTTGTAGAGGAGACAACTCTTGAACCAGAACTCGCTGAGCCGTCAACTAAGCGAGGGAGGAGACCGAAGGACTTCGGAAATGACTTTGTCACCTATCATGTGGAAGCAGATCCGCTTACCTATAATGAGGCGATGAAGACCAGAGACGATATTTCCTGGAAGGAGACGATCGACAATGAAATTGATTCAATCACCTCCAATAACACTTTGGTGTTGGTTGATCTTGTTGAAGGAGCGAAACCTATCGGATGCAAATGGATCTTCAAGAAGAAGATGAAAGCAGATGAAACTATTGACAAGTTTAAGGCTAGGCTAGTAGCCAAGGGGTTCTCTCAGAAGCAGGGGATCGACTACTTCGACACGTATGCTCCAGTAGCCCGGATGACCACCATCAGAATGTTAATTGCTCTCGCAACAATACATAAGTTGGTGATACATCAGATGGATGTAAAGACAGCTTTCCTGAATGGCGAGCTGACCGAAGAGATCTACATGCAACAAGTAGAAGGATTTGTCGTCAAGGGCCTTGAAGACAAAGTCTGCAAGTTGGTGAAATCTCTGTACGGTTTGAAACAAGCTCCCAAAATGTGGCATGAAAAGTTTGACAAGCTCATAAGGTCAAATGGCTATAGGGTCAGCGAAACGGACAAGTGTGTTTACACGAAGTTCGCTGATGGAAGAGGTGTAATCGTTTGTCTGTACGTGGACGATATGCTGATCCTAGGTACGGATATGGGCTGTGTCACGGAGACAAAGAAGTTCATCTCGACTAAGTTCAGTATGAAAGACTTGAGGAAAGCTGATGTGGTCTTGGGCATCAAGATCATCCGGACGGACACCAGACTGGCGTTGTCACAGCCTCATTATATTGAGAAGATGATCACACGCTACGGGTATCAGGATCTTCCAGTGATCGATACGTCTTACAGGTGTGACTTGAAGCTGAAGCCGAATTCGAGGGAAAGCGTCAGGCAGCTGGAGTATGCACGCGTCATCGGGAGTGTAATGTATGCTACCACTGCCACTAGACCTGACATAGCTTTCGTCGTGGAAATGTTGAGTCGATTCACGAGCAACCCAGACATTGAGCACCGAAAAGCTGTGAAACGGGTAATGAAATATCTCAAGAAGACTCAGATATATGCACTGCACTACAACGGAGATCCATCAGTAGTAGAAGGCTTCAGTGATGCCAGCTGGTGCTCAGAGGTGGAGAGCGAGAGATCCACAAGTGGATTCATTTTCTCCTTGGGTGGAGTTGCTATATCGTTGAAGTCGAATAAGCAGATTATGCTCTCTCGTTCTCCATGGAATCTGAGTTTTTTGTACTTGATTCCGCAGCAGAAGAAGCAAAATGGCTTCAGGAGCTCATGTATGATTTTCCATTGTTTGGGACGCAGATATCGGCGATACCGATATACTGCGACAACCAGGCGACTGCAGCGGTGGCATTAAATGACCTTTTCAATAGGAAGAAGAGAACTATGCGGCTAAAGCACAGAGCAGTGCACGATCTCATCAAGATGTGTCATTGCAGTGATTGATGTTCGGAGTCAGGAGAACCTGGCGGATCTGTTCACAATGGACCTCAAGCGCCAGCTGGTCGAAGACACAACAAGTAAAATAGGCTTGAAGGCATTCTGATATTGTGTTATTGTAATCCTACCATAAAATTTTATGCTATTAGTTCAAAGAAAAATCTACTAGGCATCTAACTTTTGGTTCAAGAGAGGACCACTAACTGGAAAAAAATCAGGAACAGTGGGTACTTGTCCTCCGAGATATGGAAGGGATATGGACCCACAACCACTGTTGTCTACTATATATTTTTGCGGAGAACAGATCCTGTGGAGAGGATGGCTTAAACGCCTTAATGAGTTCTCAGGCAGACTGAATGCCTGTTGTGCTTTACAGGAAGCACAGTAGCACAACACTACAAAGGAGTGTTACAACTCCATGCTACAGTGGGGTGCTCCACCGTGAGGTTCCCAGGTAGGGATAATGCCTCGGCTTTGCAAGCAAGTCACAGCGGCGTAACACCGCATATAGGCATGTAACCTAATGCTGTATGATTAAAGAGTTGTAGTCAATACTACAAAGGAGATGATGTCCTCATGTTACATTGGCATGACACCATGAAGAGGTACCCAGGTAGGGGTAAAGCCTCGGCTACGCAAGCCATGTCATTGCGACGTAACACCACAAGGAAGCGCAAGGCTTCATGCTGGGTAGTTTGGCACTACAAAGAGGCTTGTGACCTTATGGTACAGTAGTATGGCACTACGATAAGGTTCCCAGGTAGGGGTAATGTCTCGACTTTAAGCTATGTCATATTGGCGTAACACCGCAAGGAAGCGCAAGGCTTCATGCCATGTCTCTTTATAAAGAACTCACCTAGAGTGTATGGACAAAGATAGCATGCCGTCTCTTGAGGGTAAACTTGTAGACGTCCAAAATACATACACCGAAATCAGGCTGACACAGGACCTTTAATGTGTAGCCAGAAGCACATGTGACTACATTGTGTGAGTGGAAAGAATTGCAGCTATGGTGCAAAATTCAAGGCTTAGTCCATTTTTGTATCATATTGTTATTTAACTATGCTGGAAGATTCAAGTCGTTAGCGACATCTATCCTAATGCATGATGGAAAATTACTTTGGGGAACACTCAACCTATATATATAGAGATATGTGGGAGATTGTTGGTATTTTTGCCTTAGACATTAGAAAAATAGTCCCACATTGTCTAGGCCAAATGGGTTGTATCTTTATATATAGCTTTGCTTGTGTAGAGAGAGGCACATGAGGTGTGGAGTGGCACATGGGTGCCATGTGGGGGTGTTTTTCTAGTGGAAAAAAATGCTAACTCAACAAATAAAGCATTAATGCTTTTTGTCATGCTCTTGGAATTTATTCCTTTGGAGATGAGCCCCGTAGGGGCTTAGCGACTCGGACTCGGACTCGAACTCGGGCTCATGGGCTCATGAGGCGTAATGTGGCATTTTGTTGGCACACTTTGCACTTAGCACGTCAGCATCGTCGCTAGGTGTAATGTCCCGTCCTGCTCAGTTCAACCAGAGGAATCGAAATGCAACGACGTTTGGACTTAGCCATGCAACGGCTTGCTCGAAGTCCCGCTCGGCTGAGGCAACTCCTCGCTCAGGTGGGTGGCATCGGTGAACTTGCCTCAGCTTGGCCTTCACACTAATAAAACGAAAGTTTTCAACTGCACAAGTAGGCTTGATAATAAAAGAGACGAATCCACATAGCTAAGGGAATAATTTCAACTTGGGTCAGATTGAGTCAGAATATGAAAAGGTCCCACAGTTGGCTTAGAAATGTGTATGACGTGCTTTCAAACTGACACTCGGGCCTTCGTCTCGCGGCTTAGGAGAAGAAAAGTGGTCTAAGTATCCACAAAGCTATGAACTTAGCATAAGTCATAGGCGTCGCACGTATAAATGCTTGATAAAGCATGTACTGTCCTATCGTCCAATACTTGGCATAACAAAAATGTCCCACAAGTCTCAATGCACGTTTCTACGGTGCAAGGCTTGGCATAGCCTTTGCTCGTCCCACGGGTTAAGTTGTTGTACGATTAAGTTAGGCAAAAGTTATATCGGGATTTCGAAGTCATAGCAAGCACCGTCCCACGCGTTCTGCGGTTGTTGAAGTCACATAGCCCCACGATCTCAAGGCTCGTCCTATAAAGTATGACTTGGACGGTAGTGTCGGACAGAACACAAATTGGTTTAAGGCACGAGCCACGATTGTTTCGATTTAGGTATGCCACGGTCTATGGCACACAAAGGAACACGTTTGTTCAAGTCAAATTGGAAGGCTATGCAATAGTTGTTCCCTGAGTTTCAAAAGATGAACAGTTCACGCGACCGTTTGTCGCCGAGACCGGTCCCGTGGCTTGGGAGTCTCTCATGAAGTATGGAAAGTACGGTCATAAATAAAGAAGGACATGGTAAATCGAGTTGAGTCTTGCATGGTCATTAGACAACTTGTGCACAATGTTTGATTCCTCGAACGATCGTCGAGACACCGGGTTCGTGTCGGCCTAGGACGATGAGAGCAGATATTGTACGGCTTTCAACGACGGTGCGACTCGCCTTGAAGTGAACTGTTACATATAGGCTGCGGGACCATTCGGTGGAGCCCGCAGCTCGCATGCGAATGGTCACCGTATGCAAAAGATCCAGTATAGCTTGACATTGCTAGTGACCTCTCATATAGATGAGTCGGCATAAGAACGGCTATCTGCGTGCATACCTTTGGATTGGGTCGAGTATGTGTGCACGGCACCGATGAGTCCAGTTGAATTTGTGCACGGTTTATAACATAATGTTTGGGCCTAAGAATTGGCTGCAACAGGCACTCTGTGCTTTGGCACGAGATGTGGCGTCGAAAATTTGTGTCATTGACACTAAGTTCACAAGTCTGGTTTGAGTCGGTTGATGAGTTAAACAGGAAAGGCCGCGAGACGGCAATATGGTTAAGTTATGTTGAGTTGCGAGGCACGGTCTCGATCTTGAGGCACGAGCAAAATCTAGGGCACGATCATGTGTTGAGTCTCAAAATATGGTCCGAATGACAAGCACGAGTCGACATGTTGATGTCGTTAACACGAGAATGGTCTAGTGGCACGACCACGTTGTTGCGGCACGAAGTTTGGGCAAGTTACTAAGTGATAAGGCATTGCCTCGGTTATGTTACACGAAGGAATTCATGGCACAACCATGTCATGATGCACCAAATAGGTCAGACGTCTATCTCCTAAAACTGATCATGAGGCAAGATTCGAAAGACAATCAAAAGGATACGTTGCACAAAGTAAAATAACGTGTCGGTTTTGTATGGGTGGGCGAGGAGCTCACACCACCAGTACAGTTGAGTACTGACACCTACACAGTTTTCATATGCAGGCACAAGTAGAGGATCGTTTGGCGCGAAGCTCGCTTGGATGCGTCGAGGCAAGGAGTTCCTTGGCGTTTCGAGGCGTGCGGCCGCATGGAGTCTGAACTTATACGGGACATAATGTATGGACATCGCCTCCCGAAGCATCCGCAAGTTGCAGCCTTAAAGCTTGTATCGAGAGATGAGAGAGAGCATAGTGACTTGTATTGTGAGAAGAGTGAGACTGAGTGATTGTAATCATGGCCACGTGCCACATTATAATTTTCGTTTCAATATAAATAAAGAGTTCTCATTTTGTATACTTATGTTGCCTTCATTATTCAATGTTTCTGCTTGAGACTTCTGTGCGACGACCTGTCGCTTAGCCTGTAATCGGCCGTTATGGAATCCGTCTTGCGTGAGCGCAACCTAGGCTCACGCGGCATCACGCCTTTGCGAGGACGATAGGTCCTACGGGACCGGGGCGTAACACTAGGCGCATAATGCGCTTAAGTTGCGCTCGTTGTGTGAGCCTCTGCGCTTCCGATCGCGCGTCCGTTCGCGTGGCCCGATCGAGCGGCCAGATGGCATGACCAGATAGCGCTGCCCGATGGCGCGGCAGTTGACGCGTAGTGCGTGCAGCGCGCGTTATGCGCGTTGTGCGTGTTGTGTGCGAGTGTGCACGGGCGCAGTTGGCACAATTGGCGCAATTAGGGCAGATGGCGTGCGCTGTGCGCCAATTGGCGCAGTCATGTTTGTGCACGATTTGAACGGTTTCGAAACGTCCGGAAACGGTTTTTTCCTCGTCCCGAACGTTTTGCATACTGGACAGTTACTGCGCGCGTCTATATAAATTTCTCTCTTCTCTCTCAGACTACTAGTTGCTTTGTACAAGTTCCTTACGAAATTCGACAAAGAGCAGAGAAGAGAGGAACAACGCCAAAGTTTTGCTCATCTGAGCAGAGTGTTCCGAAGTTCTTTTTCGAACTTGCTGGTTCCTAGAAGCTATTCGTGTGGGGCGGATCTAGCTTTGAGCTCCGGTGATCCGTCACCCCAGCAGAATTCTTTTTTCTTCTGTTCATCTTTTTCTTTTTCTATAACTCATTCTGTCCCAATCGTCACACGTTTACGAGGAAGAACGAGATTTCTCTGATCTAATCAGAAATATTCTGTGGACTTTCGTTGCTACTACAAAATCATTTGTGCCTTCTTCGAAGTGTTACATTTGATTTCGTTCCTCTGAATCCTTTGGGATCTCAATTGTGCACCTTCCTCGAAGTGTTGCCAAAACCTGTTTTTCATCTGAAAATCACGCCCCGGGACTAACACTTCCCAGAATCTATAAGTAATGACTTTGTTTTGGATCCTTTCAGTACCCATTTCTGTGAAAGCTAGTTACAATAAACCTGAATATAAGTGAGCTTTTACCAAAAGATTGATAATTGAGTTTTCTGGAACAAACTTTAAATGATTACCAGGTCATATATGTAAATGTTCAAGTTTTGATTAATACAATTTCCAAAAAATTCGCAGGTAATCTGATGTACTCAAAGTTAATTTGCTATCTAGAAATAAATGTGCCAATGGAGATAAGGGAAGCTTTGCAAAAAGCTTGATGGTTGTATTTTACAGAACATGTTTCTAAATGAATAACAGGTCATTTGTAAAGGTCATGATTTGAGCGATACAAGTTTACAAATGCGATGTATATACCCCGAGTGAATCTTCTCCAGGGTTTGTGAACTATGAAGTGTTTACTATACTTGCTAAATAAATTCATAATTTCAATTTATTTGTCTTTGGGCATTCTCTCTATACAAGAGTTGATGCTAGTATAAATATTAGGAACAGAAGTAATCCTGAAGTACCTATTTTTTCTTTCCGATTTAGGTGCTTCGGATGGTTGTTAGTACCTACCAGGCAGCCAGTGGCGCTGGTGCTGCAGCAATGGAAGAGCTTGAACTGCAGACTCGGGAGGTGATTTTCTATTTTGTTCTCAGACCATTATTGTGCTTGAGTTTCAACAACTTATGGTTTATCTTATATGAACTGAAATTTGTTTTTGGCATGCTAGGTCTTGGATGGCAAAGAGCCGACTTGTAAAATTTTTAAGCAACAGGTCCATTCCTACTGTTTTCTAGTTGCAAAATTTGGCATACTGTGGTAACAATGGTGTTGACTGCTTATGTCCTCGTCATGCAGTATGCATTTAATTTATTCTCGCATAATGCACCAGTTCTATCAAATGGATATAATGAGGAAGAAATGAAATTGGTGAAGGAAACTAGAAAAATCTGGGTAATATATTACACAAATAATTGTTTATAATAATTACATTGTATTTGTCTCCTTGTTTTTACTCTGATTTATTTTATCTATTACAGAACGACAAGGATGTCAAAGTGACTGCTACATGCATCAGGGTCCCTGTGATGCGTGCACATGCTGAAAGTGTTAATCTGCAATTTGAAAAGCCACTAGATGAGGTGGGGAGTGAAAACTTGAAAATTGTTTTGGTCTTTTATTTATAAATTTTTGCCAGGCATGGGTTTTCTTTTAAGAGCTAGTCATTTGATTAACATAAATTATTTAGGAAACCTAAACGTATAAACATGACTTAAATGTTCTAAAATTTGTTCATATATGAGGTCTACATGTAAATTTTTGTTCAGATATTGTGATACGTTGTCTGCATGAATTTTCTATGGTTTGTAGTGTCTTGCTATATCTGTAAAGTTTTATTTGGGAAGATTTATGAAATGCCCAAAAACTAAAAAAGTTTTATGTAAAACCCACCGCTAAAAAAACTTTCATCGCGTGCCCAGAATTAGAGAAACTTATCCAAAGCGGGTTCCAAATGACCCTTTTGCCCTTCCTTTTAATTTATTGGAAACACCCACAAAACTGCTCTTAAAAAAACGTTTCAATACTCCATCTTCTTCCATACGCTGCTCACTTTCGAATCTAGGTTTTCTCCTCAAAAATCTTCAAAAACTCGTCGAAAAATTTCGGAAAGACCGGGACGAACGACATAAGTGCTAAAACAGAGGTCCAAACATCATTTTTTTGCGAATCTAAAATTTCGGAAGGCCGTCTAACGGTGAGGCTGTTACTTTCAGTCTCCTCGACGATACGCTCATTTTGCGACAAACGGGACCTCGTTTCGACCTCCCAGTCAAAAGTTATGGCCCTCCAAAGTTTCAGCTAACCATAAAATGCAGGAGAATGGCATTCTCCGTCTTAATTTACACGGAGAATGACCATTCTCCGTCTTAATTAGGACGGAGAATGACATTCTCCGTCTTAATTTATACGGAGAATGGTCATTCCAGTGTTAAAACGCAGGAGAATGACCATTCTCCGTGTTAGAAACACGGAGAATGCCATTCTCCGTGTTAAATGAAACGGAGAATGTCATTCTCCGTGTTAAATAAAACGGAGAATGGCATTCTCCGTCCTAATTAAGACAGAGAATGGCCATTCTCCGTGCTAAATTAAACGGAGAATGACCATTCTTCGTCTTAATTAGGACGGAGAATGCCATTCTCCGTGTAATTTATCACGGAGAATGGTCATTTTAGTGTTAAAACGCAGGAGAATGACCATTCTCCGTGTTAGAAACACGGAGAATGCCATTCTCCGTGTTAATTAGGACGGAGAATGCCATTCTCCGTCTTAAATAAAACGGAGAATGCCATTCTCCGTCCTAATTAAGACGGAGAATGACATTCTCGGTCCTAATTAAGACGGAAACGGAGAATGTCATTCTCCGTGTTAATTAGGACGGAGAATGGCATTCTCCGTCTTAAATAAAACGGAGAATGGCATTCTCCGTCCTAATTAAGACGGAGAATGCCATTCTCCGTCCTAATTAAGACGGAGAATGGTCATTTCCAGTGTTAAAACGTGTAATTTAGTTTTTTCAGGAATAAAGAGTTTCGTTCTTCTTTCAAAGCGATGATAATTCTTATGGAAAAGAAGAAGAAAGATCTTCTCTCCACAATTGAAGATCTGAGTTCAAATGTCTCCACGATGAAGATGATGATGACGGTGATGATGACGACGAGCGATGATCTGAGTTCGACTGAAGAAAAACACACCGAACTACGAACGATCTTTGCGATCTCTGCTGAATATGAGAGCAATGGAATTCAGATTTCCCGTGAAGAAGAAGAAGACGAAAATCGCAATCCAGATCTGAGTTTTTTGAATTCAAATACATATAGATGACCAATTCGCGCGGAGGGGTAGTTTCGGTATTATAAAAATAGCAGTTTCTAGCGGGTGGCATCTAAAAGGGAATCTTGGAATATTTAACGTGAAAATACTTAATTCTGGGTATTTCATAAAACTTATCCAGCGGGTGGGCATTTCATAAAAGCCCACCCCGAAATTGGGTTTCTCAGCAATTTCCAGAAGTTTTAATTATGCTGGCTTTTTCACCTCCTTTTTTCTACTTCTGTTGATTCTGTTTTGGTGGCGTAACATCCCATTTTTATGAAATGTTTTGTTTCAGAACGACTGTGCAGTATATACTATTGCAAATTTACTTCATTGTCAAAATTTATGACCTTCTTTGTTTGCTTTTTCAACATTAGTTACAATTATGGGGGTAGAAGAATTACAACTTGATCCTACAACTGCAGCAATGAAGCTTGTGTTCCAATTCTTGGTGTAGGTTATATGGATCCTACACATGTTTCTTTACTCCCTCAGCCCATGTTCATTTAGATATTCACTTGTTCCTACACATGTTGCACGGACACAGAAAAATGTGTCTGGATCCATGTCGTGCCCTTATTCCTGCAACTTAGGTGACTGCCTATGTTGCACAGACAGAGGAACATGATATCCTATTGTGTTTGTAATTCGTACTTGTGTTATATCCAACCTTTGTACCTATTTGGAATGTTCGTATCCTGTATCCATATCTGTATCCGACCCCGTATTCTTGCAACATAGCCGACACGGTACGGACACGGCATGGATTTTGGAGTATCTATGCTTCTTTGGTGACTAATTGTGCCTACCTGAAATGTTTGTATCTCGTATCTTTAATGTGTCCTTATCTGGTTCCATGTCCGTATTCATGCAACGTAGGTTCTATGAGCTTTACGTCTGTATTACGCATAACCACCATCAAGTGGCCTGTCTTGCACTTGTCCAAGCATCTGGATTACTTTCTACTAAGTACTTGTGAAGAATGCACTTCTTTATTTTCTTTATAGTTTTATTGCAGTCTCTCATCCATCTCACATTCTCATTTCAGGTATGTTGCATGGATACTGGTACGACACAACACATTTTGGACACATTAGACTGGTTTGGCACCTATTTTGGTGTGTCCTAGTGTATTTTGGACTGTATGTTGTGTGTCCGATACGTGAAATGTCTGATTTCAACAATGCTCAATTTCGTGGATTATGCTTTTAGTTACCAACATTTAGATCCATAAAATTAATGGTCTTATAGCTGTCAAATAGGATATTCCCTTCAATTGAAGGGTATTCTGCAGTCTTATAATGCTCCAGAAACACACTGCTGTTGCAACCATATTCTTTTACTTTATACGAGTAACATATCTTTATGTTCCCCTATAATGATGAATGATTGATCCTTAGTAACCAGAAGATTACTTGGGTATTTTTCATCACCATGTGGACCTCTCGTTCCTTCATAAAGTTGTGCTAAACTTATGTTTCGTATATTCCATTTTTGAGCTAGATTATAAAGCTTCTCCCCACTTTTTACCTTATAAATTAACTCTTCTTTGGGCTTATTAATTGCCAAAATTTTCTATAAACATCATATAATTTGTGGAAGCTCTCTATCTATTATGACTGGTAAGTTCATCTGTAACTGACACAAAGAGGTAAGAACTTAATGTCTAGTCTTGATGGGAGTCTATGGTGAAGGACTTTTATCTTCTCCGTCATTCTCACACTTGTCACTATTCTACATGCATGTCTTCATGATCAATATGCCCACTACATGTCTTTGTCACATAAGTATACCCACTAAATTTTGTTTTCTTTTTCACACACCATTATACCTTTACATTTTTCGAACTAAAGATCGTCTCATATCATGTTAGATGAAAGGCTCTTAGGAGGTTTAAGATGAATTTTTCATTAGGTATATTTTGAAGAGAGAAAGACAATGGAAGCACAACTGCAAGAAGTGAAATATGTGATCGGGTATTTGAAATATAATTCTTTCTTTTGAAATATCCATTCAGAATCTATTTGTGTAGTATTAATAGTCGTGGCGAAATATCATGTTTTCAGACATGAGGTAACTGATCTAGCTGGGAAATATTGGACTCTTACCAGCTCCGTAACCTAGTAAGTAGTGACACTCCAAAACTATGCACCATGTCTATGTATCATCATGTCAGACATGTATTGGACATGACGAAGACTTTCCAAAATACACTAAGGACATGGCAAATAGGTGTCTGAGACCGTACCTTGTCCTTATTGTCTCGTATTTATTTCTGTGCAAGATAGACAGTAACACATTATTTTCTTATTGGGTGTAGGAATTCACTATAAGATGCATGTATGTTTGCGTATCTTATAAAGTAATAATCAAACATGGATGCACCCTGGTCCATGGTTAATGAGAGTCATAGACCAAGTTAGGAATTTATAATTAGCAACTGCCATCACATTCCATCTCATTTGTTTTTGTAATGAATTTAAGGAACTTATATGCTTTAGATATTGTGGTCGGATGTCTTTATGCTTATACAGTAAAATATCCATCCGGTTTCTGCCTTAACTTTTTGCATCAAGTAGCAAAAGTTTAGTAGGAAAGTATGTGTTTCCAGATTAAAATTTCTTTTCTCAATTCAAGTTTTATACTTTTTCTTTGTCCTGTTAAGGCCATAAACTTCAACTAGGCCTAACAAAGCTTCCACATTCTAATATCAGTCTGCCTGTTGATCATACAGGATACTGCAAGGCAAATCCTTAATGGAGCTGCTGGGGTGGTTGTTATTGATGACCGGTCATCCAATTCCTTCCCTACACCATTGCAGGTTATTGTTGCTGACTTTGTTGGAAATAAATGTAGAGGATAATAATACTATAGATCACCATGTTTGCTAAAGGGAACTACGAATTCTTATAATGTGCATTTTATCCACCATAGGTATCAAACAAAGATGATGTTGCAGTGGGTCGGATTCGCCAGGATTTATCTCAAGAAGGCAATTATGGGTAAATATAACCTTGTGCCATTACTTTGGAGTTTAGACTTGGAAATTGGATTGTTTAAGAAAAATGTTCTTTTCAGTTTGGTTTGTAGGAAAACAAGATAACATGAGTTTTTTTTTTTGTTGCTATTTACTGTTTCTTTTAAATTAAGGCATTGAAAACGAAATATCTAATTCTCAGGCTGTTGTTGTGCAATATTCCTTTGTTTATTCAAATAAATCTGGATAAGAAGACTTTCCATTCTTTTTCCACATCAACCCCTTGAAGCTAAACAGAGCCTAATAGGTTACTTTGCAACAGGTTGGACATATTTGTCTGCGGGGATCAGATACGCAAGGGAGCTGCATTGAATGCTGTACAGATTGCAGAGAAGTTGCTGTAGTCCGTGCAAACGTTTCTGTAAGCAGCACTTTTGGTCTACACAGATGGATGAGAGGGTATTTATGAAAATTGTCGTATTTTTCGCTTTGTAGGAAAAAGCAATTTTGGGTGCTAATTTATTACTTCTCTCAACTAATAAGATACATGTCTGTAGAGTTTAGTTTCTATTGGTTAGTATTATCAATTGTGTGCCTGAAAAAAGGTAGAATGTAAACATTATCAAGGTTCTAAGAGTAATTCTGATTGGTTTGGAGGGTGCTGTATAAAGTCTTAGTAAGATACATGTATGTAGAATTATCGAGATTATAAGATACATGTCAGTAGAGTTTAGTTTCTATTGGCTAGTATTGTGAATTGTTTGCCTGAAAAAAGTAGAATGTAATTGTTATCAAGGTTCTAAGAGTAACTGTGATTGGTTTGGAGGGTGCTGATATTTTTAGAAAGACTCAAAGTAAAAAAGAAACTGATACTACCTATCAACATATCTGCATCTTATCGGGTCAACCGATACATAACAAAATGGTTGTGTATCGTAACAAGTATCGTTTGCATATAAGATACTAAAAACATTTATTATTATTATTATTATTATTATTATTATTATTATTATTATTATTATTATTATCTGCTTAAATGAGCTTCATAGATCATATTGCTTTTGGTGCTCCAGACAATTGCTAGTTTCAGAATCCATTGTCAGGCTAACCACAAAATGTGCAAAGATGCATCGAACAGTCATTATTTCATACTTTTTCTGTTATGATGGTTAAATTGAGGTGGTTCGTTCAATTGTCCAAATGTGGTCGTACTGCTATTGGACTTTCAAGTGATTGTGGAATTCCTACAAATTGAAAGGAATGTTCTGTAATATGGCTGTAAGACTACCCTTGCTTATGGCTGAAATTGTTGTCAATCAAGACAGGAAATTAGCACTGCTTAACTTGAAATGTGGAGATAAATGAGAACACCACAATTCATATAAGAAATTTAAGAAAAATGTGCATTTGTGTGGATTTGGATTTGGAAGAGATGTAAATTAAGGCTAATTATAATGGCACATCAAAATCTTATCAGAGCTATCCAGGATTGGGGCTAGACCATGTTTGTGGAAAAATTATTAGGGCTATCCCAATTTTTTACTCAAGGGGCTGCCCAAACTCCACCCTCCCCCCCCCCCCCCCCCCCCCCCCCCCCCCCCCCTCCCAAACCGCAAATTCCACTCTCATTTGTAAAATTCACTCTATCTTCCAAAACTATAACTTTCTTCCTCTTCTTCTTCTTCTTCACAATTTTCCACTCCCCAAACTATACATCTTCTTCTTCATCTTCTCCACTATAAACCCTAGTTTTCTTCTCCATCATTTCTATCAAAACTCTAGTTTTTCTCTTCACAATTTTCATTCTCATCATTTTGATTCCTCAAAAATAATGCATGAAAATAAATTCTAACATGTTTATTTCATTCTTTCTCACAAAAAATGCATGGAAATAAACCCTAAAATGTATATTTCATTATATTATCAAGATGAAAATAAATCCTAACATCTGTTTTTCATTCGACCATTTCGATTTTAGGACTGCCAGGAATTGTGGCAGTCCTAAAATGTACTTGATGTACAACAAGTTTCTTTCAAGACTGCCACAATTCATGACAGTCCTCAATACTTCAGTCCTTCCTTTCAGGACTGCCACAATTTCTGACAGTCCTCAATACTTCTAGGACTGCAAGAAATTGTGGCAGTCTTGTTGTATAGCAAGGTCCTTTGGACTGCCACAATTCTTGGCAGTCCTCAATAGGCAGTCCTGTTGTATAACAAGTCCCTTTCAGGACTGCCACAATTTCTGACAGTCCTCAATACTTCTAGGACTGCCAGAAATTGTGGCAGTCCTGATATAAACTTCCTCAACAAATCAATTTTTCTAGAATTATTGTTTCATCCATAAACTAGGATTTAGAGAAAAAAAAAGAGAAATTAGAAGAGAGCAAAAAAAAAGGGTTTGGAGAAAGAGATTTTTTTTTTTCCCATTCTTCTTGCTCTTGTTCTTGTTCTTTCTTCTTTCTTCTTGTTCTTCTTGTAAAGAAGAAGAAGAAATTTTTTTTTAGAAGAGTTGTCTTTTATACATTAGAATGGGATAGTCCTGAGTAAAAATTTCAGTGGCAAACTTGTAAATAAAGGAAAGTTAAAAATGTGATAGCCCTGATAAGATTTTGATGTGCCCTTATAATTAGCCTAAATTAATTATGACTAGTCATTCATTTGTTACAATGGTGAAATCGATCAAGTTTTTGTTCATAGAGTTACTGGAGAGTGCTTGCGTAGTGTTATACGAATGTAGAGTTCCCTTCCAACTGAAAGGACTACAAGGATATGGATAAAATGTTTTGAGATGGTTTGGAACGCCAATACATGCACTGATCATGACTGATAGGATTGTTTATCGAGTTGCTGGCAAGCCTTATGAAAGGATACTGCAGTTGCTATGTTAAAGGGAGGTTCGAAATTTTTGTTTTGTTTTGTTTTGTATTTTTTAGTGAGAGAGAAGACGGATCAAGTGGACCCCATCCGCTCTTTCATCGTTATAAGTTAAGAGCAATGTTCTGGGATTACAACCAAATGAGTAACAATCCATTTACAACCGTCTACATGGGATAAAGGGTGGAGGGAGGAAATGGTTGCTAGTTGTCAAACGTCACGTAGGCGGTTATAAATAAGTTGTAATCCATATGGTTGTAAACTTGAGGTTAAAGTATTACAAGATGGAGCTCAAAATAACTGGAGGGTATTCTCCAAAGAACTCCCATGAGGCAAATTTGAGGCACACTATCTGTTGGTGTTTTTGCCTTTGGACTAAAAAAGATAGTCCCACATCGGCTACACCAAATGGTGAGTATCTCAATATAATGCATTGCTTGTGTTGAGGTGTGCACATGAGGTGTAGTGGGGCACAAGTTTGTGCCATGTGGAAGTATTTTCCTAGAAGAAAAAAGGATTAAATCCAACAAGGATGCAAGTTAATTTTTGTTGTGCGGACTCAGACTCGGACGCGGACTCCAAGATGTCTCGTGCATGCACGGGAGGGTTCGGGGGGTAGGCGTGGACTGGCACACTTCTATGCTGATTGTGGGATGATCTAAAATATCAAACTCTATTTTGAGTATTGGTATTTTAGTCCCACATCGGATAGGAGAAGAGGTGAAGTCTCAACTCCACTCTATAAATAGAGCCCCTTGGCCTCCTTTGAAAGATGCACCAAGAAGAGAGTTGAGGGAGTCTGTTAAGTCCAGGAAGCCCGTTCAAGTCTCAAATATTGACTTACGAGCGTTCCAGAAGTTCTCCTGAACTTGCTGGTTCCTGGGAGCTTATCCGTACTGCGGGTATAGCTTTGAGCGCCGGTGTTCAACACCCCAGCGAGATCCGCTCTTCTTCTTCCTTCCTCTTTCTGTTGCCTTCGAGAATCTGAGACTCAACTGTTGTTGATCATCTCTTGTTGCCTTCGAGAAACCGCTATTGCAAACGTGATTCGATTTTTTTAATCGTTTAGGCTACGCAATCAGCATTATTTGCATCTCTTTTTTAGGGATTGCAACTGCATTATTTGCATCTCTTTTTAGGGATTGCAACTGCATTCTTTGCATCTCTTCTTAGGGATTGCAACTGAGTTTTTCCATCGATTGTTTGCAAATAGACTAACAATCTCAAAGCTATACGATTCGATGGAAAACACTCGTGCTTCGCTTGTCGATACCGGCTTTAACAAGTTGGAGAAATTCGACGGCGAACACTTCCAGATCTGGAAGCGAAAGGTGACTCTGAACCTTCAACTCGTGGATGTTGATCACGTGTTGGATGAGGAAGAACCAATCGTTCCAGCAACAGGATCTGCTGCTGTTCTGGCCGCTGCTACGAGCAAGCAGACGAAGTGGAAAAAGGATAACAGCATATGCAGGCTGCTGATCCTGAATTCCATGGAAGACTCTCTGGCCGAGTCCTACACAAAGAGGACTTCTGCCAAAGAGATCTGGGAGTCCGTGGAGAAGCTGTATGACGACGACGAGGCCCGGTCGAAGATGTTCATGGTTGAAAAATACCACAAATGGGTCTTTGAAGACGAGAAGACCATGCTGCCCCAAGTGAAAGAGTTCCTGAAGCTGCGCCAGAAACTGGAGGACGATAGCATGCCCCTCGTCGACAAGTTCGTCGTTGGAGGGATCGTGGCAAAACTTCCTCCAGGATGGAGCAACATCTATGCAAGGATGCATAGGAAGAAGATGGAGATTAGCCTGGATAATCTCCTCAGCGAGATTCATGTTGAGGACGAGATGCGCTCTCAACAGAAGTTGGACACCCTGTCCAAGCAACTAGCAACGGCGAATCTGGTTCAAGCCACCAGAGAGAACAAAGGGAAGCAGGCGGCTTCTCACCACAAGAAGAAGGACTTCTCGAATCTGAAAGTGAAGGGTCCAGGATTCAAGCAACAGAAGTCCAAGTCCCATGTGACTTGCTTCAACTGTGGCAAGAAGGGTCACTATAAAAGTGAATGCAAGTCCAAGCCCAAAGAGCAAGGTGAGCCTAACAAGGTTTCTTTGGTTACTAATCAGGTTGCCATGATAGCACAGGTTGCAACTGTGGGGGCAGACTTGGACTGGTGGATAGACACTGGCGCGACATGTCATGTCTGTTCAGACAAGGACTGGTTCGTCTCCTATGAGCCTACTTCCGAGAAAGTCATGATGGCGAACCAGGCACAAGCTGAAGTACTGGGGATCGGGACGGTGGAGCTGAAGCTTACATCGGGGAACATTCTGACGCTTCAAGGTGTGAAGCATGTTCCTGCAATCGCAAAGAACCTGATCTCTGGGAGCCTGCTCTGCAACGCAGGCTTGAGGATGGACATCAATGCTGGCCAAATGGTGATGTCCAAGAAGGGTACTTTCTTCGGGAAAGCTTTTCAGACTGAAGGAATGTACAAAATTCAGCTTGTTGTAACCCAGCATAATAATGTCAATGCTATCACTAGTTTGAATTACTCTCTTGAGTTGTGGCATAATAGACTAGGACATGTTCATTGTAAGCGAATAAACAAAATGTCTAGTCTAGGACTTATCTCCAAGTGTGGGGGTAAGGTAGAGAAATGTGAGATATGTGCTCAGACGAAGATCACTAGGAAACCCTTCCACAGGGTCCATCGAAGCACAGATCTTCTGGAGTTGGTTCACTCAGATATCTGTGACTTCAAACAATTCTCTACAAAGGCCGGGATGAAGTATTTCATTACTTTCATCGATGACTTCTCCAAGTATGCCTTCGTCTATTTACTCAAATCTAAAGACGAAGCATTCGAGAAGTTCAAGGAGTTCAGGGCCGAGGCTGAACGGCAAACTGGACAACAACTCAAGAGGCTGAGGAGTGATCGAGGTGGAGAATATAGGTCTCATGAATTCTCATCATTCTGCAAAGAACATGGAATCATCAACGAGACGACGGCTCCGTATTCTCCACAATCCAACGGAGTAGCAGAAAGGAAGAACAGAACGTTGACAGAGATGATGAATTCTATGCTGTTGACTGCGGGTCTCCCAAAGTGCTATTGGGGAGAAGCTGCATTAACGGCCACTTTCATTCTGAACAGAGTGCCGTATGCAACTTCCGACATAACTCCTCATGAACTCTGGTTCAAAGTCAGACCCAACCTGAATGTCATTCGAGTGTGGGGGTGCCTGGCTTATGTGAAGCTCCCGGATCTAAAGATTCAGAAGCTGGGGACAAGGACTACTAAGGCGATCTTCCTGGGGTATGCCGAGAAGAGTGATGCTCGGAGATTCCTTGATATCGAGTCAAATCATATCATCGAATCTCGTGATGCTGAATATTTTGAAGAAAAGTTTGCAAGGCACAAGAACATTGTTCTCGCGGACATTCAGGAGAATAATGAGGGTGCGGAGCAGACAGAGATCTTTATCGAACCAGTAGTCCAAGATGGAGTTGTTGTCGAGGAGACACCAGCTGAACCAGAACTCGCTGAGCCGTCAACTAAGCGAGCGAGGAGGCCGAAAGACTTCGGAGATGACTTCGTCACCTATCATGTGGAAGCAGATCCGCTTACCTATGATGAGGCGATGAAGACCAGAGATGCTATATTCTGGAAGGAGGCGATTGACAACGAGATTGACTCAATCACCTCCAATAACACATGGGTATTGGTCGACCTACCAGAAGGAGCAAGACCCATCGGATGCAAATGGATCTTCAAGAAGAAGATGAAAGCAGATGGAACCATTGACAAGTTCAAGGCCAGGCTAGTGGCCAAGGGGTTTGCTCAGAAGCAGGGGATCGACTACTTTGACACTTATGCTCCAGTAGCTCGGATGACAACTATCAGATTGTTAATTGCTTTAGCAGCAATACACAAGCTGGTGATACATCAGATGGATGTGAAAACGGCATTCCTTAATGGCGAGCTGACCGAAGAGATCTACATGCAACAACCAGAAGGTTTTGTCGTCAGAGGTCTGGAAGACAAAGTCTGCAAGTTGATGAAGTCTCTGTATGGTTTGAAGCAAGCTCCCAAAATGTGGCATGAGAAGTTTGACAAGGTGATAAGGTCAAATGGCTACAGGGTCAGTGAAACAGACAAGTGTGTCTATACGAAGTTTGCTGACGGAAGAGGAGTAATCGTTTGTCTATACGTGGACGACATGCTAATCCTAGGTACGGATTTAAGCTGCGTCACAGAGACAAAGAAATTCCTCTCGACCAAGTTCAGTATGAAGGACTTGGGGGATGCCGACGTAATCTTGGGGCTCAAGATCATCCGGACAGGCACTGGAATAGCGCTGTCACAGTCTCATTACATTGAGAAGATGCTCTCTCGCTACGGGTATCAAGATCTTCCTATTATTGATACACCGTACAGGAGTGATCTGAAACTGGAGCCAAATTCGAAGGAGAGCGTCAGGCAGTTGGAGTACGCTAGCGTCATCGGAAGTTTGATGTACGCTACTACTGCCACAAGGCCTGACATAGCCTTTGCAGTGGGAATGTTGAGTCGATTTACGAGCAATCTAGGCGTAAAGCATTGGAAAGCTGTGAAGCGTGTTATGAGATATCTCAAGAAGACTCAGACATATGCACTATACTACAGCGGAGATCCGTCAGTAGTGGAAGGCTTCAGTGATGCTAGCTGGTGTTCAGAGGTGGAGAGCGAATATTCCACAGGTGGATATGTGTTCGCCATGGGTGGAGCTGCTATATCGTGGAAGTCGAAGAAGCAGACTATGTTATCTCGCTCCTCCATGGAATCTGAATTCTTTGCATTGGACGCTGCAGCAGATGAAGCAGAGTGGCTTCGGGAGCTCATGTATGACCTTCCAATGGTTGGAGCTCAGATACCGGCGATTCCGATATACTGTGACAACCAGGCGGCAGCAGCAGTGGCATCAAATGAACTCTTCAACGGGAAGAAGAGGACTGTGCGGTTGAAGCACAGAGCAGTGAACGATCTCATAAAAAGGGGCGTCATTGCAGTGATCGATGTTCGGAGTCAGGAAAACCTGGCGGATCCGTTCACGAAGGGTCTCAAGCGTCAGCTGGTCGAGGACACAGCAAGGAAGATGGGCTTGAAGGCATTCTAATATTGTGTCATTATAATCCTATCAATAAATTTTATGTTATTGGTTCAAAGAGAAATCTACCAGATATCTAATTTTTTGATTCAAGGGAGGACTATTGACTGGAAAAATATTAGTTAACAGTGGGCACTTGTTCTGCGGAACATGTAAGGGTTTCGGACCCAGAACCACTGTTGTCTACTATGAATTTTCTACGAAAAATTGATCCTGTGAGAAGGATGGCATAATGCCTTAATGAGTTCTCAGACTGAGTGAAGGTCTGTTATGCTTTACAGGAAGCATGGTGGCGCAACAACCACAAAGGAGTGTTACAACTCCATGCTACAGTGGGGTGACTCCACCATGAGGTTCCCAGGTAGGGGTAATGCCTCGGCTTTGTTAGCCAAGTTACAGGCGGCGTAGCACCGCATATAGGCAGGTAGCCTAATGTTGCATAATCGTAATAAAGGGATGTAGGCAGCACTACAAAGAGGCCGGTGTCCTCATGTTACAGTGGCATGACACCACGATGAGGTACCCAGGTAGGGGTAAAGCCTCGGCTTTGCAAGCCATGTCATAGTGGCGTAACACCACAAGGGAGCGCAAGGCTTCATGCTGGGTAGTTTGGCACTACAAAGAGGCTTGAGACCTCATGCTACAGTAGTATGACACTACGATGAGGTTCCCAGGTAGGGGTAATGCCTTGGCTTTGTCAGCCATGTCATAGCGGCGTAGCACCGCAAAGAAGCGCAATGCTTCATGCCAATGACTCTTTATATAGAACTCACCTAGTGTATGGACAGAGATATCAGGCCGTCTCTTGAGGGTAAACTTGTAGACGCCCAAAAATTATACACTGAAACCAGGCTGGCACAAGGCCTTCAATGTGCAGCCAGAAGCACAGTTGATATCACTATGTGAGTAGGAAGAATTGCAGTTATGGTACAGAATTCAAGGCTTAGTCCATTCTTGTATCATGCTGTTATTTAACCTATGCGGGAAGATTCAAGTCGTAGCGACATCTCTCCTAATGCATGATGGACAATCACTGTGGGGAACGCTCAACCCATATATTGAGATATGTGGGGGATTGTTGGTGTTTTTGCCTTTGGACTAGAAAAGATAGTCCCACATCGGCTACACCAAATGGTGAGTATCTCAATATAATGCATTGCTTGTGTTGAGGTATGCACATGAGGTGTAGTGGGGCACAAGTTTGTGCCATGTGGAAGTATTTTCCTAGAAGAAAAAAGGATTAAATCCAACAAGGATGCAAGTTAATTTTTGTTGTGCGGACTCAGACTCGGACGCGGACTCCAAGATGTCTCGTGCATGCACGGGAGGGTTCGGGGGGTAGGCGTGGACTGGCACACTTCTATGCTGATTGTGGGATGATCTAAAATATCAAACTCTATTTTGAGTATTGGTATTTTAGTCCCACATCGGATAGGAGAAGAGGTGAAGTCTCAACTCCACTCTATAAATAGAGCCCCGTGGCCTCCTTTGAAAGATGCACCAAGAAGAGAGTTGAGGGAGTCTGTTAAGTCCAGGAAGCCCGTTCAAGTCTCAAATATTGACTTACGAGCGTTCCAGAAGTTCTCCTGAACTTGCTGGTTCCTGGGAGCTTATCCGTACTGCGGGTATAGCTTTGAGCGCCGGTGTTCAACACCCCAGCGAGATCCGCTCTTCTTCTTCCTTCCTCTTTCTGTTGCCTTCGAGAATCTGAGACTCAACTGTTGTTGATCATCTCTTGTTGCCTTCGAGAAACCGCTATTGCAAACGCGATTCGATTTTTTTTAATCGTTTAGGCTACGCAATCAGCATTATTTGCATCTCTTTTTTAGGGATTGCAACTGCATTATTTGCATCTCTTTTTTAGGGATTGCAACTGCATTCTTTGCATCTCTTCTTAGGGATTGCAACTGAGTTTTTCCATCGATTGTTTGCAAATAGACTAACACTATCATCAACAGGAGATGAAAGTCCATATGACACCACAATTGAAGTACAGAATCTTAAGAGACCCAAAAGCCTCCATAGATCCAAACTGTCATACAATTTAGGAATTTACGGATGAAGCAGCAACCCATATGTTGTTATTCATGGGCTAATTTGTAGCCAAACACCGTAAAATTTTCATGGTTTGCAAGTTGTTATCCTAACCTATTAAAATTAGCAAGCTTATATCCTAAACTATTATATTTAACCAATAAATATTCTGAACTTTTTTTTGTTTCGCATTGCTACCCAATATTGTTGACAATGATATCATTCTTAATTTCATTTTTCGTACGGAGACCTTTACTTAGAATAGGATAGCAAGTTGCAAATTAAAGGAAGTTCAGGTATCAATTTGCTACTCTAGGGTAGGAAGAAGCAAATAATAGAGAGTTCATGATATTTTATTGCAAATTAGCCTTGTTGTTGTTGTATAGGGGAGAGTCACCCTGGTAATTTCTCATAACTCGAAGTGTCTCTAATAGATTGTAGGAAACAAAATACAAACTACATTTTGTTGTAGTTCTGTTGAGAATCAATAAGGGACTTTTAGTCCCACATCGGAATATGTAGTATGTAGAGGAGCTAGACTCTCTATAAGTAGTAAAGTAGTCCATCAATAAAATCATCAAATCATTATTTTCTACATGGTATCAGAGCCATAACTCTCTCTCTCTCTCTCTCTCTCTCTCTCTCTCTCCACAAATTTTTTTTCCCCCCTCCCCCAGCCGCCGACCCGCTCCAACCCCCCCGACCCTACGCTGCCCCCTCACACCGGCTGCCCCAATGCTGCCCCAAACCCCCTCTCTTGTCGTCTCCACAGCCGCCGACCCGCTCCAACCACTCCTCCCTCCCAACGACACCCTCCCCCCCCCTCCCGCACCCTACCAGCGACCCTCCTCCCTCCAGAACCCCAGCAGCACCCCGCCCCCTCTCCAGCACCCTAACGCCCCCCTCCAGCACCCTCCCAGCGACCCTCCTCCTCCAAAACCCCGGCAACACCCCGCCCCCCCTCCTCCCTCTCCCTCTCTTGACATGGAAACCCTAACCCTAGCCTCTCTTGACATGGAAACCCTAACACTAGCCTCTCTTGACATGGAAACCCTAACCCTAGCCCTAGCAACCCCATCCAAACCCTAACCCTAACCCTAGCCGTCAAAAAAAATGGCGTATTTCGAAGACAGTCGGCTGTCAAATGCTTTATTTGCACCGACTCTGTTCCTAGATTGCGCCGTTTGGAACTAACAAATGTTTATTTTGTTATTCCTCCTTCACATCAGGATCTATACAGAGACTGATCATGTCTTCTCTGGTGTCCTGACGTGTTCACTTTACATGCGCGCGTCGGTGCTGGCCAAGTTCGTAGCGCATTCGTAAAGTTTCTGACGTCGAAGAAGACGACGAAGACGTCGAAGTTCGGTACGTTGCAGACTCCAAAGTTGTAGACTCCGACGTCGAGGACGACGAGGAAGACGACGAATAGGGTTCACAATTGCAGAAGCCATGGATTCGATCAGTGGCAAACTGACGGCCGAAGAGATGAAGGCCTTGGTTGATGATATCTTATCAAAAAGATTAACCGAGGCAACCCCACGTGTGATCCATACTGATGTGGATCCGGCACCTTACAAAATGGGGAAGCTGGAGACGAAGTTGAAAGGAACGTCCAACTACTTGAAGTGGTCACGGCAGGCGATGCGGACGCTGAAGGGATGTGGCTTGGTTGGCTATGTCACTGGCCAAGCCAAGGCGCCAGCCGATCACTCCGCAAAGGAGTTTGCTGTTTGGGAGATTGTCAACAACATCGTGGCTGGGTGGTTGACTGCCTCATTAACCGACCAGGTGTCGGGCAATGTCGAGGCAATGGAGGCTGCTGCTGATATATGGCGGACTCTAAAAGATATGTACTCCGGCTCGGGCAACCCTATGCGGGTCTTTCAACTGCAAGATGAACTCGATAGGGTGGCCCAAGACGAACGGACCATCTCTTAGTACGCAGCCCTGTTGAAGAAGTACTGGTATGATCTGGATCATTATGATCCTCTTGGGATGGAAGATGCACAAGTCAAACCGGCATTCACGAAGTACTTTCAGACGTTCCTGGCTTATATTTCGCGGCAGCGTATGATAAAATTCTTGAAGGGACTACACCCTGTATTTGAGCAGCGACGGAATATCCTTCTATCCCAACCCACGCTTCCGACCTTGGAAGAAGCTATAGCCGTCATGACACAGGAAGAAGCTCGACTGAAGTTGATGTCCAACAAGGGCTCCTACCAGGAGGAGCCAGCCGCGGTTGAAAAGTCTATCCTTGCTGCCTTCAATCAACCTCCATCTGTGGGTGGTGTTTGCCACAATTGTGGTGACTCCGGACATTACATCCGATTTTGTCCAAAACTCTTGCGCAATCAGTCTAATGATCGAGGACGGGGTCGTGGCGGCCGACGTGGTAGTAGAGGAGGATATGCTGGTAGAAGGGGCGGACACAAAGCAAATCTGGCGGAGGAAGGGGGAGAGAATCAACTGGCTGAAATAATCCCGCTTGAGCGGGAGTTCCTTGAGAAGTTGCGAGGCACAAAGCTGGGTTCGGCCGACAGTCCTGGGGCGTCTTCTACCTTGGGAGATCACATCACTTGCTTTGCCCAAACCAGTACCGATAATTCTGCACGTGCTCTTGCATCTGTCCATCAGCCAGGATGGATTATGGACTCTGGGGCATCTCGCCATGTCACGGGATCCCGTGGTGCTTTTCAGGACTATACTCACCTACCATTGCCGGAGAGTATTCAGACCGCTGATGGTACTTCCAGCCCTGTAATGGGTAAAGGCACTGTCGCATGCACCCCTTCCATCACTCTAACCAATGTCTTACATGCTCCGTCTTTTCCTGTTAATCTTCTATCAATTAGTGCCATTATACTTGATCTTAACTGTACTGTTTCCTTTGACATTCCTACGGTGACTTTTCAGGAGAAAGGGACAGGACGACGACTTGGGACTGGCACATGGCATAAGGGGCTGTGGTATTTAGACAGGACTGGACTGGACAACGCATTGGCATCCTTGGTAGTAGACGCACCACCAGAAGCTTCATGTCGCAGTGTTGAAGCCGACTTGCTACTCCACCACCAGCGTGTCGATCATTCATCTTTTAAAGTTATTAGTCGAATGTATCCGTCCTTATATCAAAGAACTAATAAGGAGAAGTTATTTTGTAATGCTTGTGAGTTGGAAAAACATACCAGAAGCTCGTATGTGGGCTCGAGAAATAGGAGTTCTGCTGCTTTTGACATGATACATTCAGACGTATGGGGCCCTTGTCCTACAACCGGAGTTAACGGCTTTCGATGGTTCGTCACCTTTATTGACTGTTATACCCGCGTGACATGGGTCTACCTTATGAAGAATAAAAGTGACGTCCTTGAGGCCTTTCGGGACTTTCATCGACGGGTGGAAACACAATATGGAGCTAAAATTAAGTATTTCCGGTCTGACAATGGGACAAAGTATACTAATAAGCGGGTTGCTGAGTATTTTTCCACTCATGGGATACTGCATCAAATTTCATGTGCTTATACTCCGGCACAAAATGGTGTGGCTGAACGAAAGAACAGACATCTGCTGGAAGTCGCTCGGACGATGATGCTGGCTATGAATGTCCCAAAAACACTTATGGGGGCAGGCTATATTGACGGCCTCTTATCTCATCAACAGAATGCCATCTCAAGTATTGGACTGGAAGACACCGTTGGAAATGCTTACTGGGGCAACTACATATACTGTTCCACCGAAATTTTTTGGATGTGTGTGCTTTGTCCAAGATAATAGGCCAGGCGTTGGCAAACTGGATCCTAGGGCAGTTAAATGTGTCTTTGTCGGTTACACGGCGACTCAGAAGGGATATGTCTGTTGGAGTCCAGTCGAGCAGAAGATGTTTGTCAGCATGGACGTTACATTTAGAGAACTCGAACCATACTATGGTTCGGATGAAGGTTCAGCATTTGGTGACACACCTAACACAGATGGTGTTCGATGTGAGGGGGAGATAATAAGCCCAAATGTGGTCGTCGGATCGGTTTCGTGTCCGGTTGTAGAAAACTGGACGAAAGGAGGAGAGCACAGTGACTCAGATACAGAGAATGAAGAAGAATATACATATATTACGCAGGGGGAGCAGCAGACAAGGAAAAATGAGCTCCAAGTCTACAGAAGGAGACAACAGAAGTCCAGTATTGTGCCTATGCCGTGCCCTGTGCCTACTGTACCAAGTCCCTCGTCTACTCCTGCTCCAACTCCTGAAGATGTTGCCCCCGCACTGAATCACTCGGATTCTGATGCGGATCTCTCCGACTCGGATGGTATGATCTCTCTACCACCTATTGCTCCCTTAAGGAGATCTTCTCGCATCAATGCGGGTAAGGCTCCTGCTCGTTTTGATGATTACGAACATGACATTGCCAACTTCTTGTCTTATTCTAACAATTCTTCGAATTATCGAGCCTTCATTGCATCGTTAGACTCTACTTCGTTGCCCAAGTATTGGCAGGAAGCAAAAAAAGATCTAAGGTGGAAAGCTGCAATGATGGAAGAACTTGGGGTACTGGAGAAAAATAAGACATGGAAGCTGGTTCCATTACCCAAAGGGAAGAAAGCTGTGGGATGCAAATGGGTGTACACAGTGAAAGAGACGCCAGAAGAAAAAGTAGAGCGGTACAAGGCGAGGTTGGTTGCAAAAGGATTCACACAGTCATATGGAATAGACTATGATGAGACGTTTGCCCCAGTAGCAAAAATGAGCACCGTGAGAACTCTGGTCTCCATTGCAACGAACTATGGGTGGAAGCTGTACCAGCTGGATGTGAAGAATGCCTTTCTTCATGGGGACCTGCAAGAAGAAGTATACATGGAGCTCCCGCTAGGGTGCTATGCGACGGAATCAAACGGAGGGACGTCGCAAGGAAAGGTGTGTAAACTGAAGAAGTCACTATACGGGCTCAAGCAATATCCTCGAGCCTGGTTTGACAGA
The DNA here is from genome assembly GCA_029216955.1 of Iris pallida. Lineage (NCBI taxonomy): Eukaryota > Viridiplantae > Streptophyta > Magnoliopsida > Asparagales > Iridaceae > Iris > Iris pallida. Next base: position 145,256 of record JANAVB010029419.1, on the reverse strand, counting down.
TTCAGAAAGGCTGTTACAGGCATGGGATACCGTCAAACAAATGCAGATCATACGGTCTTCCTCCAGCATGCAAGAGGCCACATCACTATACTTGCTGTATATGTGGATGATATAGTGATCACAGGTGATGATGAAGTCGAGATCACTAAGCTGAAGTTAAAACTCGCGAAGGAGTTTGAAGTGAAGGATTTAGGAGCGATGAGGTAATTTCTAGGTATCAAGGTGTGTGAAGGCGAACAAGGAATTGTTCTCTCACAGAGAAAATACACACTAGATCTGCTGAAGGAGACATGGATGCTGGGATGCAAAGCAGCGGTCACTCCAATTGACTAGAAGTGCAAGTTGGGAGCAGAAGCAGGAGAGCCCGTTGTCACGACCCGCACCCTGTATAGGGGCACGAGAAGTGGGTACGTCCAGCCTACGCCGCAGTGTCGGCGGTAGTAAGCTGTCCTAGGTTGCTAACTAATCTCATGCAGTGTATATAATGTACTTGTCCAGATACCAGCTCCGAATGGAGGACAAGTAAAGGGTATGATATACTCAATCACAGTCTAAAGCACGATAAGAAAACACAGAAGTTATACCTAAGGAATTAAAGACAACAACGACTAACTACTAAAATAATACAACAATGTCTCAAACAAACTTAATACAAACTCAATATCTTAACTTTAATACAACAAGTCAAAACATGAAAGCTAAAGTAGTCTACTAGCCAATCTCCTGAATCACTCCTGAGAGTCGGGACCAAAGGTAGCTAATCCCTCGCCAGGTCTATGGTAAGTAGGGCATGTGTCCTCAGGATTATCATCTGTAATATTTTCAACAGGTCCAATCAGGACAGGAACGAGTACAACTCATCTAGAAAATCCAAGTAAATGACAAAGAACTATAAAGCAGTTATAGACAGTTTTATTGATGAGCATGGCAGTTTTATACAGGTAATAATGGCATAGAGAAACAGTAAGATACAAGAAAAGAAAGGTAACTAAAACAAGAGAAGAATCATGGCAATGAAGACTGTAATAAAAGCTAACTGAACTAGAATAACATGTATGAGTCCAGACAGTACGATATAAGTCTAATGTAATCCCAGTGTAAGTCCAGTCCATATAATCCGATACCAGATGATTTCTGGTACAAGATGAGTCCAACAGTGATCAATGAATCCAGGGTGAGTCCAACTATGATCTAACAGTGTATTTTAAAATACCGAGGTCGACATGTAAACGACTGTAGGTATCAGGCACATCTCTCGCTGATCGGGCAAGAGATGGCTATGCTTCCGGTAGATTCCAGTAGGAGATTCCGGATTTGGGGTATGTCTACATGTCTTACTCAATATTTCCCCGCCCAGCAAGTGAATCCAAAATCGACAAAAGAATCGAGATGAGTCTGGCCAATACATGATGATTCCAGAAATGATTCCGGAATGATACCAATGACTCTAGTAATAGAGGCCAGCAAGTAAGGTATGTGTCGATACATGAATCCAGAAATATCCATACGTGTTGATACAGAGAATCACATAGAACTAACTAGAACTAAAATACAGTAATTGACAAATAAATGAGAGAACTATCAGAGAATGTACTCGCCTGATACTCTGAAAAGAGTAGCGTAATATCAGATGTCTGTACCAGGGTCACAATGTCCTAAAATAGAGCAATACAGTTATGACATGTCTAATATGAAGGTAAATGAAATCTACAATGCAATCTATATGAATTCTAAGCCAATCTAGGTCAAAGTCAAACTTGGTCAACACTACAGTCAAACTAAGTCAAATTAAGTCATACTAGGTCACAAGAAGTTAAACTAAGTCATACAAGGTCAAACAAGGTCAAACAAGGTTAAACAAGTCTAATCTAGGTTAAAGTCAACTCTTGGTCAAACATTCTAGCCAAACTAGTCAAGTTATCTAGGGTTTAGTCAATAATGGTCAGACTAGTCAATTACTAGTCAATATGGTCAAACTAGGTCAAAGTCTAGACTAACTAAGGTTTTGGTTAATCATAGACTAGTCAATAAGGTAATTAGGTCAATGGTCAATTATCTAAGTCAAACTCTATAAGGCTAACTCAAAACCAAACATAGGCTAACATGTCTTAGGATACCTAAGATACTATACCACAATGTTAAGGTACAACCAACTATCTATACAAAGTATATCACACATAAATACATATATATAATACCAACCTTAATCCTATAATCAAGCTAATCCCATACTCCAACTCAAGTCATGACTCAACTCTAAGTATCTCACTTAACCCCATATATATCTTAATCTATATAGGATTACCCTCATAATCCATATGGTTAACCTAATCATCTAGTTAGGGTTTAGTCAAACTTAAGTCATCAAGTCATCTAAAATCCATCTAAGCCATTTCTAGGTCAATTAGGTCAAGGTTTGACCTATAGTTGACTTTGGTCAACAATGGTCAACAAGGGTCAACTTGCTAGTCAACCTAGGTCTACTAAGCCTATTGGTCAACTCTAACTTGCTACTAACCATAGGCTAGTAATCCTAGGGCACTAAGACATATATACATTACATATATACATAGGCCATAGGCTAAGACATCAAGTCTATAACATATATGTTTACATAGCTAATATATAGTCAACTATATATATAATAAATATATATATATATATATATATATATATATATATATATATATATATATATATATATATATATATATATATATATATATATATATAAAATAAAATATATATATATATATATATATATATATATATATATATATATATATATATATATATATATATATATATATATATATATATATATATATATATATATTTTGAACAATGGCTAAAAGCCTTCATTGAAATAAAAACTAGGTTGGAACCGGGAGATAGCCCGAGTTCCTACAGAGTGTGGGATAAGCCCTAACACAGGTCCCGACAAAACGTTATAATCATAAAACATTTTTTTTTTTTGGACTGGTGCAACCGAAATTCAAAATTTGAAAATAATTCAAAATTTGAATTACGAAAGTCCAGCAGGGTCACGTGTAGAGGGGGCGTTGGGCCCGAAGGATGTGCCCGGTGCACTGCCCGAGGGAAGGGCCCGATGCACTGCGCGAGAAAGTGGCACGCGTCCCGGGGGGCGCGCGGATCGAGAGGGGAGGGACTCCCGGGAAGGGGAAGCACCGCCCGGGGAGGAGGGTCCGGGGCCTCCGGCGGAGGGGGTCGGAGGGCGGAGGGGGGGGGGGTCGACCTTGGGGAGGGGAGGGAGGTAGGTCCGGCCACCAGGCGGCGGGAAGGGCCACACCCCGGCGACCCGGAACCGGAGAGCTCCGGTAGCAGAGAGGAGAGGGGGAAGACGAGGCCGGGGGGGACGGGGGAAACCCGGGAGGGGGGGAAGCGGGTGGAGCTCAGCCGGCGAGAGGGGGGGGGGCGACCGCCACGGGGTGCGTGAAGGGAGGAGAAGGGGGGGGGAGGGCGATCGGCCGGGGAGGGAAGGGGCGGGCTGCCGGGGCCACCGACTCACCATAGGCGAGCGTTGGAGAGAGCAGAACGAGGGGGCTCTGCCGGTCAGCGGTGGAGGGAGCTGCGCAGAGCGTAATGGGGAGCGGGTGGTGGCGGCGAAGGTGGCTCGCCGACCGACGGGAAGAAGGTCGGAGCTGTGACCGAGCCAGCCGCCGGCCACTGCGCGGAGGCCGAGGGGGGGACGAGGTCGGAGGTCGTAGAGCAGCCACCGTGGCCCACGGGAGGGGGGCCACCGGCGCCGGAGAGATACCCGACGGCGAAGGGGAGGCGGGGGCCAGACCGGAGCCGCTGAAAGCCGGGGGCCGCGCGGGAGACGGCCGCGGAGGGAAGGAGAGAGCGGTGGGGGGCGCCGCCGCGAGCGGGGGAGGCGGCCATGAAAGGGGGCAACGAGAGGAGGAGACGCCGCGTAGGGGGACGACGCGGAGGCTAGAGGAGGACGGGCCGGTGGCGCGACGGAGCCAGTGCCGCCGGAGGAGACGAACAGCTGGGCGGGCGCTGCCAAGGAGGGAGCAGAAGGAGCGGCGGGAGAGACGACCGGGAGCGCCGGAGAAGAAAAGGACGCAGCGGGCGATGCAGAAGCCGGCGGAGGGCTGCGCCTAGCCCGGTTGCGTCGAGGTCGCCGAGGGCGGCGGGGGGCTGGGTAGGGGGGAAGAAGAAAGGGGAACCCCCACTCGGGGCGGCGGCCGGGACAGCAGGACCCCACGGGGGGTGGGGCCAGGCGGAGGCCGGCCACCCGGAAGAGGAGGGGATGCCGCCGATGGGGGTGAAGAACTGGAGTGGAGCCGCCTGGCCCGGCATGCCAACCGGCCAGCCCAGCCAAAGGATGCCGGCGGGCGGAACGGCCAGGAGAGGAGCCTGCGTCCACATCCCTTAAACCTTTATATATATATATATATATATATATATATATATATATATATATACCCATTCACATATATATATATATATATATATATATATATATATATATATATATATATATATATATATATATATATATATATATATATATATGTGAATGGGTATATAAAATATATATATATATATATATATATGTGAATGGGTATATATATATATATATATATATATATATATATATATATATATATATATATATATATATATATATATATATATATATATGTGAAAAAAAAAAATATATATATATATATATATATGTGAATGGGTATATATATATATATATATATATATATATATATATATATATATATATATGTGAATGGGTATATATATATATAAAAAAAAAAAAAAAATATATATATATATATATATATATATATATATATATATATATATATATATATATATATATATATATATATACCCATTATATATATGTGAATGGGTATATATATATAAATATATATATATATATATATATATATATATATATATATATATATATATATATATATATATATATATATATATATATATATATATATATATTTTATATTTTATATATATATATATATATATATATATATATATATATATATATATATATATATATATATATATATATATATATATATACCATAACATATATATTTATACACATATATAACATATATACATAATATAGGTAGAGAGAGAGTGGAAGGGAGTGAGAGTGTGAGGGTTAGGGTTAGGTGTGTGTGGACTGACAGCAAAGGGAGAGGGGGGTTAATCTCAGGAAAACTGAGATGGGGTGTAATGCCCCGCTCGCACGGCGCATTACGCTGAAGCGTTGACTCAACGAGTCGCGTGGACCGAAAGAATGTATCGATGCAAAACGATACGAGAGCTAAGTTGTCCCGAGCAACGCATCGAACTGAGTCGATGCGAAGAGTTGCCTTGTCCCGAAGAATGCATCGAGTGAATCGATGCGAAGCGACGCGTTGCCCCGAAGGATGAGTGCATTGAATCGGCTCGAAGATTCTAAGAAATCGAATTGACCAAGGCGCAAGTCCGAATCGAAGCAAGTATTGATTTTAGTTGGTTTCGTGTGCAGGTCATACTTTGACGGGAAAATATTAGAGGTCGATCTTTTGCAATATTTAGTAAGGGGTCCGCAAAACCCAAATCGTCGCCTTGCGACGGGCAGAGACTTGGGCACGCTAAGGCGAATTGGGCGTATAACTCAACGAAGCACGAAGTGCTCAAATGGCTAAGTCAGGAGAGTGGCCGTGCAACAAAGTTAGGGAATCGAGCCGCATCGGCTCGGCGAAACGACGAAGGCGTATCGACTCAAGGTGGGAGGATTGACTTCTTTTTACTCCTTCATTCGATAAGTCAAATATATCATTGTATGCTAAAGTTAACCTATCGACGCCACGGGCGTGGCCGATCGGAGATAAAATCATAGTATGAGTCGAACACTAAGTTAGAACAATTGAAATGAAACGTGCATCAATATGCACAAGTCGCTATGGGACATTGGATATCGCTAAGACGAGCGCCTCGGTGCGCAAGCCGCAAGAACATGGGATAACTGTAATCGACGAGTGCCTTAGTGCACGAACCATACCGTGCCTTTGATGCACGAGTAAGACGGCTAGAACATTGAAAGACAATAGGCGAGCGCCCTAGCGCGCAAGCCCCGAACATTGAATGCTAAGTTGTAGAACATTGGAAGTACGGTCGAAACGTGCCTACGTGCACGGGATAATAAAAGATGGCTTCGTTGCGAGAAAATACAGTTGCGGTATGAATGTGGCGGAACTGTCGAATATGACATGTTGCCTCGAAAGGTGTTCGAGACCTTCGGGTCGTTCGGTTGACGAGCATTAGTTGAGGCACGATGCCATTGAATCATCGAAACGAAGTGCGAAACGAAAGAACATAGAAAGCTAAATGGAAGAAATACGAGATGATAAGAACTGAGTCTCGGACTCAAGACTATGTTTGGTTGTTTGAATTTAACTGTTGAATGATAGGGCGTTGCATGGTCGATTGGAATGGGCTCGAGATTAATGTGATAATAACTCGTGCACGAGTATTCCCCCAAACGGATAAATGCCAGAGGTCCCCGGAACCGATTTGGCCGCGGAGGGATGATAATCTTTGTAGGCGCACATCCTTAAACAAGATGGGAGAAGCCGCAAATGATGGCATATAGCGGGAATATTTCGGTTGTTTGGGAGGAGACCCAACCCGTGAAACGCCGGGCAGCCCAACCAAATAGAGAGAAAAGAAGGAGAGAAACGAAAGGAACTCCTTTAGTCCATTTCGGCGCGGATACGCCAACGGCCCGTATATAGTTAAGGAACGATGGATTGAAAGTGTAGGTGCATATGCGTCCCGCATAGAGATCCTGCTTAGAGATGCACAATAACATGACAGGGAAGGATTACGGCGTATTTACCTTGCGTCGGTGCAAGGGCGAGTGCGTCGACTTGGTAAGTCGCGCCACGAATCAAACACGAGATTGCTTGGTTGTTGCCTATTCAATTCGATAACATGCTGCTATGATAACATGCTTTACGCTTTCGAATATGCCATGAAATTGACCCTAAGGAGAACATAGCAAGATCATAAGCTAAGTTGCATGATTCAACATAAAGATTAAAATGTCAGTTTGGAAAGATGATCTTTGCTTCAGTACATGCGAGGACGAACGTACTGATCCTCCACCAGCTTCATGCAGGGTGCAGGGAATGGATTGCTCGCGGTGAAGCATTGCTTGAACGTGTTAAGGCTTGGAATGCCGAAGCGCATTGAAGCGTGCTATCGCATTGACGCTCGGACTACGCAGCTGGATTGACGCGGCCGAGATATAGAAGGCATGATGTATGGAACGGTGAAATCCTTTGTGGGCAAGAGAGAACCTGAGTGTTGTAGCCAATCTGGCATATATTGTTAGGCTATCGAAAGCCATTGTAATCTCAGTTTCAGATATCAATAAAGAGAATTGTTTCGTATACTCTGTTTTCCTATCGTTGTTAATATCAAATCAAAAGATAACCATTTGAGAACTTGTCATCTTGCCTTGCACGAGCGCAACTCCAGGCTCGTGCGGCATCACGCCCCCTGCGAGGACTATGATTCGGGTGATTCCGGGTCGGGGCGTGACAAATTGGTATCAGAGCTCTAGGCTCAATTTCCTCTGGACGCTTGCTTCATTACAATTCGAAAAGTTGCCCACCACCACTTGATATCACTCTTGACTCTACTCGATGCCGTACTGGATGTTCCATACAATAAGTCTAATACAAATCGTATAATTTTGTCGTATGTGTTTTGGAAATTACACGATGTTTGCTAAGAAAGTCGCGAAGGATATATTGCATTGAATGCAAACGAGCCGTAAAAATGTTAGTTGCTGCAAGCGCAACAAATTGTGGAATACGATTTGAGATACTGTGGCAATGTAACATGTTGAATGAGAAATAAAATGATGCACGAAGTGCAACGAGTAATGGTGAATATGCGTTAAAATGAAAGTGAGAAGTGATAAGCCAATACCGAATGTGTTAAACGGATTGTTCATTGACTTGGAAAGTCGAGAGTAATTCGTTGCATGAGGTGCGGTAAATATTGGAAATGATCGTTGCACGATGTGCAACGCGTATTGAAAAGTAAAAATTATTGCACGTGGTGCAACACATATCAAATTAATCGTTGCACGAAGTGCAAAGGAAATTGGAATTGAATCGTTGTACAAAGTGGAATGAAAGTGTCGGAAATAAATCGTAGCACGATGTGCAACGCGTATCGAAAGTAAAATTTGTTGCACGGGGTACAACGCATATCAAATAAATTGTTGCACGAGATGCAACGTAAGGAAAGAATTGAAATCGTAAATCGATAGAACGAATCGTTCGGTTGCACACCAAACTTATGTTGGCAAACGAGAACATTGACCGAATCGTGTCGAATTTTGATAGAATCAAAGTTACGGTTGTGATCAAGCACGATCACTGCGGAAATCGTAAGTCGGAAGAGAACGTTGGCCTATACTAAGTATAACGCGAGGGAAATGGCTTGAATTCCGAGTGGTATATGCCATACCACGTAGGCGATGAATGACTCGATTTCGAGTGGTATATGGTATAGCACTTGTGCGATAAATTGTATCGACGCTTTGTGAGAATTGCAGAAAGTTTGTCCGCAACGGACGGAGGAGTACCGAGACTCGATTGAAGATTTGTATGACGGTATGTTGATGCAAGTGTTCTTCGAAATTCGGTTGGGACGATAAGGCGAGACTCGTATCAATGAACGATACGTCAGACGAGAATAATAAGTCAGTCGGACGACCGAGACTAGCAAAACGATTAGGCCTTGACGCAATAATCGGATCGACGGGAAAGGAATACTCGAGATTACAAACGAGTCGCACGACTTGCGATCTCGGTAGAAACGTTGGGCGAGACGAATCGAATCGTACAACTTGCGATCTCGATAGAAATGTTAGGCGATGCAAACATTTACATTGAATCGCACGATATGCGACTTCGGTAAGAAAGTTGGTTGACGTGAGAAATCGTGCCTAAGAAATAGTTGGTTACGTTACGGCAAAACTCATTGAGTACGACTGAAAAACACGCGAAACTTAGAGGGCGTGATCGTATAACTCGAGGGTTCGATGTTGGATAATCGGTAACTCAGTTACGCGATCAAAGTATAGCGGGATGCGGTGAATCAGAGAACGAGTAGATGCGTATGGAAAAGTTTGTTGCGAACTTGGATGTATGCGATACGAGTTAAGTTGACGTTAAAACAGATTCGAAGTCGACCCTCTTGCTATCGAAATTGATATGAACTATCAAGATCGATACGCAAGGAACGTAAGCGATGTGAGAATACAAAATAGAGTGTGCCTCATAGCAAAGTAACGATACGAGAATGAACGAACTTGGTTGATCGTAAATTTTGTGATTGATCAAAGACGAGACTATAAGTCATCGACGATTGTTCGATGCGTATAGCATCTCGTGTGTCGACCCGCGAATAAGATAGACTCAAACTCGATACGAGTAGATGTTTCGTAAATTGCGAAATCATTGACGGCAGTGCATGACTTGACTCGGAGGATAGTTGCGCATCAGTTGCGCCGATAGAAGTGGTTTTGTCCGAAATTGGATAGTCACATAGAAATGGTTATGTCGGAACGTGATTTGGCTCCGAAATAAGATATAGCATGGTTCGTAGTAAACTGTCCTCCGGTGATGATCCGCAATTATCGAGCGTAGCTTCGGGGCAGCTAACCCTAGAAGACTTGACCGCCAAATCAAATTGAATGCTGCAGACCGTAAGATGACCCATGCGATATCACATATGTGATTGCACCGATAACAAATATAACACGGTGCATGTTGACGATAAGTCTAGGCAATTGCGAGAAACGTGCTATACACGAGAGGGAACGATAAGAAAATGGCTTACGAGTCATGTCGTTAGATTCAGATTCACCTTGCAATTGAGCTTGCGTGAATCGAAATTATGTTCGATGTTGCGAGACGGATAAGTTGGGAATTCGGCTAGTGAATTCCTACTCGTTAGAAAATTGAATGTAAGATGCGTCGTAAAGACCTTCGTGCTAAGGCGATCGTTGCCTTGAGCACCGCCGCCTTGATGTAAACTTTTGTGTCGGATAGATTGTGGCCTTTGTGCAATGTCAATTTAAAGTTACATCGGGAGAAGTTAAGTACGGTGCCTGGGAAAGTAACCTAGCGGGCGTAGCCCTGAATGTTGATGCATTTGCAAGTCAACAAAGGAAATCGTATCGAGATAAGTGCATAGCCAGACTTCGGAAATAGTTGGATAGCGACTTCGAATGCAAGGCGTTGCGGAGACTCGTTGTGATTGGATGCGCGACGGCTTGACGCAATGCGTAGAATTGATAGTCCCGATGAAACATACGAAACGAGAAATGTGATTTTAAATTGCATCGCGTGCAGTGACATTGTTGAATGAATCGCGTGTGTATCAATATGCATATGCGATGAAATTTCGAGAACAGTTGCTAAGGATAAGTCCGATCGAGAGTACGAGATGGCAAGCATAGGATTGAAATTTACCTGTCAACTTTGTTCTAATTTGCTACGACTGGGCTTGGTCGAAATACATATATCTTCGGGACGCCTTGAATATAGGTACGAATCCAAATCGAGTTGTATACAAAATTCAAATCGAGCTGCAGGGAAGACTATGAAATGTTAATGGAAAGCTTGCGGCATAGTATGAAATCGAACAACATTGGTGGGACGAGATCGTAAAACGATCTGTAAAACACTTAGTCGGAGTGTTGGTTTTGGTTCGAGGACGAACCTTGTTTTGAGTGGTATATTCTGTAATGCCCCGCTCCGCACGGCGCATTACGCTGAAGCGTTGACTCAACGAGTCACGTGGACCGAAAGAATGTATCGATGCAAAACGATACGAGAGCTAAGTTGTCCCGAGCAACGCATCGAACTGAGTCGATACGAAGAGTTGCCTTGTCCCGAAGAATGCATCGAGTGAATCGATACGAAGCGCCGCGTTGTCCCGAAGGATGAGTGCATTGAATCGGCTTGTAGATTCTAAGAAATCGAATCGACCAAGGCGCAAGTCCGAATCGAAGCAAGTATTGATTTTAGTTGGTTTCGTGTGCAGGTCATACTTTGACGGGAAAATATTAGAGGTCGATCTTTTGTAATATTTAGTAAGGGGTCCGCAAAACCCAAATCGTCGCCTTGCGACGGACAGAGACTTGGGCATGCTAAGGCAAATTGGGCGTATAACTCAACGAAGCACGAAGTGCTCAAATGGCTAAGTCAGGAGAGTGGCCGTGCAACAAAGTTAGGGAATCGAGCCGCATCGGCTCGGCGAAACGACGAAGGCGTATCGACTCAAGGTGGGAGGATTGACTTCTTTTTACTCCTTCATTCGATAAGTCAAATATATCATTGTATGCTAAAGTTAACCTATCGACGCCACGGGCGTGGCCGATCGGAGATAAAATCATAGTGTGAGTCGAACACTAAGTTAGAACATTTGAAATGAAACGTGCATCAATATGCACAAGTCGCTATGGGACATTGGATATCGCTAAGGCGAGCGCCTCGGTGCGCAAGCCGCAAGAACATGGGATAACTGTAATCGATGAGTGCCTTAGTGCACGAACCATACCGTGCCTTTGATGCACGAGTTAGACGGCTAGAACATTGAAAGACAATAGGCGACCGCCCTAGCGCGCAAGCCCCGAACATTGAATGCTAAGTTGTAGAACATTGGAAGTACGGTCGAAACGTGCCTACGTGCACGGGATAATAAAAGATGGCTTCGTTGCGAAAGAATATAGTTGCGGTATGAATGTGGCAGAACTGTCGGATATGACATGTTGCCTCGAAAGGTGTTCGAGACCTTCGGGTCGTTCGGTTGACGAGCATTGAGTTGAGGCACGATGCCATTGAATCATCGAAACGAAGTGCGAAACGAAAGAACATAGAAAGCTAAATGGAAGAAATACGAGACGATAAGAACTGAGTCTCGGACTCAAGACTATGTTTGGTTGTTTGAATTTAACTGTTGAATGATAGGGCGTTGCATGGTCGATTGGAATGGGCTCGAGATTAATGTGATAATAACTCGTGCACGAGTATCCCCCCAAACGGATAAATGCCGGAGGTCCCCGGAACCGATTTGGCCGCGGAGGGATGATAATCTTTGTAGGCGCACATCCTTAAACAAGATGGAAGAAGCCGCAAATGATGGCATGTAGCGAGAACGTTTCGGTTGTTTGGGAGGAGACCCAACCCGTGAAACGCCGGGCAGCCCAACCAAATAGAGAGAAAAGAAGGAGAGAAAAGAAGGAGAGAAAAGAAAGGAACTCCTTTAGTCCATTCCGACGCGGATACGCCAACGGCCCGCATATAGTTAAGGAACGATGGATTGAAAGTGTAGGCGCATATGCGTCCCGCATAGAGATCCTGCTTAGAGATGCACAATAACATGACAGGGAAGGATTACGGCGTATTCACCTTGCGTCGGTACAAGGGCGAGTGCGTCGACTTGGTAAGTCGCGCCACGAATCAAACACGAGATTGCTTGGTTGTTGCCTATTCAATTCGATAACATGCTGCTATGATAACATGCTTTACGCTTTCGAATATGCCATGAAATTGACCCTAAGGAGAACATAGCAAGATCATAAGCTAAGTTGCATGATTCAACATAAAGATTAAAATGTCGGTTTGGAAAGATGATCTTTGCTTCAGTACATGCGAGGACGAACGTACTGATCCCCCACCAGCTTCATGCAGGGTGCAGGGAATGGATTGCTCGTGGCGAAGCGTTGCTTGAACGTGTTAAGGCTTGGAATGCCGAAGCGCATTGAAGCGTGCTATCGCATTGACGCTCGGACTACGCAGCTGGATTGACGCGGCCGAGATATAGAAGGCATGATGTATGGAACGGTGAAATCCTTTGTGGACAAGAGAGAACCTGAGTGTTGTAGCCAATCTGGCATATATTGTTAGGCTATCGAAAGCCATTGTAATCTCAGTTTCAGATATCAATAAAGAGAATTGTTTCGTATACTCTGTTTTTCTATCGTTGTTAATATCAATTCAAAAGATAACCATTTAAGAACTTGTCATCTTGCCTTGCACGAGCGCAACTCCAGGCTCGTGCGGCATCACGTCCCCTGCGAGAACGATGATTCGGGTGATTCCGGGTCGGGGCGTGACATGGGGACACCCAACTCACACACATACATATATGCATATATACATATACCCATATCTACATATATACATACATATACATACTCACATACTTATATACACACACACACACACATACTTATATACATATATATACAGTATATATACATACTAATATACGTATATATATACATACAAATCAATTTGAAATTCGAAATAAATACTGAAATAATACCAGAAAATACTGTTCATTATTGAACATTGGGGGAAAACCAATTTTAACACACAAAACCTAGCTAAGATGCCAAAGTGGTGGTTGGTAATTGTGCCCCTACACATATACGTGTCGTGTGTGTCCATGGGAGTCCACCACGACACGACACGGCGTGTCCAGGAGTGAAAAACCCCAATCGGGTAAGTTTCAGACTGTGTACTCTGTCACAGCGTCGTGCAGAGATGCACACGCGTGTAGGACACAACACAGGTGTCCAAGTGTCTCATGCACACGTGTGTAGGTTCGCCTAGGGTAGGTCTAGGTGTCTAGGTGCCTGTCCCGTGTCCAAGTGTCACCAGGACACGGCACGAAGCCCGTATCAGTCGAGAAAACTCGACTGATACACGCGATTTAGCACCGCGTCGTGCAGCGGTTCATGTGTCTCGTGGATACGACACACGCCACGTGGGGTCACGTGGTCATGTCCACGTGTAGCCCACGTGTTGGGCTATACACTCGTGTCAACACGAGGTGTCCATAACGTGTCCAGAGTCGACACGACTCACATGTTAGTGAGGAAAAACGTGTTCGTGCAGTGCAGTGCATGACCCGTGCGAACGCGTTTTCGTGTCCGACACGACTCAGAAGTTGTAAGACTCGAGGGGGGCTTGTCAGCGGGCGCCCCCACCTCTGTGCCAAGTGGCACGTGTCCACGTGGCGTGGACACGAAGAAATCCGTGTCGGGTAGCAGGGGAACTAAGTGTGCACAGTGCTGTATCCAACTCGTGTGTTCGTGTCCAATTTGGACACGAAAAGGACCCTAATATCAACTCAATCCTACCAACATACAATATACATTTAATAAGCTTCACAAATATGTAATTTGTTTTGAAAACCAAGAACAAAAAGTCCTATGAGGCATTTCACCAAACACTGAGATTTAAACACAGATACGTGTCCGATACGGACACCAAACCAAACCTATTTTCTACCAAACTTGACCCACAGTTAGGCTATACCTATATGTATGCAATTATGAAGAGAAAACACAATATTAACTAGGTTTGGGGATATTTACCTATGAGTGCAAAACTCAAGAAAACACCAAGGTAGGGGGGGTGTCTTCTTCAAATGATGATGCCCAAAATGCTATGCAACCTAGCTAGCTAGCTCCCCTTAGCACCATCAATGGTAGGGGATCCCAACACAAGAAACTAGGCTCAATTTGGAGCTAAATTGGTTAAGTGGTGAGGGTGTAAAGTTGTAGGAAAAAAACTAGTTTTTAGGTGTAATGAAAATGAGGTGTGAATGAAGGGGAGGGGTGTGTTTATATGGAAGGGGGTATGGGTTGGCTGCCATGGGGGGGGGGGGGGGTAGGGGTAGATATTTAGGGTTCCTCCACCTTGCTAACTTAGCCTCTAAGTCTTTGACCCTTAGATATTTCTAGGTTTCTAAAGGAAATATCCTTAAAGTTAAATATCTAGATATTTATCAAACCTAGATATTTACACATAAAGCTAACATCCTCTACTTAGTCTTCTAGGTTAGTTGCTAACCTCTAGATTAGTGCTAAACTAGGTTAGGAGCTAACATGACACTAATCAACTAATTAAATAATAATAAATTACATAAATCCAAATAAATTCTAATAAATTACCAAAATACCCTTTTGACTAAAAAGTGGTAATTTGATATCCTAATCACTTGGTTAGGCTTACATGGTCATGGTTAGTCTCTAGGTTATGAAATTGTCACGACCCGCACCCACTGTGAGGGTACGAGAACGTAACAACGCCCAACCTACGCCGCAGTGTCGGCGGTAGATCGCTGTCCTAGGTCAATCATCTAACAATATAAAGGTACATGTACAGTATATACACTCCGAATGGAGGTGACATAACAATATACAGTCTCAATCACATCTAAGGCAGAATGATGAAAATAAAAGATAAATAGATACTGGAATAAAAAGATCCACATGATACAATTAGAGAGAAAGAGTCTAAGTGTCTACTGCCATACAAAACAGAACATCCAACTCAATACAAGTCTCTAATACTAAAAATGAAAGAATATATACAATCAGATCTCAGAAGACAGAAATAGTAAACCTAGACTAGGGAGCCTCAGTCTCTAAGCTAGTGGATCAGGCTGGAAATCTGGGTCACACATGGCATCTACAGCTGCCCCATAGTAGGTGTCTACGCAGGCCTCCTCCTCATCCTCTGTAATATTTTCAACAGGTCCAGTCAGGACGGAAGCGAGCACAAAACATCACACGCAGTTCATATCGAGTTAGAAAATATAAAGCATGCAATAAAGTAAAGTACATGAAACGCTGAAAGAAGAAGATATATAAAAAACAGTGGAGATTTGATAACAGGAAATATCTAAATATGATAAGTAAGAACTGTAAGGAACATGTGATTTTAGAGTACAATTTGGTTATGTAAACGGGCTAGGAAAATGCAATGGTAACTCCATTGTACGTGGGTGTACAATAGACATATACAATAGTTATACAATGTTGTACAATAGGATTTGAGTACATAACCAATTCTACCCCCCTCCCCAATCAATACACAAGGATCTACTCCAGTTACGTTATCTTGTACAATAGTGTACAATGTTATACAATGGGTGTACAATATTATACAATAGGTGTACAATATTATACAATAGTTGTACAATGTTATACAATAGAGTACAATGGTCTATCCCTGGGACTCATGTGATACTGAGAGTACAATATGCACAAGGAGTATACAAGGATATAGGTATTCAATAAATACAATATGGAAGTGAAACGCACATCACAATATGTATCTAGTGAATACAAGGGGATAACATCCCAAAAGAAGATCCATATGGTACCAATCCGTGATAACAATCGTGTCAGCATCAAGTACAGTAATCTAGAGCAAGAATGTAAATCCAGACAAGTATGAAACGGTCAGAGAATGTACTCGCCTGATATCCTGAGTGTCTGAAGAGAATATACTGTCCGAGGAGTGGTGTCTGGCTCCTATTTGGAACAGCACAAGTCACAACAAGTCCAGAATGGTAAAATGAGATACTACAATGCATTCTACATGAATCTAGGTCAATCTAGGCCAAAGTCAACTCTTGGTCAACTCTGGTCAACCCTAGAAGTCAACTTGGTCATCTATGGTCAAACTAGGTCTAACAAGTCTAAACTAGGTCAAACTAGTCATTCTAGGTCTAACTGGGCTACACAAGTCCAATCCAGACTCTAAACTGACACACAGGCTCATCCATGGGCCATAGGCTATTTCATGCCTATGAACCAACCCAAATTCACATAACACATGCCAATATATATCTAATATATATTACACATATGATATAGCTATAATATAATATAAAAACACACATATGGGCTAACTATATACATATCACCCATACACTACATTATATAGAACTCACATATAATATATACATAAATAGATTATTTATATACATAATACCTATTGCAAATATATAAATATGCATTCATGATATAATAGAGAAAGTGTATGTGTGTGTGTGTAAATGCCTGTGGTGTGTAAACTGTCAAGGTCTGTGTGTGTCAAGAGGAACCATGTGTGTGTGAGTGTAAAGAGAGGCAAAGTGTGTGTATGTGAAGGAGTGAGTGACCATGTGTGTAGATGTGTGTGTGTGAATGTGGAGAGTGAGTGAGTGACGAGTGAGGAACACATGAGTGGCTGTGAGTGTTTTAGAGAGTGAGGGTGAGTGTGTGTGAATGCCCTTGTGTAGAGAGGAGGGTGATGTGTATGTACATGCTTGTGTGTGTGGGGGGGGTGTGTGAAATGTGAGTGATGAGTGAGAGATGTGTGTGTGAATGTAACTGTGAGGGTGTGTCAAAGGGTAGGTTTTAGGAAGTACTTGGGGACTGATATGGGGTTGCAAAGGGACTGTTGGGAACAGCTATGGCTGTCCAATTTATGGGCTATTTTCTTGGGGACAATTGGACAGGTAAGGGACTGCTATGGGGGACATTCACATAGGACAGTAATAGGGTGCAAGGGGGACTGAATTTAGGACCTGTTTTGGGGTGGTTTAGGACTCAAATGGAGTGGTGTAATGCTAGAGAGTGAATAAGTCATGTGGGTGTGTGTTTGTGAATGTGAAAACTGTGTTAGAGTAACCAGGAAAAGAGACAATACACTGAAATCAGTAAAGAAGGGGAATTCTCAGCAAAATCAAAACAAAAGAAATCAATCCCAAATCAGAAAACTAAAACTTAGTTTCCAGTATTCATACATCCCCATATTGATTCCCACACATCACCAAATCACACCAAAACTGACACACAACTAGATTATATATAGGAGAACCCATATTGGGACTTAAACCAACATTTTAACAGCATTGCATAGGTTAAAATAGGTGTCCAATGTCGTATTTGAAAACTGGAATTTTAGGAAAAAGATACCTATTATCAGAAATTTGGTAAATTGCTGAAAACCTAATGAAAACATATTAAAATTCAAAATAAGAGGTTGGTAATGTGAGAACACATTGCATACGTGTTACGTGATGTGTTTGTGTCCACAAAAGTGGACACAAACGTGTCCAATCACTTTAAAACCGAAAACAGTAAAAACTGAACATAGCAGTGCACAATCATCGTGCACGTGTGCACGCGTGTCGTGCACACGACACAAGACACAACGTGTCTCGAGGTCACTAACCTAGGTTCGCCTAGGATAGGTCCTCGTGTCTAGGTGTCTGCACTGGGTCCTAGTGTCCGCGTGTCTGACTTACACACGCGTATCAGTGACACCCAAATCGACTGAACCTGTCAGTCTCGAATCAGTGCAGAGCCTCGTGCTCACTCGACACGACACGGGGACACGTGATACTTGACACACGTGGTGTCAGTCATTGCTCCCTAGTGTGTGTCGAGTTTCATGTGTCCTTGTGCTGTGTCCGAAGAGAAATAGCCCCCGCACAGCAGGACACGCGCACAGTCCCGCGCGCGCGCGCACTCGCGTGTGCACGTGTCGAATACGATACGATACGACACAGAGACGCTCTCAGTCCAACAGAAATGCATAAGCAACCTCAAAAACTAATTTTCTATTCAAAAAGATTTCGAAAATAACACAAAAACTTTCTTTGTGGCATTTTCACAAACACATGCATAGGGACACTGATACGTAT
Organism: Iris pallida; assembly: GCA_029216955.1. Classification (NCBI taxonomy): domain Eukaryota; kingdom Viridiplantae; phylum Streptophyta; class Magnoliopsida; order Asparagales; family Iridaceae; genus Iris; species Iris pallida. The sequence continues at coordinate 126,677 of JANAVB010029419.1, read as the reverse complement.
CCAAATATGACACAAAATGGACCCAAATTTTAGGGTTTCCTATTCCTACAGTTAGGTTAGGCCTAGGGTTCCCTAGAAATGCAATAAAACTAGAATTTCATGGTGAAAATAGGAAGTTACCTCTATGTATCAAAATCTCCAAAAAGCTCTAAAGAGAGAGGTTCATCTTGAGAGTCAAACTCCTCCAAATTGATTTGAATCTGAGAATAAAATGTAACAACAGCAAGAATACTAAAATTAAAACCTATTGTAATTTGTTTGGGGGAAAAAGGAGCTAAAATAGATTTTCTAGGGATTTTTGAAGTAGGGACATTACCTCTTCCTAAAGCTTGTTCTTCCTTAGAGGCTAGCCCTAATTCTAAGAGAATATTTATAAGGGGGGAATCCCAAGGATGGGTTAAGTGGCTGGACAAAATGTTAGGGTTAGGGTTGGGCACTTGACTAATGGGCTTTGGGCTTAGTCATAAAACAAATGACTTAAAAATCACAAGTCATGACTTGTGGTCAAATCTTTCTATTCAAAACTCTATATTCCTAATTGATTTCACTAACCAGAGTATGGTTAACTTAACTTAACCTATGGTCTCATAACTAGCCCAGTCCAACTCAACTAGGGTTAGGTCACAAAGTCAAAGCTAGTCAAAGTCAACCTAGTCAACCATCATTCAAACAATTCCAAAATAAATTCTAAAAATTCCCAAAAATTCAAATAAATTCTAAAATGACCAAAATATCCTCTAGGCTAAAATATACCAATCAAACATCCTAATCACATGGCTAGGCTCTAGGTCAACAGTCTCTAAGGTTACACTAGTCAAACACTAAAATCATAAGTCATGATTAAATAGTTTAAAAATGATTAAAAATTACCAAAAATCATATTATTAATTAAATATCATAATTAAATAAATTAAAATATAAAATTTCAAAATTACCCTCATTCTAAAAAATTGGGTGTTACAGAAATATCTAGGGTTACACTAGTAAATCACCAAAGTCATAAGCCATGACTTAGAAAATAGTTTTAAACTATCTAAAAATCACCAAAATTCATAACATGACTAAATCACCATTATTTAATAATAAAAATAATAAATTTTCAAAATATCCTAATTTTAGAAAACTGGGTGTTACAAGTCTACCCTCCTTAGAAAAATTTCGTCCTCGAAATTAAGATAGTCGTACTCCTTCTAGGTCAAACCCCCAGTCAGTCAAAGTCAAAAGATAACATGCAATAATAGTCCTACTGGTCGTGATTCCACAGTCTTGAACAGGGTAACTACACTATCTAGTATATCACAAGCATATCCTGACAGGTACTAATGGAATCACACAACAAGATGGGAAAGGAAGGACAGAAAAGACAAACCTCCTAACCCGTCACCTACAGCGTCAGTCTCCTCGACTGCCATAGCAAAAGCTCCACCCCTCTGGCGCTGAGCTACAGGTGGCCTAGCTCCCTCTATCTATTCCATGACACTCAAGTGATACCCACCCTGATATTGTACTCAATTTCTCTAGGGCACCATCTATATGGTATCTAACCTACAATCTAATAATCGTACCCGTCTATCCAGAACCATGCCACCAGAATCCTCGTTACACCAGTAAGCATGGCTGCGATAATCCATAGAGTCCACAACTAATGTACATACATCTAGAATTATGGTATTTAAAATTTTCGTATTGCCGCTAGCTTGGCTGCGAAAACTTTAAATTCCCATACCCGAGAAATACATCCAAAATCAGACTCTATCTCATCGCCCAACCAGCTGATATGGCCGTAGAAGACTCTAGATTCCATGACTGAGGCAACCTAGCCCATAATGTTATCTTGGTAGAAAATCAAGTCAATAATGAATACCAAGAATCAAATTCAACGATGAACAAGAAAGATAGACAGATACTGTCAGAATCAAATTTCGAGATAGTTTATAATGAGATTCTCAAGGGTCATCCCAGGAATCTTCTCAAGTAGTCCTAACTGTGATTGAGGACTCTCTCAACTAGAGCCTATTTCTTAATTCCTATCGCAGGCGCGCAGCAGTACAACTAATCGTTGTACTACCACGACATCACACTAATGCGACTCTCGACCTGCGTGGGCCACCACTAAAAACGTGTCATGATCCGCACCCTGTATAGGGGCACGAGAAGTTGGTACGTCCAGCCTACGCCGCAGTGTCGGCGGTAGTAAGCTGTCCTAGGTTGCTAACTAATCTCATGCAGTGTATATAATGTACTTGTCCAGATATCAGCTCCGAATGGAGGACAAGTAAAGGGTATGATATACTCAATCACAGTCTAAAGCACGATAAGAAAACACAGAAGTTATACCTAAGGAATTAAAGACAACAACGACTAACTACTAAAATAATACAACAATGTCTCAAACAAACTTAATACAAACTCAATATCTTAACTTTAATACAACAAGTCAAAACATGAAAGCTAAAGTAGTCTACTAGCCAATCTCCTGAATCACTCCTGAGAGTCGGGACCAAAGGTAGCTAATCCCTCGCCAGGTCCATGGTAAGTAGGGCATGTATCCTCAGGATTATCATCTGTAATATTTTTAACAGGTCCAATCAGGACAAAAACGAGTACAACTCATCTAGAAAATCCAAGTAAATGACAAAGAACTATAAAGCAGTTATAGACAGTTTTATTGATGAGCATGGCAGTTTTATACAGGTAATGATGGCATAGAGAAACAGTAAGATACAAGAAAAGAAAGATAACTAAAACAAGAGAAGAATCATGGCAATGAAGACTGTAATAAAAGCTAACTGAACTAGAATAACATGTATGAGTCCAGACAGTACGATATAAGTCTAATGTAATCCCAGTGTGAGTCCAGTCCATATAATCCGATACCAGATGATTTCTGGTACAAGATGAGTCCAACAGTGATCAATGAATCCAGGATGAGTCCAACTATAATCTAACAATGTGTTTTAAAATACCGAGGTCGACATGTAAACGACTGTAGGTATCAGGCACATCTCTCACTGATCGGGCAAGAGATGGCTATGCTTCCGGTAGATTTCAGTGGGAGATTCCGGATTTGGGGTATGTCTACATGTCTTACTCAATATTTTCCCGCCCAGCAAGTGAATCCAAAATCGACAAAAGAATCAAGATGAGTCTGGCCAATACATGATGATTCCAGAAATGATTCCGGAATGATACCAATGACTCTAGTAATAGAGGCCAGCAAGTAAGGTATGTGTCGATACATGAATCCAGAAATATCCATACGTGTTGATACAGAGAATTACATAGAACTAACTAGAACTAAAATACAATAATTGACAAATAAATGAGAGAACTATCAGATTATGTACTCGCCTGATACTCTGAAAAGAGTAGCGTAATATCAGATGTCTGTACCAGGGTCACAATGTCCTAAAATAGAGGAATACAGTTATGACATGTCTAATATGAAGGTAAATAAAATCTACAATGCAATCTATATGAATTCTAAGCCAATCTAGGTCAAAGTCAAACTTGGTTAACACTACAGTCAAACTAAGTCAAATTAAGTCATACTAGGTCATAAGAAGTTAAACTAAGTCATACAAGGTCGAACAAGGTTAAACAAGTCTAATCTAGGTTAAAGTCAACTCTTGGTCAAACATTCTAACCAAACTAGTCAAGTTATCTAGGGTTTAGTCAATAATGGTCAGACTAGTCAATTACTAGTCAATATGGTCAAACTAGGTCAAAGTCTAGACTAACTAAGGTTTTGGTTAATCATAGACTAGTCAATAAGGTAATTAGGTCAATGGTCAATTATCTAAGTCAAACTCTATAAGGCTAACTCAAAACCAAACATAGGCTAACATGTCTTAGGATACCTAAGATACTATACCACAATGTTAAGGTATAACCAATTATCTATACAAAGTATATCACACATAAATACATATATATAATACCAACCTTAATCCTATAATCAAGCTAATCCCATACTCCAACTCAAGTCATGACTCAACTCTAAGTATCTCACTTAACCCCATACATATCTTAATCTATATAGGATTACCCTCATAATCCATATGGTTAACCTAATCATCTAGTTAGGGTTTAGTCAAACTTAAGTCATCAAGTCATCTAAAATCCATCTAAGCCATTTCTAGGTCAATTAGGTCAAGGTTTGACCTATAGTTGACTTTGGTCAACAATGGTCAACAAGGGTCAACTTGCTAGTCAACCTAGGTCTACTAAGCCTATTGGTCAACTCTAACTTGCTACTAACCATAGGCTAGTAATCCTAGGGTACTAAGACATATATACATTACATATATACATAGGCCATAGGCTAAGACATCAAGTCTATAACATATATGTTTACATAGCTAATATATAGTCAACTATATATATAATAACATAATCTATATATATATATATATATATATATATATATATATATATATATATATATATATATATATATATATATAACATATATATATATACCATAACATATATATTTATACACATATATAACATATATACATAATATAGGTAGAGAGAGAGTGGAAGAGAGTGAGAGTGTGAGGGTTAGGGTTAGGTGTGTGTGGACTGACAGCAAGGAGGGGGGGGGGGTTAATCTCAGGAAAACTGAGATGGGGACACCCAACTCACACACATACATATATGCATATATACATATACCCATATCTACATATATACATACATATACATACTCACATACTTATATACACACACACACATACTTATATACATATATATACAGTATATATACACACTAATATACGTATATATATACATACAAATCAATTTGAAATTCGAAATAAATACTGAAATAATACCAGAAAACACTGTTCATTTTTGAACATTGGGGGAAAACCAATTTTAACACACAAAACCTAGCTAAGATGCCAAAGTGGTGGTTGGTAATTGTGCCCCTACACATGTACGTGTCGTGTGTGTCCATGGGAGTCCACCACGACACGACACGGCGTGTCTAGGAGTGAAAAATCCCAATCGAGTAAGTTTCAGACTGTGCACTGTGTCACAGCGTCGTGCAGAGATGCACACGCGTATAGAACACGACACAGGTGTCCAAGTGTCTCGTGCACACGTGTGTAGGTTCGCCTAGGGTAGGTCTAGGTGTCTAGGTGCCTGTCCCATGTCCAAGTGTCACCAGGACACGGCACGAAGCCCATATCAGTCGAGAAAACTCGACTGATACACGCGATTTAGCACCGCGTCGTGCAGCGGTTCACATATCTCGTGGACACGACACACGCCACGTGGGGCCACGTGGTCATGTCCACGTGTAGCCCACGTATTGGGCTACACACTCGTGTCAACACGAGATGTCCACAACGTGTCCAGAGTCGACACGACTCACGTGTTAGTGAGGAAAAACGTGTTCGTACAGTGCAGTGCATGACCCGTGCGAACGCGTTTTCGTATCCGACACGACTCGAGAAGTTGTGAGACTCGAGGGGGGGCTTGTCAGAGGGTGCCCCCACCTCTGTGCCAAGTGGCACGTGTCCACGTGGCGTGAACACGAAGAAATCCGTATCGGGTAGCAGGGGAACTAAGTGTGCACAGTGCTGTGTCCAACTCGTGTGTTCGTGTCCAATTTGGACACGAAAAGGACCCTAATATCAACTCAGTCCTACCAACATACAATATACATATAATAAGCTTCACAAATATATAATTTGTTTTGAAAACCAAGAACAAAAAGTCCTATGAGGCATTTCACCAAACACTGAGATTTAAACACAGATACGTGTCCGATACGGACACCAAACCAAACCTATTTTCTACCAAACTTGACCCACAGTTAGGGTATACCTATATGTATGCAATTATGAAGAGAAAACACAATATTAACTAGGTTTGGGGATATTTAGCTATGAGTGCAAAACTCAAAAAAACACCAAGGTAGGGGGGGTGTCTTCTTCAAATGATGATGCCCAAAATGCTATGCAACCTAGCTAGCTAGTTCCCCTTAGCACCATCAATGGTAGGGGATCCCAATGCAAGAAACTAGGCTCAATTTGGAGCTAAATTGGTTAAGTGGTGAGGGTGTAAAGTTGTAGGAAAAAAAACTAGTTTTTAGGTGTAATGAAAATGAGGTGTGAATGAAGGGGGGGTGTGTTTATATGGAAGGGGGTATGGGTTGGCTGCCATGGGGGGGTAGGGGTAGATATTTAGGGTTCCTCCACCTTGCTAACTTAGCCTCTAAGTCTTTGACCCTTAGATATTTCTAGGTTTCTAAAGGAAATATCCTTAAAGTTAAATATCTAGATTTTTATCAAACCTAGATATTTACACATAAAGCTAACATCCTCTACTTAGCCTTCTAGGTTAGTTGCTAACCTCTAGATTAGTGCTAAACTAGGTTAGGAGCTAACATGACACTAATCAACTAATTAAATAATAATAAATTACATAAATCCAAATAAATTCTAATAAATTACCAAAATATCCTTTTGACTAAAAAGTGGTAATTTGATATCCTAATCACTTGGTTAGGCTTACATGGTCATGGTTAGTCTCTAGGTTATGAAATATCTAGGGTTACACTAGTAAATCACCAAAGTCATAAGCCATGACTTAGAAAATAGTTTTAAACTATCTAAAAATCATCAAAATTCATAACATGACTAAATCACCATTATTTAATAATAAAAATAATAAATTTTCAAAATATCCCAATTTTAGAAAACTGGGTGTTACACCCGTTGATCGTGAAAGATATCAAAGACTTGTAGGGAGATTGATTTATCTGGGACACACTCGCCCTGATATCTCATTTGCGGTGAGTGTAGTGAGTCGCTACATGCATGATCCAAGAAAGGGTCATATGGAAGCAGTATTTCAGATCTTGAGGTATCTGAAAGGAACGCCGGGAAAGGGGCTATGGTTCAAGAAGAATGGACGCATAGAAGTTGAGGGATACTGTGATGCAGACTGGACGAGCTGCATAGACGACAGAAGGTCTACCACGGGATACTGTATTTTTGTATGAGGAAATCTGGTCTCATGGAGATGCAAAAAACAGTCAGTGGTAGCACGGTCGACAGCTGAAGCAGAATACAGAGCAATGGCTCTGGGAGTGTCAGAGTTGCTGTGGGTGAAAGCATTGCTGACAGAGTTGAAGCTGGATAAGGGAGCACCATTGCGTCTTCTGAGCGATAGTCAAGCTGCAATAAGTATAGCTAACAATCCAGTTCAGCACGACAGAACGAAGCACATCGAGATTGATCGATTCTTCATCAAGGAGAAGCTGGAACAAGGGATACTGAAGATTGACCATGTCCGCTCAGAAGAAGAAGTTGCAGACTGTCTGACTAAGGGTCTTAGTTCATTAAGTCTGTCGAAGCTATGTAACAAGATGGGGATGATCAATATCTATCGTCCATCTTGAGGGGGAGTGTTGAGAATCAATAAGGAACTTTTAGTCCCACATCGGAATATGTAGTATGTAGAGGAGCTAGACTCCCTATAAGTAGTAAAGTAGTCCATCAATAAAATCATCCAACCATTATTTTCTACAAGTTCTCTGAAATTTGTTTAAACATTTGGCCATTCAGTGAGTTATGAAATATCACATATTCCAAGCTGGATAGTCCAGAGCCCTTACTGAACCAGTTGGGGGCCCTTCCTGCTCTTTCAGATGACCACCCACTCCTCTTTATTACGATAACCAATGACCCCTCAGTCAAGTTATGGCAGCATTAAGCAGAAGGCAGCGAAGAAACAGAACAGACCACACTTGAGCGAACAATTTCTTTGAGAACTTTGAAATACTTTTCTTGGTAAGCTCTCACCAATGTTTTTAGTCCTATGTAGGCAACTTATGGTGGGTTTTGTATTATTGAAGTTTATCAAAATTTGAAATATTTTGTGTTTTTTGAAATATTTCAAGATTGTAACATCTCGTTCTTGTCCTATTTTTCTAGTCCTATAGTAGGTAGGCCGTGTTTTGCACGACAATCTTGCTATTTACATCCCGGAGAATGTAAGTTTGAGTCATGCAAATAACCTCTCTCTCTCTCTACATCTCGACTATTCCTGGACTCCGCGTAAACACGAGTCTCGTAGCACTGAGACGACCTTAGGATTAGACGACCAAGGGAAAGGAAAGGGGAAGAAAATGAAGTGGTTTAATGTAGAATTGGGAGTTATTTGTATAGTATCACGACTTCTTGTCAAAACATTTTGGTGCATCATGTCCCTCCTCCAACAAGTGAAGAAACCAAGAATTTTTCCCTGCATTCTTGATGTCGTTTGTAATATCATTTTGATCCAAGTTCTCGTGTGGCATGATCCATCGGTTCTTGTTCTTCTGTTTCATGATGCTTTTCTCTTGTATGAAGCAAGGAATTGTTCAGTTTGTCACAATCTTCTTCTCACCTCCTTTGTTTCTTGATAATGTATGCAGTCAACATTCACGTCCTTTGGTTTCACCAGTTAAAAAAAAAGGAAACGAAACAAACATTCGACAAGTTCCTTTGAAACAGTCTTTAGTTCTGATCACTCTCTTTTATTTATCACTAGCACTCATTTACACTCGCTTTCTTCACTAGTAACAGCAAGCTACAAACTACAAAAACCACATTATTCATATATTATGTAGCACACATACTACTACTGACACCATGCCTCTTGGCTCAAACTCAACTCCATGTTGAAAGCATAGGGGTACCATACCAGAGTTGAGGAAGGGCAGATTAAGGACACTTGGGCCTCCTCTTCCTGCCGACGCCGGTGTACTTGTCCCGGTAACAGGGGCACTCATCCTTGTTGCCGTAGGTCCCCGAGGGGACGCACCTGCACTGCTGGCAGCATATCCCGCAGTAGAGGAGGCACCGGTCCTGCATGCTCGCCTTCGAGCACCTCACCTTGCACTTTCCGCCGCAAAAATCTGCGGCAGTGACAGAGTTGGTCAGTTCTTGTTAGATATATAGTTTGGACCCCATTCTGATGGGCGAAGACGAGGATCGAAACGATGGATTACCTGGGCCAGCCATGGCGGCTTGGAGGCGGGAGAAGGTCAAGAGGAGGAGGAGGAGAAAGCCCAAGGCGGCGGGGAAGAGCTTCATCGCTTAGCGAGCTATACGAAGAGGAGTTCGGTATGAACTACACGAGTGATGTTTGGTTCCTCTATACATTTAAAGAGCTGAGTGTGCGTTTGTGTAGGAGACAATGAGTTAGTTGGTGGCTGAAGTAATGAGAGGCTGTGGGCTGGCATCATGGAGGACATGAACCGAAAAAAATTCGGGACGGTGGAAATGAGTATAAATCGGCTTAGTGCAATAAAAAAAATCGATCAAATATTTGTCAAATGGAAATATTGAGATTAGAAACTTCATATGCTTAACAGATTGTCAAATTTGTTTAATTAAACATGTTCCCACCATCATTTTCTGCCAATTTTTCAATAATTTATATGGAACACGTTTAAAACTTCACATGCTTAAAATTTGTATACTAATTTGAATCTTTCAAAAGTACGCAAATATTATACGTTTCTGAAAGATACGGAAAAATTTACGTATACTACGAGTTTTGTTCGGGTGATTGCTAACAAGGGGAAGGACTAAGGAGCATTGCATGGGGACGCAGAGTACTGGAGCAGGAGCTGGAGCTGTAGCAGGAGCAGGAGAGGAGTGGGGGCTCCTTCCTTTGCTTAATGACCCAGCCCATCCCTTCGATACCTGTAGGTCTTGATTTGCATTCATTCCGGGAGCAGGGGCTTTTATGACCGTGGTGGGGATCCGCATGATGAATGCCAATGGTTTCGAACTTTTGCGGGAAGAAAGTCCAGTGTGCTGTGCGCCACAGCTGTCAATCTTGAATCAGCGAGGGGATCCCAACCAATCCTTCTAAAATACTTGGATCCATTCTAAGTTACATAGGGAGTAGTCGTGTAGCTAGAACTGCGCATTCTACTAAGAACACAAACGCATCCAGTGTGAACTACGCAACAGAGGCGAGGGTCCGAGCGCGTGCTTGATAATGGCGTGCAGAGGGATGGATGAACTTTTCTTCTGCATGCCTAGGACTGATCGCACTCTACTGAGAAACATCTGATGTTCGGAAAATGCGCATGAATTTGAGTGTCGATTGAATGCTTGATGTACAATGTTCGATACGGATAGTGGCGTGCATGAGAGATGGATGGATTGTTCTTCTGCGTCGTGCCTGAGAGAGACATACCATGAGATCCTTTGCTGTGATTCATCATAGCACCTTTAGATGGCTTCAGTTTGGCTTGGTGAGTCTTTTCTTCTTCTGTGATGAACTGTTAGCACCTCTCCTAACCTACAAAAACAAGAAAGGAATTGTGCTAGCTTCTCATGGTCCCTGAGGCGAACTTTCAAAATGAGGCCCTACATAATGTTAACAAATTAAGAAAAAACAAACAAATTAAAAAATAAAATAAACAAAGGTAAATTAAAAAAAATGTCATAACCATGAATTTAACTGAGCCAAACATAGTAACCAGTACATCATAATTGTTTTGTGTTAAATAGGGCCCATAAAACATGCTAGATCTATTTTCGATACAAAAATATTAATATATTTATATTTAAAATATTTTTTTGGGCCCCCGGTTCCATGGGCACTGGACGGTCGTCCTTGCTGCCCTATCCTACCCATGATACATTTGTTTCGCAAACACCTGAAAATGCTGTTGGTATCCACGTTCTGCTAGTATTCTTGTCCATATCCGTGAACTTTAGGTGACTACTATTGTATCTATTTGAAAATGTAATACCTATTGGCTTTGCTTCCTTATGGTATTAACATTTTAATTTTTTGTACTTATTATTTGCTCCATATTTGAACATATATGGTAAGTAAGGAATGAAGTTAGTTATGGAGGGACTGTATAAACTGATGAACTTAATAAAAATATGCGCTATATCATGGATATTGTTTATTATCTATTTCATCTACAATAATCATAATGAATAATATCATTAGCAGAATAACTTTCCTATCTTGATTTGATAATAGTCGAACTATTTTATCTTGTATTATTGAAATATGAGCTGTATGAACTGATAGGATTTCATTTCATGGATGCGGAATTTTTAGAAATCGGCTTGAGATGTGTTTCGAGAAACCTATTCGAAATATAAGATGTTTCTCTAGAATACTGAGCATTGCTTTCCAAATATCAAACTGCAGTGGCTTCATAAAAACCTTATGAGGTAGGAAGAGATCTAAATGAAAGAATTTTAGACTAGTTTTTGGATTCTTGTTAGTGTTACAGTTAAAATTACTTATTTAGCGTAAAATAACTATAGTAATTCAAAAAGTAAATATTAGATTAGATTCCTTTTCCCTAGCGTGTACTCTACGACTTCCTTATGATTTCTCACAGGTGCAGTGAAGTGTTTCATACATTTCAAACAGACTGAAGTGATACTTGTATGGTACATGCTCTCCCACATAGTCCCTCAACTCTCATTTACTACAGGGGTACTATGTCTATGTATCTATAATGAATCAATGATCCACTGACCAGCTCTTTCATTGCATGTTGGAGTGTTAACTATTCTGTCTTCTTGTATTAATTGCTGTTCTTATATTTGTCCAGACAATCTAATTATGTATCACTCCCTGTCACCGACACTGAAAATATCGGTTCTGACGTGTATCGGACTGTTTCAGGCATGGCATCATATTTACTTAAAGTGCCACTTAGAACCATGTCTGCCTTAGTTAATTGGAAAAATTAATTAGAACATTCATTGATCAAGTGTAGGCTTCACTAACCATGCACATAGCAAGGCTTAGCTGGTCTTAGAGCATCTCCAACCCTATTGTGAGTTTAGAAAAAATGGTTGCCACATAGGAATGACAAACTTTTATTTCAAAAATTCTTCTCCAATGCAAATGTAGAATAAAACATGAAGTTGACATGGCAATGATATGGCAAGAGAATGTGAAGTTGGTTGTCTAGATCTAGACAATGCACTTCACAATGACTTTGTCTCCACATCATCAATTATGAATAGAAATATTTATAAAAAAGTTGAAGAAGTGGAGGAGTTGTCTTGGAAGTTGTAAAAAATACTTTTTATTGTCTCCTCAATACTTTTGCATTGGAGAGAGTTTTTCTATCTCATTGTCTTTTGAAATATAGTTTTGCCACATAAACAAGACATTGTCTTGTGGCTCATGCCACATAGGAGCCACCTAAGACTCACAACACTTAACAAGACAATAGGGTTGGAGATGCTCTTAGACCATCTCCAATGGGGGTTTCTATCTTCCCTATTTCTATGGAAGAAATCCATTTTAGAAAAAAACTTCTTCCAATGGTGATTTCTATCACCATTTCTATCATAGGTGGCAATGATGTAGGATATAAACTTTCTAGGAGGGTTTCTACATGTAGAAACTCTCATAGAAATTCTTCTATCTCTCATGACAATTATTATTGGGTCCCACACCATTAAACTAGTCCTTTTACTATGTGACACAGGATAGAAATGGAGAACCATTGGAGAGCATTTTTGTATGTCTACAATTTCTATGTAGAAACTCTTTCAACTAGGATAGAAATCTACTTAAAGTACAATGCCAAGTAGGATAAGAACTCAATTTTAGAAATCACCATTGGAGATGGTCTTATGTTACTTTCAGAATTCTAGTTGTCCCAACTTTCTATGTTTTAATGACCTATTGATGACAAGCTATGTTTTTGACAACCTTGCCTCACAATTCCATTCATGCATATTGGAAATCCTTGAGCCAAATATTACTTATACCAAATATGAAATATTACTCAGATAAGGACGTGTTTGGTTGCAAGCAAGTGGAGAGAAAGTGAAAAAAAAAAGACTTCGCAAAGTCCATTTTTTTGAAGTTAGTTTCTCAGATAACTTGTTTGGTTATATAGTCTGTATCATCCTGGAAGTCACTTTTATATGTTTGGTACGTGAAAGTGAAATGACATAGGTTGGGTTCTGGATTGTTCATTGGAGGGTGTTTCTTCTTACATATATATATTTTTTCAAACTTCAGTTTAGTTTTGGGGTTGCTTTTGATAACAATCCTCTGTTGCCAGTTTTAAAAACAACAATAATCTCAAATCAAGTCTTAAAGTGTAAACTTGTACGCTTGACATGTAGTAATAATGAAGAGAGAATACAAATCAAATTCTAATATGACTTTCTACCCACATCCTCGCTCAACCCACATCCTCATTTAGAGAGGATGTGAATCCAAATTTTTAAGCGGACAAAACTCACTTTGTATTACACATAAAAGTGAGAATCAAGCTTCACTTGTTTGTAATACGACAAAAAACTACATTTTTACTCACTCTCGTTCACTTGTTCGCAATCAAACACACCCTAATGTAATTGTAATCATAAGAGAACTCATATATAGGAAGACCCCTAATGAATCATAAGATAACTCATATACAGGACATCCACAGATATTGCAAGATGAATATCTTCTGAATGGTTTGTGTGTGCACACACGCCATGCATTATGTACCTAATAGGTAGGCCAAACATGAGGCTATGGCCTATGTGTACCTCATATTATCCACCTGTCAGGCATAAAACGTTCGCTTCCAAAGTTCAGAAAGTATTAATCGTACTACAAACAGAACCGGCTCCAAACCTAGGCAACTTAGGCATGGACTGTTGGTGCTTTCTTTACATGGAGAGAGCTTGCTCTCAACATGCCTTGTAAAAGTTTAGTCCCACATCGGAAATCCACCATGAGTTATCTCAACATATATACTTGGTTGTGTAGTTGAGAGATGCACATGGGGTGGTGACCCTAAGGAGGGAACCATGTGGGTGATTTTACTAGGAGGTAAGAATAAGGCTCCAAAGATTAAGCATTAATGCTTTTGTCATTCTCTTGGATTAATTCTATTTGGAGCTAAGCCCCAAAGGGGCTTAGCGACTCGGACTCGGGCTCACGGGCTCATGAGGCATTTTGTTGGCGCACTTTGCACTTAGCACGTCAGCGGCCATGCGGCTCATGCGGCCAGGCCGGCTCATGCGGTCCATGAGGCCATACGGCTCATGCGGCCAGGCTGCTGCTGCTGCCGCATGGAGGGCTCCGCTGACTGTGCAGGCTACAAGTCAGTTATGGAAAGACTGATTCAATACGATTAATTCAGATCCACTTTTTGTGGGATTTGAATTAATTTCGTTGCTATCTTTGTGGGATTTGAATTAATTTCGTTGCTATCTTTGTGGGATTTGATTCAATCTTTCCATAACTGAAGAGACGGCTAGGGTTTCTACCCTCTCTCTATATATACTCTCTTCTGGCCTCCTTTGTGAAGGACTACGAATTATATAAGTCAGAAAAGAGAGAGAGAGAGAGGGAGCTGCTGCCGCCGCCATTGCAAGTCCATCCGAGGAGTCAAAACAGAGGTGACTTCGAACGTTCCACAAGTTTTTCAACTTGCTGGTTCCTGGAAGCAATTCGTGTGGGACGAATCTTGCTTTGAGCAACGGTATTTTGACACCCCAGCAACCTTTCTTCATCTCATATTTCTCTAGATTATTGTAACTCGTTCTGTCCCAATTGCAACACGTTTGCAAGGAAGAACGAGAGATCTTCTCTTCTCTATTTCCCTCCTTCATATTATAATCTGGCTATTTGGCTTTTTGTATCATCGTAGATCTTGAGTTTGATCACTGCAAAGTTTTTGTGTGACTCTCAGATCTCAATTGCATCAGTTTTTTCATCTTTGATCAACCCCGGGAATAACAATCTCAAAGCAATATCCTTGTAGATGGAAAACATTAATACTTCGCTCGTCCAATCGGACTACTGCAAGTTGGAAAAGTTCGATGGAGAGCATTATCAAGTCTGGGAGAGGAAGGTTTATCTAACTCTTCAACTCAAAGACGCTGATTATGTACTGTTGGAGGAAGAACCTTCTGTTCCAGACACTGGATCTACTGCCGCAATCAATGCGGCTACCAAACTGCAGGCCAAATGGAGAAAGAAAAATAGCATCTGCAGGCTTCTCATCCTGAATGCTATGGAGGATTCCCTGGCAGAATCCTACTCGAAGAAGGAATTTGCCAGAGACTAGGGCTGCAAATGAGCTAAGCCGTTCGCGAGCTGCTCGAAGCTCGGCTCGATAAAAGCTCGTTTGAGCTCGGTTCGTTTACTAAATAAGCTGAGCTCAAGCTTCATTTTTGAGCTCGTTTAATAAACAAACCAAGCTCAAGCTTAGAAGTACTCGGCTCGTTTGAGCTCGCGAGCTGGCTCGTTTATGAGCTTGCGAGCTGGCTCGTTTAGAAGCTCGTTTAGGAGCTTGTTTAGAAGCTCATTTGTTCTTTATTGAATTCTAATTTTATATATATTTGTGCATTATATATTTATATGTCCTTAATAATTGATATTAAGAAATTTTTTAATTAAAAATGTATAATTAAATTGTTAATATTACAAGTACTTGAATTCAAACCTAACTAAATTGAAATCGAGCTCGTTAAGCTTGAAATCAAGCTTAATGAGTTTGAAATAAAGTTGAACGAGCTTGAAATCAAGCTTAACAAGCTTGATTTTGAGCTTATCGAGCTTGTTTATCAAGCTTGAATCAAGCTTTCTTATCAAGCCAAGCTCGAGCTCAAACCAAGCCAAGCTCAAGCTTAATATAAACAAGCTCGAGCCAAGCTCAAGCTCTAAAATAAAAAATTTATCAAGCTCGAGCTCGAGCTTGAGCTCGATTAATTCTAGTCAAGCCAAGCTCAAGCTTACCAAAGCTTGGCTCGGCTTGGCTCGTTTGCAGCCCTACCAGAGACATATGGGAGTCTGTGGAAAAACTGTATGAAGAAGACAGGAACAGGAGCAAGATGTTTGTGGTTGAAAAATATCACAAATTGCTCTTTGAGGACGAGAAGTCCATGTTGCCACAGGTGAAAGAATTTTTGAAGCTGCGTCAGAAACTGGAAGACGAAGAGATGCCCCTTCCCGACAAGTTTGTCGTTGGAGGGATCGTCTCAAAACTTCCTGCTGGATGGAGTACCTTCTATGCAAGGATGCTCAGAAAGAAGCTAGACATTAGCTTGGGAGATCTACTTCAAGAGATCCATGTTGAGGACGAGATGTGTTCCCAACAGAAGATGGACACTCTGTCCAAATAGTTGGCTAAGGCCAATCTAGTGCAGACGAGAGATCCCAAGGGGAATGTCACGCCCCAGTACCGAAATACGGAGACGGACTAGGCCAGCTACTCCATATGAGGTGCGTAACATCACACGGCGATCGTGGCTGTCGAGAGACTAGAGGGTACATGCTACAATCAGGTCTCCTATGGTCCCACAGAGTTCTATGTCTCAATCAATCAAATCATATCAGCAATTAAATGAACATTAAAGATAAAGCAGTAAGGCGTCCCCGACGCTTCATCAAAATGGTCATGAGAGACTAGCTTTATAATTTAGCTATCTCAGAGAGTCAGAAGTACAAAATTATACACAGCTGCAGTCTGTTTATTTACAATTCTGTACTGACACAAAATATCAAGTAATCCGGCTAACAGGTGCCGGTGGCTAAACGCCGCAAAAGTATAAGCAGGAGTGGTAGAGAAGAAACCCACTCGAGTCCCCGAACCGCCATGCTCCTAGTATGCACCATGGATGTCAGGGAGGAAGATCGTGTCCTCAGGCTCTGCTACGAGATCTGGCCAAACAAAACCAGCGGGGTCAGCCCCGAATAGCAAGTACCGCCAAAGGGGCACAAGAGTTAAGATTAAAAACCCCGTTAATAGAATGATTGATAATATTAATACTTATGCTACTATTATAGTGTAGCGCAACATCCTCGAATCCATATGGCACCCTTACAACCAAACAAGGACAAAAGGTGCCGCATGGAGTCGGGACGTGTCGTACTCTATAACTTTCACATAAGTTAAAAGGTATAAATAATAAAATCTCCTGATCGTGACTTCGGTCGATAGCCTATCGCAGCACAATAACCAACCCAACAATCAAACAAGAACATGGGTTGGATCATGTACCATGATAGACCATGTTCCACAGTCATTCACAGAAGTAGCACTTACAACCAGAATAAGTCTTCCGTTCATAACTTCGGTCCACAGCCTGTCATAGTACGATAACCAATCCAACAATCAAACAAGAACATGGGTTGGATTACGTACCATGACAGTCCACTTTCCTCAGTTATTCACGAAAGGTAATAGGATACAAGCAAGTCGTTTTCGCGGCAATCAAGTCTACGAGTTTCTAGTGGGACGAGGTTATCCTCGCATCATGTTATTTAGAAATCCTCAGATCGTATCTTTCCAGCAAGGCTAGCCAACCCAGGGGTTCGCGTAGACAGGTATGATTGAGCACAGGTCCCTCGTAAGGCCACCTTGCCAAAATATATATTATATAGCAGGAATTAATCGGATACAGTCATCCACTCGTTGCAGATGACACAGTATCCGTGGAGACCAGCCGGCGCGTTGAGACAATATCTCAAGGCGGCTGGTGTAACACGATCTCGGGATTTTGCCCTCCCCATGCATATAGTATATTTAGTTGCCTAGTTTAACCCTAGGTGAAATCTTGGACTCACATGCTGTGGCCTGCATGATTATCCTCCTAAAGTCGTACTTTAGTACGAGTACCCCAAAGAGGATCCATGTCAATCAGTATGTCAACATGTTCTACCCTCCTTAGTGTAATGCGTCATTACAAATACGCCACGTGGAGTTACGAGTCTTTTGTCGAGCATGAACAAGAACTGGGACATTCAGGTACATGTATCAGGTTGGAACACTTTATTCTCCGGGGTCACATTAGTGCTCATATCATGCTCGGGACAAAAGGCGTAAGGATATAAAATGGGCATATAATATCTAATAAAATATCAAAAGCGTACGCACAAAAGCACGCACGCTCAAGGGGTGAAAAGTCACGCAGGCTCACTCAGGCTCACTCAAGGCAGCGTGCATGAAAAGTCACGCAGACTCAAGGGAAGAGCTGCGTGAAAAGTCACGCAGACTCAAGGAGAGAGCTGCGTGAAAAGTCACGCAAGCTCAAGGAGAGAGCTGCGTGAAAAGTCACGCAGGCTCAAGGAGATAGCTGCGTGAAAAGTTACGCAAGCTCAAGGAGAGAGAGCTGCGTGAAAAGTCACGCAGGCTCAAGGAGAGAGCTGCGTGAAAAGTCACGCAGGCTCAAGGAGATAGCTGCGTGAAAAGTTACGCAAGCTCAAGGAGAGAGAGCTGCGTGAAAAGTCACGCAGGCTCAAGGAGAGAGCTGCGTGAAAAGTCACGCAAGCTCAAGGAGAGACACGCTTCCAACAGAAAGCGTGCTCAAACGGAGCACACTGTTCACTGTCTTCTCCAAACAGCAAGAACACCATGACTGAACCCAAACTTCAAAGCATCATAACTTGGCTATCCGAACTCCAAATCCAGATTTCCAAAGTTCCAACTTGGGTGAAACTGAATGCTCTTCCACATGGAAGCATCAAAAATCCATAAAATCCAACTAAAGTAGATCAAACCATGCAAAATCCGAAAATGATTAAAACCTAGATCTACAAAAATCAAAGCTTCAAAATAGAAATTTCCAAGTTCTAAACTAGTATAGATTGAGGAGAAGAACATGTTTTGGTAAATAGTTTTGTAAGAAATAATTGACAAAATTATGGATCCCTCTCTTGAGCAAGTTGGTACTTGCCTTGGTTGATGGAGGAAATATTTGGTTGGTGGAGGAAGTAAATGAGAGGAGAGAGAATGAGATGAGTTATATATATAGATCTTGGACCCATGGGTTCATGATGAACCAAAGGGTTCAAGATGAACCATTGGTGAACCAAGAATAGGTTACCCAAATGAGCCAAAACTGTAGGCCCTAATGCAGAAAATAAATTAGGAAATAATAGTTTGTCAAATATTTTTGGGAAATGCATGAAGAAATACTGCATAATAAATATCGTATAAATACAAGATAAATACAATTTTATCGGTTTACGTATTAAAATACGTATTCCAGGATCGGGGAGTGACATCTCTACCCTTCTTAGAAAAATTCCGTCCTCGGAATTCCAGCCAAGATAGGATAGTGAAATCAGGACAAGCAAGGCACAATCATATATAAGTTAACTATCAAAGCAGTTATTATCATACATCACAAAGTACAAAACAAGCAGGTGCAGATAAGCATGGAATCGTGTCAATAAGGTGCAAAAATATACCTTATCAGTCAAACAAATACGGATACCGAGATCTGATCTCGTCCTCGTGCTCCCAGGTTAACTCTCCCGGAGAGTGATGGTTCCAAGAAACACGGACAAGGCTTATCGTCCGATTCTTGAGTACCTTCTCTCGCCAGTCTAAAATAGATACGGGTTGTTCCTCGTAAGTTAGGTCGGTACCAACGACTAACTCAGAATGATCGAGGACATGACTCGGATCCGGGACATACCCACGTAATTGGGACACATGAAACACATCATGTATGCCAGTTAACGAAGACGGAAGGGCAAGTCGATAAGCCACATCGCCTACCCGAGCGAGAATCTTAAAAGGACCAACATATCTTGGACTAAGCTTTCCTCGGGTTCCAAATCTGATGATATCCCGAGTAGGCGAAATCCGCAGAAACACTTGGTCGCCAACTCTGAACTCTAGAGGCCTACAATGCTGATCTGCCCAATGACGATGTCGGTCCTGCGCAACTCGAAGGCGTTCTCTGACCAACTTAACTATCTCCACAGTCTGCGTGATCATCTCTGGCCCCAACAGCTTCCGTTCTCCGACGTCGTCCCATGCCAAAGGGGATCGGCACTTTCTTCCGTACAATGCTTCGAACGGGGCCATCTGAATGCTAGCCTGATAGCTGTTGTTATAGGAGAACTCCACTATATGAAGGTGGTCCTCCCAAGATCCGCCAAAATCCAAGGTACACGCCCGTAGCATATCTTCTAACGTCTGGATGGTTCTTTCTGATTGCCCGTCGGTTTGTGGATGATAAGCAGTACTGAATCTTAACTTGGTTCCCAAACTTTGGTGTAAGCTCCGCCAAAAATGGGAAGTAAACCGCGTATCCCGATCTGATACTATACTAACTGGAACACCGTGCTGCCTTACTATCTGCTTCATGTACATTTCTGCTAACTGCTCAGTAGTCTGTCCGACTCGAAAGGGAAGGAAATGAGCGACCTTCGTGAGTCGATCTACTATTACCCAGACTGCATTCTTGCCAGCCGGGGATCTAGGTAAACCGGTCACAAAGTCCATCGTGATGTGCTTCCATTTCTATTCTGGGATGGGAAGCGGCTGTAGCAACCCTGCTGGTCTCTGCTGCTCGGTTTTCACCTGCTGACATACCAGACACTTGGATACAAATCTCGCTATCTCTCTTTTCATGCCATTCCACCAAAAGTACTGCCTGATATCTCGATACATCTTCGTTCCTCCTGGATGAATGGAGTAAATAGAACTATGAGCTTCGAACATAACTTCTTGCCGAAGGTCTCCACTCGGTACACAGAGTCTGTTTCCAAACCTGAGCGTACCATCTTCATGAATCACTAACTCATTCCTACGGCCTGATTCGTACTCCGACCGCAACTTCTGAATCTGTGGATCTTCTGCTTGTGCTGTCCTTATCCTCTCTACTAAGGTTGACTGAATCTGCATACTGGTCATTCTTCCTATATCCTTTGGCAAAACTACTTCGATTCCTATACTCTGAAGGTCTTCTAAAATATGCTTCTGCGAGGTCAAGATAAAGGCACTGTCTCTCCTACTCAGTGCATCTGCAACTACATTCGCCTTGCCTGGATGATACTGAAGATCTAAGTCAAAATCCTTCAGTAGTTCTAACCATCTTCTTTGTCTCATGTTCAAATCTCTCTGCGTGAATACGTATTTCAAACTCTTATGATCAGTATAGATCTCTACCCGATCTCCGTATAAATAGTGCCTCCACAACTTGAGTGAAAACACCACAGCTGCTAACTCCAAATCGTGAGTCGGGTAATTCTTCTCATGGTCTCGAAGCTGTCGAGACGCATATGCTATCACCTTTCCGTGCTGCATCAATACACATCCAAGACCCTTCCCAGATGCGTCACAATTTACTGTAAAGCCTCCCGCTCCTACTGGAAGCGTCAGGATCGGGGCTGAGATCAATCTCTTCTTCAATTCTTCAAATGATGCCTGACAGCTAGCTGACCAAACAAACTCTACGTCCTTGTGCGTCAAACGCGTTAAGGGCGCAGAGATCTTGGCAAAGTCTGCCACGAACCTTCTGTAGTAACCAGTAATCCTAAGAAACTTTGCACTTCTGCAACCGTTCTCGGGACTGGCCAATGCTCTACGGCCTCAATCTTCTTCGGATCCACTGACACTCCTGCCCCAGAAATTATATGTCCCAGGAACGAAATATGATCTAACCAGAATTCACACTTGTCAAGCTTCGCATAAAGTTGATGCTCCCTCAATGTCTGTAAGACAGTCCTAAGATGTTTTTCATGCTCCTCTTCACTGCTGGAGTAGACAAGAATGTCATCTATAAACACCACCACAAATTTATCCAAATACGGCAGAAAGATGCGGTTCATTAAATCCATGAATACTGCGGGGGCGTTGGTTAGTCCAAAGGGCATTACTAAAAACTCATAATGCCTATATCTAGATCTGAATGCTGTCTTCGGTATGTCTTGCTCTCGGACTCTTACTTGATAGTATTCTGACCGAAGATCGATCTTGGAAAAGACACTGGCCTTGCTCAACTGGTCAAACAGGTCATCAATCCTTGGTAGTGGGTACTTATTCTTCACTGTTACTGCATTTAGCTTACGGTAGTCGATGCACATCCTCGTCGACCCATCCTTCTTGGGAACTAGAATCACTGGCGCGGCCCAGGGCGATTTACTGTCTCGGATGAATCCCTTAGACTTCGACTCTTCTTCATGTTGATACAACTTATCCTGTTCTGACGGCAACATTCTGTAAACTCTGTCTGCAATAGGCCTCGTTCCAGGGTTCAACTCAATGCTAAATTCTACCTCTCTGACTGGGGGTACCCTGGGAGCTCATCAGGGAAGACGTCGAGAAAATCTTCGACCACTCTCGGAATCTGTCCTGGCTCTGACACTGCTGCTGTAATGACGCCTCCTGCCTGATTCTTCAAGGTTCGAGTAAAGATGAACTGCTCCATCCCAGGAACGCTGACTATGACCCTACCTCCTCTATAATCAATTGTCGCATGACTGTCTCTCAACCAGTCCATGCCAAGAACGACATCAAAATTCCCCATAGGGAATTCAATCAATGATGCGGGCAGTAAATGCCCACACACCTCTACCGGACATGAAAAGCGTACTCTGCTAACTTCTACAAGTCCATTGCCGGTGAGTATATCCATCCTCTCCGGCAATGCCTCAAACTCTAATCCAATCCGTGTAGCATATTGTGCAGAGATGAATGAATGAGTAGCGCCTGAATCAAATAATGCTACAGCGGGAAATAAGGTGACGAGAATTTTACCTGCCACCACGTCACTAGACGCTAGAGCCTCTCCCAAGGTCAATGTGAGAGCCTGGCCCCGCGGAGCCCCTTGTTGCGACCTTTCTCGACCATGCTGTTGCTGCCTCTGAGGGCCTTCGGCTTCCTGTGCCTGGCGGAACATCTGAGCCTGCGTTGGTAGACGCTGGGCTAGGGGCCTTACTGCTAATACTGGCCCTCCACTCGGGGTTGCCACCGGAGCTGGCAATGCTGGAAACTGCTGAGCTGGCCCTCCTGGACTCTGCATCACAGGACAAGTGGAGATACGGTGGTCTGAACTACCACACCTCAAGCATAAGCCATTCGCTGACCGGCACACCTCCCTCGTGTGCCCTGCCTTCCCATAGAATGTACAGTCCTGGGGTGCTTCCCGACGCTGGTGCTGGTTTCTCGGCTGCTGATGTCGAACTGGCGCTGTATTAATTGACACGGCCATCCTCCGTGGCGCTCCTGCATCATGAATGCATATACCGGGTGCTGGTGCCGATGTTCGCTGCATTGCTCCTCTTCTAACCTGGGAATGAGGTCTCTTCTGACCTCCTGTCCTCGATGCCAACCTCTGCTGGGTAAGCTCGTGCCTCCGAGCGGCCGTCAAAACAGCGTCAAACGTCTGGTAGTCGTGTCCTTCCACAAGCTGCAATTGTTCCAAATGAAGTCCCTGCTGGAACCTCATAGCTTTCTCTGGCTCCGTTGCCACCATTGCTGGTGTGAAACGGCACAATCTGCAGAACTCTGCTGCATACCCATCTACGGTCTTGCCTGCTTGCTTGAGACTGATAAACTTCTGCTGGAGCTCATATCGAGCTACTACGCCAAAATACTTGGCCTTGAATCTGTCACTGAAGGTGGTCCAATGAACATGGCATCTTGTACCAACTTCTTCTGATGCCCACCAGTCGCGGGCAAGATCCTGAAGTACCAGTTTGACCTGATCAACCTTCTCATCATTTGGAACCTTGGCTGCCACAAGATTGGCTTCGATGTCTTGAATCCAGGCATCCGCAGTGATGGCATCCTCCATGCCATCAAAATACCTCGGGTTCAAGCGATGAAACCTTCCTGATGCTCCCGAGTCAGCCCCGACACTCCTCTCAAGAGCTAACTGAATCCCTTGGTTCAGCAACACGTTCTGCTCCTGCTGCCGAGTCTGTTGCTGTTGGTTAGTGACAAGAAACCCCCGGATGATCTCCAGGAGTGCTATGGCATCTGGTACTGCCGTCGCTGCTGGTGCTGCAGGAGTTTCAATAACCTGCGGCTGCACTGCCTCTGGTTCCATTTCTGCTCGTGCCTGCACTGGAGAAGGTTCTCTCCCCTACTGCTGCCCAGTCGAGCCATGCTCTTGCTACTCTTCCTCATGGGCCTCTCCCGCTACTGAGAATGAAGCACCCCTATAGAGAAGAATATAAGATTATCAAGTCCGGACGAGGAAGATTTCGAGGATGTAAGTCAGGTTAGAGATCAAGGCAAGGACAGAGAATTCGAAACCGAATTTCAAGGGGAACAAGTTTTGATTGAGACTCCTAATAATTCGTAATACCCCACAAGTCTGAAAATCAGACCTGCATGGGCCACCACTAAAACCTTGTCACGCCCCAGTACCGAAATACGGAGACGGACTAGGCCAGCTACTCCATATGAGGTGCGTAACGTCATACGGCGATCGTGGCTGTCGAGAGACTAGGGGGTACATGCTACAATCAGGTCTCCTATGGTCCCACAGAGTTCTATGTCTCAATCAATCAAATCACATCAGCAATTAAATGAACATTAAAGATAAAACAGTAAGGCGTCCCCGACGCTTCATCAAAATGGTCATGAGAGACTAGTTTTATAATTTAGCTATCTCAGAGAGTCAGGAGTACAAAATTATACACAGCTGCAGTCTGTTTATTTATAATTCTGTACTGACACAAAATATCAAGTAATCCGGCTAACAGGTGCCGGTGGCTAAACGCCGCAAAAGTATAAGCAGGAGTGGTGGAGAAGAAACCCACTCGAGTCCCCGAACCGCCATACTCCTAGTATGCACCATGGATGTAAGGGAGGAAGATCGTGTCCTCAGGCTCTGCTACGAGATCTGGCCAAACAAAACCAGCGGGGTCAGCCCCGAATAGCAAGTACCGCCAAAGGGGCACAAGAGTTAAGATTAAAAATCCCGTTAATAGAATGATTGATAATATTAATACTTATGCTACTATTATAGTGTAGCGCAACATCCTCGAACCCATATGGCACCCTTACAACCAAACAAGGACAAAAGGTGCCGCATGGAGTTGGGACGTGTCGTACTCTATAACTTTCACATAAGTTAAAAGGTACAAACAATAAAATCTCCTGATCGTGACTTCGGTCGATAGCCTATCGCAGCACAATAACCAACCCAACAATCAAACAAGAACATGGGTTGGATCATGTACCATGATAGACCATGTTCCTCAGTCATTCACAGAAGTAGCACTTCACAACCAGAATAAGTCTTCCGTTCATAACTTCGGTCCACAGCCTGTCATAGTACGATAACCAACCCAACAATCAAATAAGAACATGGGTTGGATCACGTACCATGACAGTCCGCTTTCCTCAGTTATTCACGAAAGGTAATAGGATACAAGCAAGTCGTTTTCACGGCCAATCAAGTCTACGAGTTTCTAGTGGGACGAGGTTATCCTCGCATCATGTTATTTAGAAATCCTCAGATCGTATCTTTCCAGCAAGGCTAGCCAACCCAGGGGTTCGCGTAGACAGGTATGATTGAGCACATGTCCCTCGTAAGGCCACCTTGCCAAAACATATATTATATAGCAGGAATTAATCGGATACAGTCATCCACTCGTTGCAGATGACACAGTATCCGTGGAGACCAGCCGGCGCGTCGAGACAATATCTCAAGACGGCTGGTGTAACACAATCTCGGGATTTTGCCCTCCCCATGCATCTAGTATATTTAGTTGCCTAGTTTAACCCTAGGTAAAATCTTGGACTCACATGCTGTGGCCTGTATGATTATCCTCCTAAAGTCATACTTTAGTACGAGTACCCCAAAGAGGATCCATGTCAATCAGTATGTCAACATGTTCTACCCTCCTTAGTGTAATGCATCATTGCAAATACGCCACGTGGAGTTACGAGTCTTTTGTCGAGCATGAACAAGAACTGGGACATTCAGGTACATATATCAGGTTGGAACACTTTGTTCTCCGGGGTCACATTAGTGCTCATATCATGCTCGGGACAAAAGGCGTAAGGATATAAAATGGGCATATAATATCTAATAAAATATCAAAAGCGTACGCACAAAAGCACGCACGCTCAAGGGGTAAAAAGTCACGCAGGCTCACTCAGGCTCACTCAAGGCAGCGTGCATGAAAAGTCACGCAGACTCAAGGGAAGAGCTGCATGAAAAGTCACGCAGACTCAAGGAGAGAGCTGCGTGAAAAGTCACGCAAGCTCAAGGAGAGAGCTGCGTGAAAAGTCATGCAGGCTCAACGAGATAGCTGCGTGAAAAGTCACGCAAGCTCAAGGAGAGAGAGCTGCGTGAAAAGTCACGCAGGCTCAAGGAGAGAGCTGCGTGAAAAGTCACGCAAGCTCAAGGAGAGACACGCTTCCAACAGAAAGCGTGCTCAAACGGAGCACACTGTTCACTGTCTTCTCCAAACAGCGAGAACACCATGACTGAACCCAAACTTCAAAGCATCATAACTTGGCCATTCGAACTCCAAATCCAGATTTTCCAAGTTCCAACTTGGGTGAAACTGAATGCTCTTCCACATGGAAGCATCAAAAACCCATAAAATCCAACTAAAGTAGATCAAACCATGCAAAATCCGAAAATGATTAAAACCTAGATCTACAAAAATCAAAGCTTCAAAATGGAAAATTTCAAGTTCTAAACTAGTATAGATTGAGGAGAAGAACATGTTTTGGCAAATAGTTTTGTAAGAAATAATTGACAAAATTATGGATCCATCTCTTGAGCAAGTTGGTACTTGCCTTGGTTGATGGAGGAAATATTTGGTTGGTGGAGGAAGTAAATGAGAGGAGAGAGAATGAGATGAGTTATATATATAGATCTTGGACCCATGGGTTCATGATGAACCAAAGGGTTCAAGATGAACCATTGGTGAACCAAGAATAGGTTACCCAAATGAGCTAAAACTGTAGGCCCTAATGCAGAAAATAAATTAGAAAATAATAGTTTGTCAAATATTTTTGGAAAATACATGAAGAAATACTGCATAATAAATATCGTATAAATACAAGGTAAATATAATTTTATCGGTTTACGTATTAAAATACGTATTCCAGGATCGGGGAGTGACAGGGAAGCAGGCGGCTTCCATCACAAGAAGAAGGACTTCACTAATCTAAAAGTGAAGGGTCCTTCATTCAAGCAACATAAGTCCAAGTTTCACGTGACTTGTTTCAATTGTGGCAAGAAAGGCCACTACAAGAGTGAATGCAGATCCAAGCCTAAACAATCAGAGAAAGGTGAGCCTAGTAAGGTTTCATTGGTTTCTAACATTGTTGCTATGATCGCACAGGTCACAACTGTTGGGGTTGACTCTGACTGTTGGATAGACACTGGTACAACTCTGTTCTGGCAAGGAATGGTTCGTCACGTACCAGCCGATATCTGAGAAGGTTGTCATGGCGAACCAGGCCCAAGCTAAAGTTGTGGGGATCGGGACTGTGGAGCTGAAACTCACTTCTGGGAACACTCTGACGCTTCAAGGTGTGAAGCATGTTCCGGTGATTGCCAAGAACCTGATCTCTGGGAGCCTGCTCTGCAACGCAGGCTTGAGGATGGACATCAATGCTGGTCAGATAGTGATGTCCAAAAAGGGAACATACTTCGGGAAGGCTTATCAAACCGAAGAAATGTTTAAAATTCAGCTTGTCAACCAGTTTAATGACATTAATGCAGTTGCATTTTCTGATTATTCTCTTGAGTTGTGGCATAATAGACTAGGACATGTTCCTTGTAAAAGAATTAACAAAATGTTTAGTCTATGACTTATCTCCAAATGTGGGGGTAAGGTGGAGAAGTGTGAAGTGTGTGCTCAGATGAAGATCACAAGGAAACCCTTTCATCGGGTCAATCGAAGCACAGATCTTTTGGAGTTGGTACACTCCGATATCTGTGACTTCAAATATTTCTCCACGAAGGCCGGGATGAAGTATTTCATAACCTTCATCGACGACTTCTCAAAATACGCGTTCGTCTACTTGCTCAAGACTAAAGACGAAGCTTTCGAGAAGTTCAGAGAGTTCAGGGCCGAAGCTGAACGGCAGACTGGACAACAACTCAAGAGGTTGAGAAGTGATCGAGGAGGGGAGTACAGGTCTCATGACTTCGCATCGTTCTGCAAAGAACATGGAATCATATGCGAGACTACTGCTCCATATTCTCCTCAATCCAATGGAGTAGCAGAGAGGAAGAACCGAACATTAACAGAAATGATGAATTCAATGTTGTTTACTGCAGATCTTCCAAAATGCTACTGGGGAGAAGCTGCATTAACGGCCACTTTTATTCTGAATAGAGTGCCATATGCAATTTCGGACGTAACTCCTCATGAACTCTGGTTCAAAGTCAGACCAAACTTGAATGTCATTCGAGTGTGGGAGTGTCTGGCGTATGTGAAGCTCCCAGATCTGAAGATTCAAAAGCTGGGGACAAGGACTATGAAGGCGATCTTCATGGGGTATGCCGAGAAGAGTGATGCTCGAAGATTTCTTGATATTGAGTCAAATCATATCATCGAATCTCGCGATGCTGAATACTTTGAAGACAAGTTTGCAAAAGACAAAAACATTATTCTTTCGGACATTCCGGAAAATGATATAGGTACAAATGAGACTGAAATCTCATATAGGCCAGTAGTCTAAGAAGAAGCTGTTGTTGATGAACAACTCTTGTACCAGAACTCGTAGAGCCATCAGCAAAGCGAGCGAGGAGACCTAAAGACTTCGGAGATGACTTTGTCACCTATCATGTGGAAGCAGATCCGCTTACCTATGATGAGGCGATGAAGACCAGAGATGCTATCTTCTGGAAGGAGGCAGTGAATGACGAGTTTGACTCTATCACCTCCAATAACACATGGGTGTTGGTAGATCTACCTGAAGGAGAAAAGCCCATCGGATGTAAATGGATCTTCAAGAAGAAGATGAAGACAGATGGAACTATTGACAAGTTCAAGGCCAGGCTGGTAGCCAAGGGATTTTCTCAGAAACAGGGGATAGACTACTTTGACACGTACGCTCCAGTAGCTCGGATGACCACCATCAGAATGTTAATCGCTCTAGCAGCTATACATAAGTTGGTGAT
The DNA here is from genome assembly GCA_029216955.1 of Iris pallida. Taxonomy (NCBI): domain Eukaryota; kingdom Viridiplantae; phylum Streptophyta; class Magnoliopsida; order Asparagales; family Iridaceae; genus Iris; species Iris pallida. The sequence goes on along the minus strand of JANAVB010029419.1, from coordinate 97,815 downwards.
ACATCAGATGGATGTAAAGACAGCATTCCTGAATGGGGAGCTGACCGAAGAGATTTACATGCAACAGCCAGATGGATTTGTCGTCAAAGGTCTTGAAGACAAAGTCTGCAAGTTGGTAAAATTATTGTATGGTTTGAAGCAAGCTCCCAAGATGTGGCATGAGAAGTTTGACAAAGTTATTAGGATAAACGGCTATAGAGTCAACGAGACGGACAAATGTGTTTACACAAAGTTCGCTGATGGAAGAGGAGTCATCGTTTGTCTGTACGTGGACGACATGCTAATCCTAGGGACGGATATAGGCTGTGTCACGGAGACAAAGAAGTTTCTCTCAACCAAGTTCAGTATGAAGGACTTGGGGGATACAGATGTCATCTTGGGCATAAAGATCATCCGGACAGACACTGGAGTAGCGCTGTCACAATCTCACTACATTGAGAAGATGCTCACACGCTATGGGTATAAGGATCTTCCAGGGATCGATATGCCATACAGGGGTGATCAGAAGCTGAAGCCAAACTCGAGAAAAAGTGTCAGGCAGCTAGAGTATTCTAGCATTATCGGAAGTTTGATGTACGCAACCACTGCCACAAGGCCTGACATAGCTTTCGCCGTGGAAATGCTGAGTCGGTTCACAAGCAACCCAGGGATTGAGCACTGGAAAGCTGTGAAGCGGGTGATTAGATATCTCAAGAAGACTCAGACATATGCACTGCACTACAACAGGTATCCGACAGTAGTGGAAGGCTTCAGTGATGCTAGCTGGTGTTCAGAGGTGGAAAGCGAAAGATCCACAGGAGAATATGTCTTTTCCTTGGGTGGAGCTGCTATATCGTGGAAGTCGAAGAAGCAGACTATACTCTCTCGTTCCTCCATGGAATCTGAATTCTATGCACTTGAAACTGCAGCAGATGAAGCAGAATGACTTCGGGAGCTCATGTATGATCTTCCAGTGGTTGGGGCTCAGATACCGGCGATACCGATATACTGTGACAACCAGGCGACTGCGGCGGTGGCATCAAATGACCTCTTCAACGGGAAGAAGAGGACTGTGCGGTTGAAGCACAGGACAGTACACGATCTTATTAAAAGAGGTGTAATTGCAGTGATTAATGTTCGGAGTCAGGAAAACCTGACATATCCGTTCACAAGGGGCCTCAAGCGCCAGTTGGTCGATGATACAGCTTGTAAAATGGGCTTGAAGGCATTCTGATAGTGTGTCTTTGTAATCCTACCATAAAGTTTTATGCTATTAGTTCAAAGAGAAATCTACTAGGCATCTAACTTTTGGTTCAAAGGAGGATCACTGACTGGAAAACTATCAGGTAACAGTGGGTACTTGTTCTCTGGAACATGGAAGGGATACGGATCCATAACCACTGTTGTCTACTATGTATTTTCTGCAAAAAAAAACAGATCCTGTGGAAGGTTGGCTTAAACGCCTTAATGAGTTCTCAGGCAGAGTGAATGCCTGGTGTGCTTTACAGGAAGCACGGTAAAGCAGCACTACAAGGAGTGAAACTCCATGCTACAGTGGGGTGACTCCACCAAGAGGTTCCCAAGTCTGGGGTAATGCCTCGGCTTTGCAAGCCAAGTCATAGCGGTGTAGCACCGCAAATAGGCAGGTAGCCTAATGCTGTATGACGTAATTAAAGAGTTGTAGACAACACTACAAAGGGGAGGATGGTCCCATGTTACAGTGGCACGATACCACGATGAGGTACCCAGGTAGGGGTAAAGCCTCGGTCTTGCAAGCCATGTCGTTGCGGCGTAACACCGCAAGGAAGCCTTAGGCTTCATGCTGAGTAGATTGGCACTACAAAGAGGCTGAGACCTCATGCTACAGTAGTATGACACTACGATGAGGTTCCCAGGTAGGGGTAATGCCTCGGCTTCAGACCATGTCATAGCGGCGTAGCACTGCAAGGAAGCGCAAGGCTTCATGCCATGTCTCTTTAATAAAGAACTCACCTATAGTGTATGAAAAGAAATATCAGGCCGTCTCTTGAGGGTAAACTTGTAGACGCCCAAAATTATACACTGAAATCAGGCTGGCACAGGGCCTTTAATGTACAGCCAGAAGCACACGTAACTACACTTTGTGAGTGGAAAGAATTACAATTGTGGTGCAGAATTCAAGGCGTAGTCCATTATTATATCACATTGTTATTTAACCCATACGGGAAGATTCAAGTCGTCAGCGACATCTATTCTAATGCAAAATGGACAGTTACTGTGGGGAACGCTCAACCCTGGACACATATATATGTTGTGATGTGTGGAGAAATGTTGGTGCTTTCTTTACATGGAGAGAGCTTGCTCTCAACATGCCTTGTAAAAGTTTAGTCCCACATCGAAAATGCACCATGAGTTATCTCAACATATATACTTGGTTGTGTTGTTGAGAGATGCATACGGGGTGGTGACCCTAAGGAGGGAACCATGTGGGTGATTTTACTAGGAGGTAAGAATAAGGCTCCAAAGATTAAGCATTAATGCTTTTGTCATTCTCTTGGATTAATTCCATTTGGAGCTAAGCCCCAAAGGGGCTTAGCGACTCGGACTCGGACTCGGACTCGGGCTCGGTCTCGGACTCATGGGCTCATGAGGCATAATGTGACATTTTGCGGCCATGCGGTCTTATGCGACATGCGGCTCATATGCGGTCTCATGCGGCTCATGCGACTCATGCGGTCCATGCGGCTCATGCGGCCTCATGTGGTCCATACGGCACTTGCGACCATGCGGCTCATGCGGCCAGGCTGCTGCTGCTGCCGCATGGAGGGCTCCGCTGACTGTGCATGCTACAAGTCAGTTATGGAAAGACTGATTCAATGCGATTAATTCAGATCCACTTTTTGTGGAATTTGAATTAATTTCGTTGCTATCTTTGTTGGATTTGAATTAATTTCGTTGCTATCTTTGTGGGATTTGATTCAATCTTTTCATAACTGAAGAGGCGGCTAGGGTTTCCACCCTCTCTCTATATATACTCTCTTCTGGCCTCCTTTGTGAAGGACTACGAATTATATAAGTCAGAAAAGAGAGAGAGAGAGAGAGGGAGCTGCTATCGCCATTGCAAGTCCATCCGAGGAGTCAGAACAGAGGTGACTTCGAGCGCTCCATAAGTTCTTCAACTTGCTGGTTCCTGGAAGCAATTCGTGTGGGGTGAATCTTGCTTTGAGCAACGGTGTTTTGACACCCCAGCAACCTTTCTTCATCTCATCTTTCTCTAGATTATTGTAACTCGTTCTGTCCCAATTGCAACATGTTTGTAAGGAAGAACGAGAGATCTTCTCTTCTCTATTTCCCTCCTTCATATTGTAATCTGGCTATTTGGCTTTTTGTATTATCGTAGATCTTGAGTTTGATCACTGCAAAGTTTTTGTGTGACTCTCAGATCTCGATTGCATCAGTTTTTTCATCTTTGATCAAGCTCCGGAAATTACATAGGCCTAGGGCCCCAAAAGCGCCCCCCCTCCCCCCTCCCCCCCCCCCCCCTCCCCTAAATTTTACAAATGTTCCAAAATTTTCACATAGGAGCCCTTATTTTCAGGATCGCTTGCTAGAACCGGCCCTACTACAAACCCCAACTACAGATAGGGACAGGGTTCGGTTTACTGTAGTATGCCACTATGGCCTACAGGACTTCCCTTGTAGGTTTTCGAAGGATTTGAATACTTCCAACTGGAATCCATTAATGTAGTACTATGACACTGGCCTACAGGACTTCCCTTGTAGGTGTTCCAAGGATTTGAGTACTTCCAAGTAGAATCCATGTCCTTTGTGTAAAGAAAATGGCCCACCAACAATTCTAGCTGATGAGGAATCCAACTGCATATTGGACTCTTGATGAAACTTGAAGATGGATGATTAGTTGAAAGTTCTTAAAAATGCGTCTTGACTTGAAACTTTAAAACTGTAGTTGGAAAAAGGGAAGATACGTTTCGAAATTCTTGGGTAATATTTTGAAATACCCGATCTGTATCTGTATTCATTACTGATTATACACAGGGGCGGCCCTGGCTCAGGGCAGGCCGGACGACGGCCCAGAGCCCCCAGATGAAATGGTGCACCAACATGATTCTATCAACAATAGCACTAGTATGTAATACGTATTAAGTGCTTTTCCTAACAAATAAAACATTGTGGTGCAGTGGTATAAATGTTAGACTTGCACTTTAGAGGTCATAGGTTCAAATCTTGATTCAACAAATTTTTGTTATATTTACACTTTTTTTTTTACATTATGTATGGCGGTCCATTTTAGAAGTTTTGCCTCGGTCCCCCATCTGCTCAGGGCCGGCCCTGATCATACACGACAAGAAAAACAAATACAACACATGCTAACACTTCTGATATAGATCTGACTGGGTCTAGATGCTTGAACTTGTAGGCACTTATTGACAAGGGACCAAGGTTAGGAATAGGAACGAGCATTTGATTCTGACTCAGTTCAGGCATGACACAGCTGGTCCTGGCCAAGCTATGACACAATGTGAACATACCAATGTAATGCACAGTCTCGAGGTGCCAACACCATCATGACGACAACAACAAGCAACACCGGAGAGATTGAGATTTGTCCATTTGCATACAGTGAGAATGGTTCTCAGTGGTGATCCCAAAAGAAAGACAAGCCACAATGAGAAGAGGAGACGAGGAGAAAGGAAACAGTATTGGTGTGCAAAGGTGCAATGCATTGTTCCCAATTTGCTTTGTTTCTTTCTCTTGCAGGGGACCCCCACCCCCACAGCTTGTGTTTGCCCTTTGTTCAATGGTTTTAGACTTCAAGTGGAAGGGTACCCTCCCTTCCCCTCATTCAAGTGGAGGAATCCATAATAATTATACTGTTCTTCACTTGTTCCTATCATGCTAAGCAGGGCCGGTCCGAAGGATTGGGTTGTCCTATCCTGGAGCTAATTTTAGTTGTCCCTTGACTCTTATCGTCAGCTGGTCCTGGTGGTCATCCGTGACCCTGACCTTGGATGGCATCATGCTGAACCCGAGATGTTGTCATAGCAGAGGAGGGTTGCCCAAGCCCCAAGTCTTGTCTGGCTTACCCCAGAGCCGGCCCTGATGCTAAGGACCAATCGAAATTTTTTTCGTCCTCTCCATCCGAGTCTTCTCCCATCACAAGGAGGTCGAACCGTCCAATATGGCCGGTTTTATGTGTTTGTGTGAAAATTTATGGTAAGGGTAGATACGAGCAGAAGAGATACTTGTCGTAAAACCAAGATGACCGGTGGTTGGTAATAGGTAGGTAGATTGGTAGATCTAACTTTTTCGGTCGTTATACTTTATTTAAGCTCCTGTGGGACTTAGGCTTGCTATTGTACTTGGCCTACGAGTTTCTCCGATTTTTCTTGTTCCTGGGTTATCGGTTCTGTATCTCCTCTGCCTGACTGTAGGGAAGTTGGGCTGCCCCAAGATCCCGTTGTAGACTTCTCATATCTTGAGGAAGTGTCATCTATTTTCATTTATTATGTATAACGTAACAATGGTCAGATCCTTAGAACAAAGTACTAGAATGTATGACAATTACACTCATCTCACATTCTGTGAGAGTAAGTAGTAGTGTGCTAGGTTGTTGGGTCTTCAGTTCAGGTTGATGACATATATAATCGTTTGAACTGTGTCTGTATCCTCCTTTGGACCAATGAAAATTCTATCTTGGTTGTATCGGAATTGTACTCGACACATACCATCAAACAGAAAAATAATAGTAGCTAAAGTCTACATGAATTGCTATATATATCCATTTTTCTTATATTATGTACAGCTTGTTCCACTTTTGTCAGGGCCATAGGCCATATATTATTCATGGAATATACACTGTGATTAGAAGTTCTTAGTTCCTACCCATCTCTTCCTTAGTTGTGTACTTGATAGCTGGCTTCCACAAGGTTATGTCCTCCTAGTGTGAAATCAGTGAACCTGTGGAAATGATGAGTATAGCCAATATCAAACAACTTAATAGAATAATGCATTAGTATCATATGTATATATCAGGTATATATTCATAACCAACAAGCACAATATAGCATCTCTGTGGGACAAGTGAGGTGACTAAAAGGATGCAATTTGTGTGGGCTGTTGACATGAATTTCCAATAATACCAACCATTATTGGATGACGGCATCCGATACTTGTTGCATCTTTCTTTTTTCCTTTATCCGAATCTCCTTCTTTCCTAACATTGAATTGGGTTCATTGTTAAAGAGTGCAATAGACTATATTTACATGTGTTTTAAGCATCTTCTTTACTTCTATTTTCCAGTTTTCTAGGGATTTTGCATACTAGCACCACTTCTTTATCTTGGGTTTTGACAAATATTAGCAAATTTACTAAAATGAATATCAGCTGAGTTCTCATGAGATCTGTATATATATAGGTCCGAAGGCCTACAAACTCGACCCGAAGGCCACGACACACGAGAGGAGGGGGGGGGGGGGATTTGGCCGCGGGTTGGGGGGGGGGGGGGGTGTTGTTGGTTATGGCAGAGGTAATTGTGTTACATAATCCTGGCCCGAAGGCCTACAAACTCGACCCGAAGGCCACACTCCTAGCAGGGCCGTCTCAAGCCATTTGGTGGCCCTAGACAAAAGTTCAAAGATGGGCCCTTTTTTGACGATGAAGAGAGCAAATTTTTTCCGAGGGAGAAGACGAAGAGGCGATAATGTTTTTTTTTTCTTTTCAAATTTTGATAGATTTAATTACATTTAAATTTTTTTACAAATAGGCAATGATCGTTTCGTTTTTCAGTTGGACTTTTCTAAAAAAAAAACATAATTACATATATATCTACATACCAGTATCAGGTATTTTTGGGGGCCCTAAAAAATTGTGTCCTAGACAACTGCTTCATTTGCTTAAAGGATGAGCCGGCCCTGACTCCTGGCTCAAAGGCCCGCACCTATACCGCATCGCAACAGCACCGTCCTGCATTCCGGCTGCCCTAACATTAATTTCTCCACATGAAATTAAATGTACTTCTCCGTTGCTCGAATCTGCTATCTCTTGAAGGATATGCTGAAGTATAATGAATATGTTAATTGTCCACATGAGGCACTTGTACCAGGTTTCATAGTCCAATCTTTAGCGTAGTTCCCTCCTTTTGACTATGAACTGGATAGAGAATTAAAGACCAAAAAAGATCCCTCCCAGATATGGGCAAAAAATCGATGGTATCCATATGCATGTACGTATTCAAATAGTCTGAAACTGAAACAGTATGGCATAAATGCCATATTCATATTCAAATGACATCTCCGATCTATACATAGTTAATATGCTTACACCAGCATGCAAGTGAGAAGGATCTTCCATCCCTCACTTTGGCTTTTTCATCAAGTCTATCCAATTGCACTGCCTGGTGCACAGAGAGATGGAGGAAGCTAAGTGAAGTGACATCATCTGGAAGAAAGACTGTGGCAACATTGCTCAGAAGCCACGGGAACAATAACCCATACTCTGTTCGTCCCGAGGCGTAGATATAGATGAAAAACAAGAGTTCAGCAAGTCTACACAGTAGGTACCACAAATGAGAAGTTTAGCAAGCCTACACAGTAGGTGCCACAAATGAGGAGTTTAGCAAGCCTACACAGTAGGTGCTACAAATGAGGAGTTAAGCAAGCCTACACAGTAGGTGCCACAAATGAGGAGTTTAGCAAGCCTACACAGTAGGTGCCACAAATGAGATAGATCTCAAGAACAAAGTTAGGCCTCCCTACTTAGTAGGTGCCTTAAAACCTGAAGAACGAGTTACAGAGAAACAGAAGAAGAAGAAGAGGAGGATTAAATCTGCTAGGGTGTAAAAATACCGTTGCTCAAAGCAAGATTCGCCTCTATACGATCCGCTTTCAGGAACCAGCAAGTTCAAGAGAACTTTTGGAACGCTCGTCAGTCAATATTTGTGACTTGAACGGGCTTCCTGAACTTTACGGACTCCCTTAACTCTCTTCTTTGGTGCATCTTGGAAAGGAGACAAGAGGGCTCTATTTATAGAGTAGAGTGAGACCTCACCATCTCTCATATCCGATGTGGGACTAAAACACCAATACTCTAAAATAGAGTTTGATGTTTTACATCATCCCACAATCAACATAGTCGAGTGCTAGCCCACGCCTTCCCCCCGAACACTCCCGTGCATACACGAGACAACCTGGAGTCCATGTCGAGTCCGAGCCCGCACAACAAAAATCAACTTACATCATTGTTGGAATTAATCATTTTTCTCTTAGTAAAATCACCCACATGGTTTCCTCCTTAGGGTCACCACCCCATGTGCATATCCCAACAACACATACTCATATATATGTTGAGATAACTCATGGTGCTTTTCCAATGTGGGACTAAACTTTACAAAGCATATTGAGAGCAAGCTCTATTCATGTCAAGGAGCAAAAGCACCAACAATCCCTCACATATCTCATCATATATATGTGTCTAGGGTTGAGCGTTCCCCACAGTAACTGTCCATTTTGTATTAGGATAGATGTCGCTGATGACTTGAATTTTCCCGCATGGGTTAAATAACAATGCGATACAAGAATTGACTATGCCTTGAATTCTGCACCACAATTGTAATTCTTTCCACTCACAAAGTGTAGTTACATGTACTTCTGGCTGCACATTAAAGGCCCTGTGTCAGCCTGGTTTCGGTGTATGTATTTTGGGCGTCTACAAGTTTACCCTCAAGAGACGGCCTGTATCTCTATCCATACACTCTAGGTGAGTTCTTTTAAAGAGTCCTTGGCATGAAGCCTTGCGCTTCCGTGCGGTGCTATGCCGCTAGGACATGGCTTAAAGCCGAGGTTTTATCCCTAATTGGGTACCTCATCGTAGAGTCATACTACTGTAGTATGAGGTTACAAGCCTCTTTGTAGTGCCAAACTACCCAGCATGAAGCCTTGCGCTTCCGTGCGGTGTTACGCCGCTATGACATGGCTTGCGAAGCCGAGGATTTACCCTACCTGATACCTCTTCGTGGTGTCATGCCACTGTAACATGAGGACATTGGCCTCTTTGTAGTGCTGTCTACCACTCTTCATTTATAATATACAGTATTAGGCTACCTGCCTATAAGCGGTGCTACGCCGCAGTGACATGGCTTGCTAAGCCGAGGCATTACCCCTACTTGGGAACCTCATTGTGGTGTCATCCCACTGTAGCATAGAGTTCATGAGCTCCTTTGTAGTGCTGCGCTACCGTGCTTCCTGTAAAACACAACAGACATTTACTCTGTCTGAGAACTCATTAAGGCGTTTAAGCCATCCTCTCCACAGGACATGTTCTCAGTAGAGAACTATAGTAGACAACAGTGGTTATGGGTCCGTATTCCTTCTATGTCCCTCAGGACTATGTACCCACTATTACCTGATATTTTTCCAATTAGTGGTCCTTCCTTGAACCAAAAGCTAGATGCCTAGTAGATTTTTCTTTGAACTAATAGCATAAAACTTTATGGGAGGATTACACAGATACAATATCAGAATGCCTTCAAGCCCATTTTTCTTGCCGTGTCATCGACTAGCTAGCGCTTGAGGCCCTTTGTGAACGGATCCGCCAGGTTCTCCTGACTCCGAACAACAATTACAGCAATAGTTCCCCTTTTAATGAGATCGTTTATTGTTCTGTGCTTCAGCCGTACAGTTCTCTTCTTTCCGTTGAAGAGGTCATTTGATGCTACTGCTGTAGTAGCTTGGTTGTCACAATATATCGGTACCGCCAGTATCTGAGCTCCAACCACTGGAAGATCATACATGAGCTTCCGAAGCCATTCTGCTTCATCTGCTGCGGCTTCTAGTGCATAGAACTCAGATTCCATGGAGGAACGAGAGAGTATAGTCTGCATCTTCGACTTCCACGATATAGAAGCTCCACCCAAGGAAAAGATGTATCCACCTGTGGACACCTCGCTCTCCACCTCTGAACACCAACTAACATCTCTAAAGCCTTCCACTACTGTCGGATACCCGCTGTAGTACAGTGCATATGTCTGAGTCTTCTAGAGATATCTCATCACCCGCTTCACAGCTTTCCAGTGCTCAATGCCTGGGTTACTTGTGAACCGACTCAGCATTTCCACGGCGAAAGCTATGTCAGGCCTTGTGGCAGTAGTTGCGTACATCAAACTCCCGATAACGCTAGAATACTCCAGCTGCCTGATGCTTTTCCTCGAATTTGGCTTCAGCTTCTGATCACACCTGTATGGCGTATCGATCCCTGGAAGATCCGAATACCCGTAGCATGTGAGCATATTCTCAATGTAATGAGATTGTGACAGCACCACTCCAGTGTCTGTCCGGATGTTCTTTATGCCCAAGATGACATATGCATTCCCCAAGTCCTTCATACTGAACTTGGTTGAGAGGAACTTCTTTGTCTCCGTGACATTGCCTATATCCGTTCCTAGGATTAGCATGTCGTCCACGTACAGACAAACGATGACTCCTCTTCCATCAGCGAACTTCGTGTAAACACACTTGTCCGTCTCGCTAACTCTGTAGCCGTTTGATCTAATAACTTTGTCAAACTTCTCATGCCACATCTTGGGAGCTTGCTTCAAACCGTACAATGATTTCACCAACTTGCAGACTTTCTCTTCAAGACCTTTGACGATAAATCCATCTGGCTGTTGCATGTATCTCTCTTCGGTCAGCTCGCCATTCAGGAATGCTGTCTTTACATCCATCTTATGTATTGCTGCTAGAGCAATTAACATTCTGATGGTGGTCATTCGCGCTAGTGGAGCGTATGTGTCAAAGTAGTCTATTCCCTGTTTCTGAGAAAACCTTTTGGCTACCAGCCTGGCCTTGAACTTCTTAATAGTTCCATCTGCCTTCATCTTCTTCTTGAAGATCCACTTACATCCGATGAGTTTTGCTCATTCAGGTAGATCTACTAACACCCACGTGTTATTGGAGGTGATAGAGTCATACTCGTCATTCACTGCCTCCTTCAAGAAGATAGCATCTCTGGTCTTCATCGCCCCATCATAGGTAAGCGGATCTGCTTCTACATGATAGAGTCATCTCCGAAGTCCTTTGGTCTCCCCACTCGCTTGGCTGACGGCTCTTCGAGTTCTGGTTCAAACATTGTTTCATCAACAACAATTTCTTCTTGGACTACGACATCGTTGGAAACCTCAGCTTCCTTTGCACCATCATTATTCTCCGAAATGTCCGCGAGAACAATATTTTTGTGTCTTGCAAACTTGTCTTCAAAGTACTCCGCGTCACGAGATTCGATGACATGGTTAGACTCCAAGTCAAGGAATCTTCGAGCGTCACTCTTCTCGGCATAAACCAAGAAGATCGTCTTCGTAGTCCTTGTTTCGAGTTTCTGAATCTTTAGATCCAAAATTTTTACGTATGCCAGACACCCCCACACTTGAATGATATTCAAGTTGGATCTGACTTTGAACCAGAGTTCATGAGGAGTAATATCAGAAGTTGCATACGATACTTTGTTTAGAATGAATGTGGCCGTCAATACAGCTTTTCTCCAAAAGCACTTTGGAAGACCCGCAGTTAACAACATTGAGTTCATCATCTCTGTCAACATTCTGTTCTTCCTTTCTGCTACTCCGTTGGACTGAGGAGAATACGGAGCAGTAGTCTCGTTGATGATTCCATGTTCTTTGCAGAACGATGTGAAATAATGAGATCGATATTCTCCGCCTCGATCACTCCTCAACTTCTTGAGTTGTTGTCCAGTTTGCCTTTCAGCTTCAGCCCTGAACTCCTTGAACTTCTCGAATGCTTCGTCTTTTGTTTTTATCAAGTAGACAAACGCGTACTTTGAGAAGTCATCGATGAAGGTTATGAAATACTTCATCCCGGCCTTCGTGGAGAATTGTTTGAAGTCATAGATATCTGAGTGCACCAACTCCAGAAGATCTGTGCTTCGATTGACCCGATGAAAGGGTTTTCCTTGTGATCTTAGTCTGAGCACACACTTCACATTTCTCTACCTTTCTCCCACATTTGGAGATAAGTTCTAGACTAGACATTTTGTTTATCCTTTTACAATGGACATGTCCTAGTCTATTATGCCACAACTCAAGAGTATAAGCAGAATTGGAAATTGCATTAATGTTCTCTGACTGGGTTACAAGCTGGAGTTTAAATATTCTTTCGGTATAGAAAGCTTTTTCGAAGTATATTTCTTTCAGGGACATCACCATCTGGACAGCATTGATGTCCATCCTCAGACCTGCGTTGCAGAGCAGACCTCCAGAGATCAGGTTCTTGGCAATCATGGGAACATGCTTCACACCTTGAAGCGTCAGAGTTTTCCCGGATGTCAGCTTCAGCTCCACCATCCCAATCCCTTGAACTTTAGCTTGTGCCTGGTTCGCCACCATCAACTTCTCGGAGGTTTGCTGGTATGTGGTGAAGCATTTCTTGCTTGAGCAGACATGTCAGGTGGCACCAGTGTCTACCCACCGGTCAGAGTCAGCCCTCACCGAAGTGACCTGAGCAATTATAGCAATACCGTCAGTAATCAATGAAACCTTATTAGGCTCACCTTGCTGTGACTGCTTGGGCTTGGATCTACATTCACTCCTGTAGTGGCCCTTCTTGCCACAGTTAAAACAAGTCATATTGGACTTGGGCTTCTTCTGTTTGAAAGACGGTCCCTTCACTTTCAGATTAGTGAAGTCTTTCTTGTGGTGAGAATCCACCTGCTTCCCCTTGGAGTCCCTCGTCTGCACTAGATTGGCCTCGGCCAATTGTTTGGACAAAGCGTCCATCTTCTGTTGAGAACGCATCTCGTCCTCAAGTTGTATGAGATCTTCCAGACTGATCTCGAGTTTCTTCCGATGCATTCTTGCATAGAACGTATTCCATCCAGCAGGAAGTTTCGAGACGATCCCTCCAACGACAAACTTGTCGACGAGGGGCATCTTTTCATCGTCCAGTTTCTGATGAAGTTTCAGAAACTCCTTCACTTGAGGAAGCATCGCCTTCTCGTCTTCAAAGAGCCACTTGTGATATTTTTTGACAAAAAATATCTTGCTCCTGTTTTTGTCTTCCTCGTACAGCTTATCCACAGACTCCCATATTTCTCTGGCACTATCCTTCTTTGAGTAGGATTCTGCCAGGGAATCCTCCATAGCATTTAGGATCAGAAGTCTACAAATGCTATTCTTCCTTCTCCATTTGGCCTGAAGTTTAGTTGCCGCAGTTATAGCGGCAACAGACCCAGTATCTGGAACAGTAGGTTCCTCTTCAAAGAGCACGTGATCAACGTCTCGAAGTTGAAGGGTGAGAAAGACCTTCCTCTTCCAGACTTGATAATGCTCTCCATCAAACTTTTCCAACTTGCAGTAGTCAGTTTGGAGGAGTGAAGCATTAATGTTTTCCATCGTACTAATCTTGCTTTGTGATTGTTAGTCCCGAGGAGTGGATATAGATGGAAAACAGGAGTTCAGCAAGCCTACGCAGTAGGTGCCAGAAATGAGGAGTTTAGGAAGCCTATACAGTAGGTACCACAAATGAGGAGTTTAGCAAGCCTACACAGTAGGTGCCACAAATGAGATAGATCTCGAGAACAAAGTTAGGCCTCCCTACTCAGTAGGTGCCTTAAAACCTGAAGAACGAGTTACAGAGAAACAGAAGAAGAAGAAGAGGAGGATTAAATCTGCTGGGGTGTAAAAATACTGTTGTTCAAAGCAAGATTCGCCTCTATACGATCCGCTTCCAGGAACCAGCAAGTTCAAAAGAACTTCTGGAACGCTCGTCAGTCAATATTTGTGACTTGAACGGACTTTCTGAACTTCACGGACTCCCTTAACTCTCTTCTTTGGTGCATTTTGGAAAGGAGACAAGGGGGCTCTATTTATAGAGTTGAATGAGACCTCACAATCTCTCATATCCGATGTGGGACTAAAACACCAATACTCTAAAATAGAGTTTGATGTTTTAAATCATCCCACAATCAACATAGTCGAGTGCTAGCCCACGCCTTCCCCCCGAACACTCCCGTGCATGCACGAGACAACCTGGAGTCCGTGTCGAGTCCGAGCCCGCACAACAAAAATTAACTTACGTCCTTATTGGAATTAATCATTTTCTTCTTAGTAAAATCACCCACATGGTTCCCTCCTTAGGGTCACCACCCCATGTGGATATCCCAACAACACATACTCATATATATGTTGAGATAACTCATGGTGCTTTTCCAATGTGGGACTAAACTTTACAAAGCATGTTGAGAGCAATCTCTTTTCATGTCAAGGAGCAAGAGCACCAACGTACTCCTCCTCCACTGCCCATATACTCATTCATGTGCAATGTTAATTGTTACCCATAGATGGATCATGATTATATCACATAATTTTAAGCGGAAGCAATAAAAATTATATATTCGATACGTTTGAACAGGATTCCTTTTACGTCTTCTAGATCGCAGTCGTAAAATCTTATACGAACGAGGAAGACCCTTGGTTCACTCCGCAACGAGCAACGGATCTCCAAGAAGGAGATGGAAAAGAAGATGAGAAGATAAGAGCTTGTGTATCAAGTTATTCTGGAAGTGAAAACATATCCTAGAAATTAGCTCTCCATATGAGAGCATCCCCCGTATATATAGGAGACTAAAAAAATCCTAGAAGTGCACCCTACATTGACATACTTACCATAATGATCATGTCCTATGTAAGCAGGCCACATGGTGAACCAGGCCCGATTTGGACCGGATCAGACCGATCCAAAATCGAGTCATTGCCAACATACTTCCAATCACACATAGTTGGGTGATCATTTCTCTCATGTCTAAAATATGATCATATATCTGTGTAATATGCGACCATGAGTACCTACAAATGGAACATCTTAAACCAAATTCCCTGAAGGAATTAGTCCAAGGATAACTCCCATCACAAAATAAAAATTCTAGTAAGGAACTCATGCACCCCAGATCAATTTGTGTTGCCTTATTCGAATATCTCTCAATCCCTCAAAGGAGAGCATATCTGAATAGCTTGTTCTTGTTATGACTCAGTCAACTTTCTTGCAAACCTTAGATGCACATAAAGTTTGACCAACGACTAATGATAAGACACATCTCATGATCTTTCTCCTATCCATTAATTACAATTGTTCATGTTACTAACCTGCTTTTCCAATCACGCTCCTTGATGTACAATATTATTGATTTCATCGTACAAGGAAACATGCCAAAGTATCATTCGTTGACTTCAAATTTCACCGTATGAACTGATGTCACCAACGACTAATGATAGCACATCATATGAAGATGTGTCATGGTGGAGTCACTTTTCCAAAGAGTGTATGTCTATCTCTATTAAAACACCTTGGAGCCCTAGCCTAATCTCCCTTCTATTGTTTGACTAACTAACCCTCTTGTATTTTAATTAAGCGACAACCACAATAGATTAATCTTACTTTAAAATAAGTCATGAAAGGTAGAATTCTTCTAAATTGGTCGGACAATCCATGATAGTATCAACAACTGTCACGACCTGCTCCCGTTTTTCGGAATATGAGTACATAGCCAAGTCCAGCCTACGTCACGGTATCAACGACAGAACACTGTCTATATCTCATAATCAATTCTCGACAAGTACCAATATTTACATATATCCAATCACAGCATAACTAAATGATGAAAGGATCATGAAAAGATAAATTAAATAATAAAATCAAATCCTATTGTCACAAGTCTGAATCCAACAAAATTGAAAGTAAATCTATACATCAATGGTCCTAAGTTATTATGATTCTTGTGTAACATCCATGTTGTCTATTCCTATCATCTCGTTCAATAAGCCATAAAAGCTAAGGTAGAAATATCGTCACCTTCAATATATCCAGTCAGGAAAGGATCAAAGTACAATCCTATTGTAATAATGTAACTCAGCACAACATAAAGCTAGATAGATAGAGAGATGCAATATAACAACGAGGGAAACATGCATATGAACTGGCAAGACATATTCTAGAACATGTGACAAATAGTAAACATTACAAGAAAACTACTAGACGAGAACATGTAAAGATAAGTTAACTAGACAATGAACATGTAAAAGTAAGACTAATAGACAATGTGTATGAAATACTGTTCGACATGTGAACGACTGGCTAATATGACACATCATCTCGATGACTATCCACAATATAAGGTGCGGCTAACCCATACGTCAGTTGTATGACTTAGCTGTCCACAATAATATTAGTTGGGTTTGTTCACATACCTACTTAGCATTTTTCATCCTGACTCACTAACACAACAATAACAAGAATGGTACAACGAGTTAAGTTACAGTCGATGTGCGCCACCGAAGCACTATTTGGTTGAAAGTTATTGCAATTATGACTAACCGCTACTAATTTAGTGAATCACCAATCATCTTTGGATTCTACGAATTAAACAAAATATTAAACAATTTTACTAATTTTTGAAAATTAGTATGTTGTAGATATATGTGTTAGCTTTCCAAACATCAAACGGTTCGCAAAATGGAGTTCGAGATCTCCCGAAATCTTGAAAATAGTACGACATATTAATTTTTCGGACAATTGGCACTCAAATAATTTTCCAAAAATTTACATTTATAATTAAAAATAAATAAATTATAGATTTGTAAATCTAACCTCGATACAGTTCTAACAAAAAAATAGAGGTGAAACATAGTCCAAAGTTGATCGCAATGGCTTCGCGAAGTTGCTTCAGCATCTGAAAAATTAGGCTGAATTTATGTCGAATTTTGGACTATTTTGGACGAAAAAGAAAGAAGATTTGGGAAAGAAAAATATGAGAGATGTTCATAAGTTGAATATGTATATATAATGTGTAGCAATCACTTGATTAGGATTTGGGTGAAAGGAAAAAAAAAGCTCTCCTTAAATAGATTGAAATTTCTTAAATATATATGGATTAAGAATCCAATGATCAAATTTTCCATAAATTTTAAATTAAATAACTGTTTGGAACTTAATTAATAAAGTCTAAACCATTATTTAGTTATCACAAGTAAGTTAAAATCATTTTTGTTTTCATCAAAGGATAATTCATATTTGCATAATCCAAAATCTTATTTAAAATAATTTAGCACTATTTTTTTTATTAGTCAGAGATAATAATCGATAATTTCAAAACTAGACTAATCAAATCTAATTCTAATGTTTGATTACAACAATAATTCAAATTAATATTTAGTATCATCAAAATAATTTAAACAATATTTTCATAAACCCAAAATATAATTTAAAAATATAATTTGGCAAAACTTTTTGTCATTCGAAATATTCATGGATTTCCTCTATAGAAATTCAAATATTTTTTTTAACACAAAATATGTAAAATAA
Source organism: Iris pallida (assembly GCA_029216955.1). Classification (NCBI taxonomy): domain Eukaryota; kingdom Viridiplantae; phylum Streptophyta; class Magnoliopsida; order Asparagales; family Iridaceae; genus Iris; species Iris pallida. The sequence continues at coordinate 80,475 of JANAVB010029419.1, read as the reverse complement.
ATAAAAATTTTGAAAATTCGAAAACATGGATTACAAATCTACCCACCTTAGAAAAATTGTCCTCGAAATTTTAAATGGTATGACTAAACACGATTATGATCTATGATAAGGAAAATCAAAATTATTTAGGCACGATGAGGGATTGAAATCTAGTCATGATCAAAATAGTTTAAGAACGATCTAAATCATTTTGATACGATCAAATACTTAACCAAAATTATTTAGGCACGATCATAGAATCAAAATTTAGGTACAATTATTAATCTAGTGGAATGGAATCAAAGTCTAGTAATAGGTTTTTAAATGATTATTAAGAGAACCAAATGACGATTTAAGAATAGCAAAGTGTCACGCCCCAGAACCAGAATACTGGAGAGCGGGGGCAGACATAGCCAGCTACGTATATAAAGATAGAATCTATCTCGCTATACGGTCACGGCTGTCTAGATACATGAGGGTTTAACTACAATCCATCAGTCGCCTATGGTCATGAACAAGTCTATTGTCTCAATCTTAAGCAAGTAGTAACAGTATACAAGATGTCAGAGCACCAAATATATAATAGCAAGGCGTCTCATACATTACATATTCGGATGATCATGAAGCTAGTCGTAGAAAATGTTGGGACTAGCAAGAGTTTCAGTCATACATGATCAACCCTAGGATCTGTCAATCATGTTACAGCCCGTAGGCAGACAGTAAAAAAAGGTACAATACGAGCTAACACGTGCTCGTCGACTAAACGCCTCAAAAGAATAATTTTACAATAAAGTGGAAGAACAAAAAGAAACCCACTCATTGCCAGGGTTACGCCTGGTGTTCACCATCTGGCTGGAAGGTAGGTAGATCCTCGGGTGCTGCTCCGATATCTGGCCATACAAAACCAGCTGGATTAGACCCCAGAATGAGCAAGTGCCATCAAGGAGGCTTTACTTAGGAACTAAAACCAGCCTATCACAATAGAATATTAAAGATGATAAATAAAGAATTGATAATAATAGAGATCACAACGGTAAACTGAGTACGAAAAAACCATTCAAGTAGCCAGTTCACAACCCTTAAACCAAACAAGGACCAGGGTTGCAATCCGTCACCTGAATAGAAACCCGTCTCAAAAACTATTGGTACAGTGAAGACAATAAACGAAAAGAGGACACAGAACTGCTCCGGGAGCCAGGTTACAACCCTTAAACCAAACAAGGACCAGGGTTGTAACCCTTCACCTGAACAGAACTGGACCCCTGATCTTTATTGTTGAGGCCGGCATAAGTACTCATGTTATTAAGTAAGGTAAAACATGACGAGCATGGCACGGGAAGCAATAAGACAATAAACGAAAAGAGGACACAGAACTGCTCCGGGAGCCAGGTTACAACCCTTAAACCAAACAAGGACCGGGGTTGTAACCCTTCGCCTGAACAGAACTGGACCCCTGATCGTTATTGTTAAGGCAAGCATCAATAATCATGTCCTGTCACAATCTTGCACAAGATCAGGATGAGATTAAGCTGGAATAACTCCATCCAATCATTCACGGCCAATCAAGAGTACGGTTTGATACTTTTAACTAACTAGGGTTCTCACAGGCCTAGTTACTAGCATGATGCAATGAGATTATTCCAACAGCCACAAGCCCTGCAGACCATCCAGGTTATCCGGGTCGAATGTCTGTTTATAAAGGATGCAACACGTGACAATGTGCTGAAAATGTGCCCTACTCGTCGGTAGGCTACAAGTCCACTTAATGTGCCCAGATAACGGGATTGCCTGTAGCTGGGAATCTCTTCATGTCTACTGAATTATTCTAGTTTATTAGCCTTATTCAATTGCAGTAGGTATCCCTGACCGTGGTACTCGGGGATCCCTATCCTAGATATGATGTAAGACAATACAGGTTTATTTGCACAAACACAATCACCCACGGTGTCCAGGTCATGTATACTTGTCATGTCAGGCTAGCTGTCATAACAGCATGTCATAATATATCATGTCGGTTTGCTTGCCAAGAGTGCGCCACAGCGGGCCATTATCGTGTTCTTTTCTTACCTTATCATGAATGAGAGAGATTTGCATAAAATAACTAGTGACATATTCTTGAAGCCAAGGAAAAGATCTACAACTTTCATGTTTTGAGTTTTTCAAGATTCTAGCTACAAAACAACTTAAATAGGCAAAAACAGTAAAATAGAGCAATTTCGGCGCATGGGATTCCTGCACAAATCGGCGCATGGGATTCCTGCACAATCGGCGCATGGGATTCCTGCACAATCGGCGCATGGGATTTCTGCACAAATCGGCGCATGGGATTCCTGCACAAATCGGTGCATGGAATTCCTGCACAAATTGGCGCATAGGATTCCTGCACAAATCGGCGCGTGGGATTCCTGCACAAATTGGCGCATGGGATTCCTGCACAAATTGGGATTCCTGCACAAATTGGCGTATGGGATTCCTGCACAATTGGCGTATGGGATTTCTGCACAATCGGCACATGGGATTCCTGCACAAATCGGCGCATGGGATTCCTGCACAAATCGGCGCATGGGATTCTCACGTTGCGTCTTCAGTACATGCGCGTAAGGGACATAAGCGCATGACATGCTCGGAGTTAAGGGATGCGTTGCCGGGACTTCACAGCACATGGCCTCCCGGCGCATGGCCTCCCGGGCGCATGAGGTTCCCGGCGCATGGGGTTCATCGTCCCCAAACAGCAAGTTTAGCCATAAAAGTCCTAAAAACTTGCTATGGCCATAACTTCCTCATCCGAATTCGAAATCAAGCAGAACAAAAGCCAAAACTGCATGAAATGGAATTCTCTACAACATGGAACCACTAGTTTTTGGAAATACCAAGTTTTTAGAGATCAAAACCAAGAAAACTAAACAAGAAGGAACTTAAAACTTAGATCTACAAAAATATAACCATCAAAACCGAAAACTTCCAGTTCTATAGAGGCTTAGAATCTAGTAAGGAAGAGAATGGAACAATAAAACATGAGATCCATCATGAAGCAAGTTTGCACTTGCCTAAGCTCTCCTTCTCTCTCTTCCTCCTGGTGGTTGAAGAAGTAAATAGAGGAGAAGAAGTAGTAATGAAGAGAGAGAGTGTTAGGTGGAAATATATATGAGGGTGTTGGTGGTAGGTGGGAGGGTTCACCTTTGGTTCATAATGAACCAAAGCAAACCAAGCCAAGCCGAACCAACCCAAGAATAAACCAATCAATGAAATGCTAGAATAAATCAAGCAGGGAGACATGCAATACGTGTCAAATTATGTATACGTATACCAAGATACGCAATACGAACCACAGGCATTACAACTCTACCCACCTTAAAAGAATTCCATCCTCGAAATTTAATTAAGAGGCTAGAGGGGCAAGGACAAGCTATACTAATCACAAGCAAGCTATACTAGGCAATCAATCAATCATGCAAGCAAGGAATCGAAGGAATCGAAGGCATGAGGTATAAGGAGGACATTATACCTCACGAGTCAAACAGGGCGGGATATCGCGATCGGATATCATCCTCACGCTCCCACGTTGACTCACCCAAAGAGTGATGACCCCAAGCAACTCGGACTAACTTGATAGTCTTGTTCTTGAGTATCTTCTCTCTCCGGTCCAATATAGACACGGGTCTCTCCTCATACGAAAGGTTGGTACCAACAACCATTTCTGAATGATTTAGGATATGGCTCGGGTCTGGGATATATCGTCATAATTGGGATACATGGAACACATCATGCACCTCACGTAGCGATGGTGGAAGAGCGAGACGATATGATACATCTCCTACTTGCTCCAAAATGTCAAATGGCCCTATATACCTAGGACTAAGCTTTCCCCATACGCCAAAACGAATGACGCCACGGTTAGACAAAATTCTCAGGAATACATGGTCACCGACCGAGAATTCAAGCGATCGTCGATGAGAATCGGCCCAATGACGCTAGCGATCTTGGGCGACTCGAAGATGATCTCTGACTCTCCTGACCACCTCAACGGTCTGAGCAATCATTTCCGGACCGAGCATCTGTCTCTCTCCGACATCGTCCCAGGCTAGCGGGGATCGGCACTTCCTACCATACAGTGCCTCGAACGGTGCCATCTGGATGCTGGACTGGAAACTATTGTTGTACGAGAACTCTACCAGGTGCATGTGATCTTCCCACGAACCATCGAAGTCGAGCGTACAAGATCTTAACATATCTTCGAGAGTATGGATCGTACGTTCTGACTGGCCATCTGTCTGTGGGTGATATGCTGAGCTGAACTGGAGGCGAGTCCCCAAAGTCTCTTGCAGGCTACGCCAAAAGTACGACGTAAATCTGGAATCTCTGTCCGAGGTGATACTGACTGGTACATCGTGCAATCTGACAATCTGTCGGAGATACATCTCTCCTAGCCGAGCCGTCGACTGACCAACTCTGAACGGGAGAAAGTGAGCTACCTTCGTGAGCCTGTCTATGACAACCCAAATAGCGTCTCGACCAGCTGGAGATCTAGGTAATCCAGTCACGAAATCCATGGTTATATGCTCCCACTTCCATTCTGGAATCGGTAAGGGCTGAAGAAGTCCAACTGGCCTCTGATGTTCAGCTTTAACTTGTTGGCAAACCAAACATCGAGAGACAAACCGGGCTATCTTCCTCTTCATGCCATTCCACCAAAAGTGCTGACGGATATCACGGTATATTTTCGTACTGCCAGGATGAATGGAATACTGCGAACTGTGAGCCTCTGTCATGATCTCATGTCTGATATCTCCACTGGGTACACAAAGACGCTTTCCATGTCGAAGTGTACCGTCTTCATGGATACATAACTCTGGTCTTCGTCCTGCCTCACACTCTGCTCTGAGTCGCTGAAGCTTGGAATCTGCTGACTGCGCCATCCGGATCGTCTCGACTATAGTGGACTAAACTTGCATGCTGGTCATCAATGCCACACTAGAGGGGAGGACAACTTCTATACCCATCTTCTGAAGATCGGCTAACAGCTCTGGTTGCGCTGTTAGGAAATAAACTCCGGCTCTCCTGCTCAATGCATCTGCAACAACGTTGGCCTTTCCAGGATGATACTGCAGGTTGACATCATAATCCACAAGTAGCTCCAGCCACCTCCTCTGACGCATGTTAAGATCCTTCTGGGTGAAAACATACTTCAGGCTCTTGTGGTCGGTGAAAATCTCCACCCTATCTCCGTACAAGTAGTGCCTCCACAACTTAAGTGCAAACACAACTACTGCCAGCTCCAAGTCATGGTTTGGGTAATTCCTCTCATGATCACGAAGTTGTCGTGATGCATAAGCTATTACCTTCCCATGCTGCATCAGAACACATCCTAGACCTCTGCCTGAAGCATCGTAATACACTGAGAATCCTTCGGTTCCATCTGGAAGCGTGAGAATAGGAGCCGTCGTCAAGCCTCGCTTCAACTTCTTAAAAGAATCCTGACATTCTACTGTCCAAGCAAACTGCACATCCTTGCGGGTCAACTGGGTTAATGGCACTGAAATTCGAGCAAAGTCTGAAACAAATCACCGGTAGTAGCCGGCCAAGCCAAGAAAACTGCGAATTTCTGCAACCGTGCTGGGCACTGGCCATGTCTCAATGGCCACAATCTTCTGGGGATCCACTTCTACTCCTCCTCTGGTGATGATATAACCCAAGTACGAAATGCGATCGAGCCAGAACTCGTATTTACTAAACTTGGCATACAACTGGTGCTCTCTGAGAATCTGAAGGACAACTCGAAGATGCTGCTCATGCTCCATCTCACTTTTGCTGTAGACCAGGATGTCGTCTAGGAACACAATCACGAACTGATCCAAATAAGGCATGGAAATATGATTCATGAGGTCCATGAATTTAGCCAGCGCATTGGTTGCTCCAAATGGCATCACAAGGAACTCCCAATGCCCATACCTAGATCTGAAAGCAGTCTTCGGGATGTCCTGCTCTCTGACTCTGATCTGATGGTATTCTGACCGTAAGTCGATCTTCGAGAATACTGCTGCCCCCTTGAGTTGATCAAACAAGTCATCTATCCTCGGGAGAGGGTATCTGTTCTTGATGTCACTGAGTTCAAGGTACGATAATCTACACATAATCTGGACGTACCATCCTTCTTTTTCACAAGAAGCATCGGAGCTCCCCAAGGCGATCTACTTGTATGAATGAATCCCTTGGTTCTGAGTTCTTTAATCATCTTGTACAATATCTCTAGCTCTGACGGCGCCATCCTGTAGACTCTCTCTGACACTGGAGCTGTCCCGGGAATCAAGTCGATGGTAAACTCGATCTCTCGCTCCGACGGCATTCCTGGAAGCTCTTCTGGGAAAACATCTGGAAACTCTTTAACTATCCGGGGTAACTGCATTGCTGCTACTGCCATCCGCAATACTGGAGGAGAAGGTTCAACTTCATCTCGGGAGAAGAAAAACTCCAGCTCGCCTGGAATGCTAAAAACAATCCTGCCAATGTGGCAGTCTATCCTAGCATACTGGTCCCTCAACCAATCCATCCCTAAGACCACATCATAATCGGCCATCGAGAACTCTATCAATCGAGCGGGAAACTCTCTACCGCTAACTACGATCCGACATGAGGAAAACATCCTATCTACTCCCACAAGTCCATTACCAGTAAGTATATTAAGCCTCACTGATAATAACTCGGGCTCTAATCCTATCTGTGTCACGAATCGTACAAATATAAATGAATGCGAGGCACCAGAATCAAATAATACTGAAGCTGGAAAGGTGTTGACGAGAATAATACCTGCCACTACCTCATCTGGTGCTAATCCTTCTTCTCCCATGGTCAAAGCCAGCACTTGACCATGTCCTCTGGGTGCGGGTCCCCTCTGCTAAAAATTTCTCTGTCTGCTCTGGATCAGGGCTTGGGCTTGGGCATACTGCTGTGGTCTCTGCTGCAGGAATGCCTGGGCCTGCGTTGGCAATGGCCTCGAGAACGGGTACTGCAGTTACTGCTGCTGTTGGACTGGTACTGGTCCTCTAACTGAAGGACAAGAGAAAGCTGATGATGAACTCCCCCTGTTCGGGCAGTTCCCAACCCTGTGGTCCGGGGCACCACAAACCAAGCACAAACCCTGTGCTCTACGACATTCTGATACCACATGCCCCGGCTTCCCGCAGTGTAAACATCCCACTGCAGAAGACTGCTTCTGCTTCTGCTGCTGAGGGTGCGTCGGGGTGGAATGCTGAACCGACGTCACTGAGGCCGTCTGCCTCGGAGCTCCAATGGTCAAAGCCCTGGCTGTCGGGGCTGGTGCTGATGACTGATTCATCTGGCTATAGGATCTCTTTCGACCTCCGGTCCTATCCACGATCCTCTGGGAGGTATATTCATGCCTCCTAGCTGCTCTAAATACCGTATCAAAAGTCTGATGCTCAAACTGCTCAACTGCCAACAAAATCTCCAGGTGAAGCCCCTACTGGAATCGCTGGGCTCTATCAAACTCGGTTGCTACCATGGTGGGAGCAAACCGACTGAGTCTTGAAAACTCTGCCGCATATCCGTCGACCGTCCTGTCCATCTGCTTCAGATTGGTGAACCTCATCTGTAGGTGGTACCGAGCTACAACATCGAAATACTTGGTCTGGAATCTCTCTCTGAATACTGCCCAGGCAATAGGGGCCACTAATCCAACGGCCTGCACCGCCCACCAGCTGCGGGCAAAATCCAATAACTGCAGGCGTACCACGGCCACCTTCTCAGCTTCTGGAGTCCTGTCTGCTTCTAAAATCACCTCTGTGTCCTGAAGCCAAGCATCAGTAGCGATAGCATCTTCCCTGCCGTCGAAGAAGGGAGGGTTCAAGCGCTTGAAGCTGTTGGCCGCGCTATTACCCTGATGACCTCCTCTGGTCAAAGCGTTTGCCACCGCCTGGTGCAAGGCATCTCCTCGACGATCCTGGGAGGCTAATAGTGACCTGATGAGACCCACCAAAGTGCCATTATTAGGCTCTGCTGGCTGGACGGGCTGAACAGGTGGCTCTCCTCCAGTAGACATGACTCTGGAGGCTACTCCTGAATGCTGGGCCTGATCTCCAGGTTGCTGCTGGTCCACAGGAGGTACTTCGCCTTGCTGATCGGCAGGTCCAGGAACAATGCCGCTAAAGAAGACGACATAGAAAACAATAAGGAAGGACTAAGACAGATCAACGATACAAGCATGGGATCAGGTCAAGATTACAGGGATTCAAAAGATACGAGCAGAGATCAAGGGCGAGTACTGACTGAGACATCTATTCGGTAAACCCTCACATATCTTGATTTACAAGACCTGCATGGCCCACCACTCAAAGGTAATAAGGAAAAAAACTACAAGGTTTATTGAGAAGACGTGTAATAAGAAATAAGGTACCAATCAAATTGAAGTGAGAGTGCATGAATTTTGGACCATAAAAAATCAATAATAGTATGCCAAAAAGGATATAGTCTCTCTAGTATCCAAAAATCGTATGTATATCTGAAGTCATTTTACCGAGAATTCATGCACCGCCAGTATACATCTGATTGCAATGAACATTTGGTTCCATAACTCAAATATTGATAGGTTACCGAATATTTTGTCAAATTTATCCAAAATTGACATAACAACTCAAGAGATAAAATGATGCAATTAGGTCATTATTTTAATAATATTCAAAAACTTATGCATACATGAAATTACTTCAACTTAGGGTCATGCCTTGCTAGTGCGCTGCTGGCTGCATTGAACCCACAGTCTCCATGATTCAGATAAATGGGTGCAGGGCGTATCTACCTTGCCGTAGAAAATCATCGAATAATCTCTCAACTTTATCCATAAGAATTTTCAACGGAGCTTCTAAAAATTTAAGCAAGTTCCAAGTTGATCATGACAGGAAAAGGTGTCTGTCCTTTAAGTGTAAGTATAAATTCTTGAGAATTAAATGATCGATTAGGAAGAAAATGACCGAAACCAAGAGAAGTATAAATTTTTCAATCCCTGTTTCACGAATATTTTGTAACACCCAATTTACTAAATGAGGGTAATTTTTAAATTTTATGTTTTAATTTATTTAATTATGATATTTAAATAATAATATGATTTTTGGTGATTTTTAATATTAATTAATTAGTTGCTATGTGGTATCTTGGTTCTAGACTAGATTGGGCCTAACCTAGAAGTGAGGCTTAACTGTAATGCCTGTGTTCGTATTACGTATTTTGGGATACGTATACGTATTTTATTCTGTATTGTCTGATTCCTTGTTTAGCTCTCGGCTTGGTTTAACTCTCGGTTTGGGTTGGCTTGGTTCGGCCGGCCCAATGCTTGGTTTATCATGGGCCAAGGGTGGAACACCTTAGCCTATGCTTCTCCTTCATTTCCACCACAACCCCCTTTTTTATTATCCCCACCAACCTTCTCTCTCCTCCATAATTCTCATTTACTTCGCCTTCCCCCACCATTACTCTTCTCTACCAACCAAGAACACCATAGGCAAGTGCAACTTGCTTCCACAAGAGAACCCCTTTTGATGGTTTTATTAGCTTCTCCTCATGATTCTAAACCACATTAGAACTTGTCATTTTCCATTTTGAGGCTTTAATTCTTGTAGATCTAGAGTCTTGCTATTTTCGGATTTAGGTGGTTTTGATCTATCAAACTTCCTTGTTTTCAAGTTTTGATGGTTCCATGTTGTAGAGAATTTCATTCTACCCAATTTTGACCTTTGGAAAGTTGGATTCGGACTTATTTTGACCAAGATATGGACTGTTGAAGCTTAGATTCAACTTTAGAGTTCTTGCTGTTCTTGCCATTTGTAGAAGACAGTGAACAGTGAGCTAGCTTTTTAGCTTACGCCACTGAGCTGTACGCTGCTCTTTAGCGAGCATACGCTAGCCTTGGTACGCTGCTCTTTAGCGAGCGTACGCTAGCCTTGGTACGCTGCTCTTTAGCGAGCGTACGCTAGCCTTGGTACGCTGCTCTTTAGCGAGCGTATGCTAGCCTTGATACGCTGCCTGTTGGCAGCGTATCTTTTGCGTACGCTAGCGTGAGCGTGCCCTAGACCCTTTCGTACGCTAGCTCAAGCGTACGCAGTCTTGAGCGTATGCTAGCTTGAGCGCACGCTGACCTGTAGCTTGACCGTATGCGTGCCTTGGTATGCTAGCTTAAGCGAGCAAGGTGTACGCTGGCCTGAGCGTAGCTTGCACTGAGCGTATGGCCTTTGGCTGACTTGGCCTTATGTCTGCGTGTCAGATTTGGTTTTATTTTCCTTAAGCTTGTGACAACCCTAGTTAGTTAAAGTATCAAGCCGTAATTCTTGCTTGGCCGTGAAGTGATTGGATGGAGTCTAACCTGTCTAGCCTTGCCCTGATCCTGTTCCAGATTACTGCATGACCAGAATGCTTGTATTTATTTTACCGATAAATGGTGGGAATTCCAAGCTCTGTTCAGACGAAGGGTTACAACCCTGGTCCTTGTTTGGTTTACGGGTTGTAACCTGGCTATCTGAATAGTTCCATGGTTATCTCGTCGTATATCATCCTGATGTATTTTCTTATTCCCAGTTCCTACTTTTGTTCCAGTTCTTACTTTTATTTATATCTTTTGCTGATTGCTGGTTTTAGTTCTTAAGTGAAGCTTCCTTTGTGGCACTTGCTCTTTCTGGGGTCTGACCCAGCTGGTTTTGTGTGGCCAGATTTCGGAGCAGCTTCAGAGGATCTCGACCTTCCTGCCAGATGGTGAACACTAGAAGGAATCCTGGCAACGAGTGGGTTATTTTTGGCTCTCCCACTCTATTGTAAAAAGATTCTTTTGAGGCGTTTAGTCGACGAGCACCTATTTAGCTCGGTTGCACTTACTTACTGTCTGCCTACGGGCTGTAGCATGATTAACAGATCCTAGGGTTGATCATGTATGACTAAACTCTTGCTAGTCCTAACATTTTGTAACGACTAGCTTCATGATCAGCTGAATATGTAATATTTGGGACGCCTTATTGTTGTATATTTAATAATCATACATCTTGTGACTTTTACTTACTTGCTTATGATTGAGACACTAGGCTTGTTCATGACCTTAAGAGACTGCTGGCTTGTAGATAAACCCTCATGTATCTTAGACAGCCGTGACCGTATAGCGAGGTGGGTTGCACTTCAATATACGTAGCTGGCTATGTCTGCCCCCGCTCTCCAGTATTCTGGTTTTGGGGCGTGACATTAACCTATAGACCAAGTGGGACTTGTTATTTTAAGTCATGGTTAGAAAATTTGTAGATAATTGCTTTTGGGCTTATTAGATAGAATAAGGTGTTTTGAGAATAGGCCTTTAACTAGGAAGCCTAGAAACCCACCAAGAGAGGGAGGCCCATGGCCCAACTAACTAAAACCCTAACCCTAGAGTTTTGGCCAGCCAACATAGGGAATCCTACCCCTATATAATGTCTCTTCCATTAGTTGTAGCCTCCTTAAGAAAGTTTCCAAGTTTACAAGAATGAGAGGTATAGAAATCTTCCTCAAGCCCTAGTTTCTTTATTTTAATTTCTTTTCCACTCTAGTCTTTTGCATTAGTTCCTAATCCAGCTCTATTTCATGTCCATGGAGAGAAACCTTAGCTTTGAAGCAATTTGGAGCATTGGGCTAGCAAGGAGGAATCCTCATTTTAGGAGTTTTCTTGAGGAAGAACAACCAATAGGTAACCCTATCTAAACTCATTAGATTTTCGATTTCTTTGCATATTTGCATAGCCCTAGGTGTCCCCTAGCCGTAGGTATTAGATTTGTGTCGAGTCGTGTCCATTTCGTGTCCGTATCGGACATATATCAGTCCTAGAACCTAGGTGTTTGATGAAATGCTTGAGTGGATTGAATCCTTGTATTTTTGAAAACTAATTTAACAAATTTCTAGCTCTATATGTATATTTTGAATTTCTGTTTGACTGAATTGAATTTTGATTGATTTTTGTATCGTGGTTGGACACGGAGACACAGCGCGAGGCAGTCGTGCACTTTCCTGCTACCCCATTTCCATTTCTCCCTGGATACGATACTTCGACACACGATTTTTGATGGGTAGGTAGGGGCACTCACTGACAGAGTGTTCCCCTAATTTGAGGCCAAACCATCGAGTGGTTTGGGAGGAAATCAATGTGCACTGGTCGCCCGTACCAACGCACACACACTGGAAACCGTACTGATACGCACAATTTTCCTTGACACGTGGACACGAGATCTTGTATCAGGGTGCTAGACCCCTAGCCCTATCCTAGGCGAACCCACATGCATGAGCATGAGACACGGGTCATCCTGTGTCGTATCCTAGGGCGACCCACACGCACCTACGAGGACTGCTGAACCCAGTCCACTGTTTTGTGTTTGGTTGGTTTGGACACGCCGTATCCGGCATGGTTGGACACGAAATAGTTCGACTGACACAAGCACATGTAGTACTCTGATTACCAACTATTATTTTGGATTATTAACAGGATTTTAGCCTTCGAAATTGAATTTCCCTATTTGGACTAATACTCAAGTTCCAGTTTTAATATTCTGATGTTAATTCCATTTTAACTGATTTAAATTGATGTTAAATTGTCATATTGATTCATGAACATGTGTATTAGACTATTACAAAGATTGTTTACTGATTTGTGTTAGGTTTTAGGTTTCAAATTGGATTTTCGAATGTGGTTAGGGGCTGATTAGTGTTTAGACTGATTAGTTTGTTTTGAAAACCCGATTTGAATTTCCAGTTTTAATCTGAGATTTTGAATGTTAATTTGCCATGATTAATCACCTATACAGGTGTATTAGACTATTGCAATGTAGATTGTTGGCTAGTGTTAGGTTTTAGTTTTCGAATTGAGTTTTTGATGAATGGATTTTAATTTATGTTGGGACATGTGAGTTTAACTGTTGGTTTAATATGAACTGACATTAATTTCCATTCTAAACTGAATACTGAGGTTAAATTACTATGTTTAAATCCATGTACATTGTGGTTAGTCACTGATAGATGATTCCTGTGTAATTACATTATTTGAATGATTGGTTGTGTTGGGATAGGAGAATAGATTTCGAATTTGGTTTAGATATAAACTGCCAATTGCAATGTTCCTTTACAGATTTGTATAAACCTGAATTGTTTACTGTTCCATGGAAACACACATACTCTCTAATGTTCACTCACTCACTGATTTTCATTTCCATACCATTTACATCAGTCCACTTTCCTGAGATTCTGTCACACTCTAATGTCTCCACACCCTCACATCACACTATAGCCACTGTCACATTTCACTGAAACTGAGAACATGTACACACTCTATCCTGTCACACACACACACACACACACCTGGGAATTAATATCACTGTTGTGTACATTAGTATAGGGCTGATGGTTGTGTTTTGTTACCATATCATTCACACACAATTCTGAAATTCCTAACACACACTGTTTCCCTGTCAAAGCTGAGAATGAGTTCACACACACTATGCTAACCTGGGACACTCCCTACTTGTATACACACGCATGGATTCATATGTTACACACACATGCATATGCCCTATTGACATATACCCCCACTTTCACATGTGCCCTATATAATTTGACACACACATACACAGGTACACACTCACTAACCCTCTATTGCCCCTTACATGAATGCATGCCTATATATACATTTAGCTCTTCTAGGCATTATAGTGTGTATATATATATATTTTTTTTTTCTTCTAGGCATTATAGTGTGTATATATATATATATATATATATATATATATATATATATATATATATATATATATATATATATATATATATATATATATATATATATAGGCCTAGTATTGTATGCTAATATATGCATGTATATTTACACTAGCTCATTGAAATGTTCCTATGAATGCCTAATGTATATAGTTGATTACCTATATGTATATCTAGTGTATGCAATATATGAATTATATATATATTACAAATTATGTGATTCATGGCTTGTTTGGCCTTGTGATGATGTGTGCTTGCTAGCCTAGGCTTGGTTAGGCCTAGTGAGACTTGTTTGGTTTAGGATTGACCTAGTTGATTAGTGTGGTTGACTAGAGTTGACCAAGTGTTGACTTTAGCCTAGTTTGACCTAGACAGCATGCAGATGCATCGTAGATTACATTTATCATCCCCTGTATACATCTTGACTTGTGTTGCTCTAACTATGAGTCAGGTACCTCATCTCGGACAGTACATTTACTTCAGATATTCAGATACCAGGCGAGTACATTCTCTGATCATTTCATAACTTGCTTAGAATTATATTCTTGCTCTAGTTTACCTTATTTGATGCTGTCACGATATTATCACGGATTGGTACTATATGGATCCCAACATTGAGATGTTATCCCCCTCGGGAGCATCGGATACATCATGTCGTGTGTTTCATGTACATCATGTATTCCTCGCTCTCATGTTATTCATGTTTCTCATGTTCTTCATGCTCGTTCATGCTCGCTCGTGTACTCTCATGTGCTATCATGTTCGGTCATGTTTCTCGTGTATTTTATGTATAACCTATACTTCATGTGTACCCTTCATAGGCCTTCATATGGAATTCATGTGCACTCAGTTTCTGAGCCCTCATGTATACTTCATGTACACCCATCTATGGGCTTTTATGTGAAAATCATGTGCGTAACATAACTTATCTGGATCCTTGTGTATTGATTGGGGTATGGAGGAGTATAAATAGTCATGTGAACAATTCCAAAGTAGTATAACCATGTGCGCCTCTTTAGTATATTCATGTGCAATTCCAGCCGTTCACATGTCGACTTTGTTCTCTAAATCACTAGTCACTGGTAGCTCTCTACTTATAGTAGATATTTCTATTATAGTTCTCTCTCTATTTACATCGTGTACTTTCTTTCAGTTTCATGTATCGTACTCTCTTGCATGTTTATATTTTCTAACATGTTATGATCTGTATGAGATGTATTGTGCTCGCTCCCGTCCTAACTGGACCTGTTAAAAATTTTACAGAGGATGATGAGGAACCCTGCAACCCTTACTATGGAGCTTTCCTAGATGACACTCGCGACCTGGACCCCTGGGGAGGTTCAGGCAGCTGCTGAGGATGATACCCATGTATAGGGTAGATAGTCTAGACTGTTCTTTATTTTTATGTATTAGTTGTCTGGATTCAGAGTTGTACTATTTTGGAGATGTTGAGACTTATGTTATTTCATTTCTGTTGTACCTCAGTTGAAGATTTCTCTATCTATTCTATCGTGCTATATTCTACCTTTAGATGTGATTGAGACTGTATTCTGCTATGTCACCTCCATTCGGAGTGTATATACTGTACAGGCTCCTTATATATTGTTAGATGATTGACCTAGGACAGCGTTCTACCGCCGACACTGCGGCGTTGGCTGGGCGCTGTTACGTACTCGTACCCTCACAGTGGATGCGGGTCGTGACATATTTAATGATTGGGGAAAAACATATATACCTTGAATTTCAACAAAAAACTGACTCGGAATTAATATATGGATAATTGAATCACGTTGGGCTCAAAACTCAATAAATAGAAATAATAATATAGTAAAATATGCAATCACACAATCGGCCTATGTTGTAATGAAATTCCTAATCTAATAGGTTTCCCAATAGTACTGTAAGGCCCAATTATCATTGGAATAGAATTCGTCAATAAGACAAATGATATAATGATGTCCAGAGAGGAAAAAAATTTAAAAAAATTGAACAAATTACCAAGGCTAGGTGTACGGTAGATATCAGAGTTAGAGATAGAATTTCTATTTTGTGATTGCACACTTCCTTAAATCCTTATAACCTATTATTCAATTGCAGGCTCGTAATAGCATACTAATCCTAAGTACTGTTACGACATTGTACTATTTGCGATGACAGATCTGCATGGGCCACCAAAAAAAACTTGTGACGACCCGTTCCCATTTTTCAGAATACGAGTACGTGGCCAAGTCCAGCATACGTCACGGTATCAACGGTAGAACGATGTCTATATCTCATAATCAATTCTCGAAAGTTACCAATATTTATATATATCCAATCACAACATAACTAAAGGAAGAAAGGATCATGGAAAGATAAATTAAGTAATAAAATCAAATTCCAATGTCACTAGTCTAAATCCAATAAAATTGAAAGTAAATCTTATACATCAATGGTCCTAAGTTATTTCTGATCCTCGAATGGAATCAAAATTACTTAACCAAAATTATTTAGGCACGATCATAGAATCAATATTTAGGTACGATTATTAATCTATTGGAATGGAATCAAAGTCTAGTAATAGGTTTTTAAATGATTATTAAGAGAAAAACAAATGACAATTTGAGAATAGGAAAGATAATAAGGAAAGAAACTACAAGGTTTATTGAGAAGACGTGTAATAAGAAATAAGGTACCAATCAAATTGAAGTGAGAGTGCATGAATTTTGTGGACCATGAAAAATCAGTAATAGTATGCCAAAAAGGATATAGTCTCTCTAGTATCCGAAAATCGTATGTATATCTGAAGTCATTTTTATCGAGAATCCATGCACCGCCAATGTACATCTGGTTGCAATGAATTTTTGGTTCCATAACTCAAATATTGATAGGTTACCGAATATTTTATCAACTTTAACCAATATTGACATAACAACTCAAGAGATAAAATGATGCAATTAGGTCATAGTTTTAATAATATTCAAAAACTTATGCATACATGAAATTACTTCAACTTATGGTCATGCCTTGCCAGTGCGCTGCTGGTTGCAATGAACCCACAGTCTCCACGATTCAGATAAATGGGTGCAGGGCGCATCTACCTTACCGTAGAAAGTCACCGAATATTCTCTCAACTTTATCCATAAGAATTTTCAAAGGAGCTTCTAAAAATTTAAGCAAGTTCCAAGTTAATCATGACAGGAAAAGGTGCAAGTATCTGTCCTTTAAGTGTAAGTATAAATTCTTGAGAATTAAATGATCGATTAGAAAGAAAATGACTGAAACCAAGAGAAGTATAAATTTTCCAATCCCTGTTTCACGAATATTTAATGATTGGGGAAAAAAACTTGTATACCTTGAATTTCAACAAAAACTGACTCAAAATTAATATATGGATAATTGAATCATGTTGGGCTCAAAACCCAATAAATAAAAATAATAATGTAGTAAAATATGCAATCGCACAATTGGCCTATGCTGTGATGAAATTCCTAATCTAATAGGTTTTCCAATAGTACTGTAAGGCCTAATTATCATTGGAATAGAATTCGTCAATAAGACAAATGATATAATGATGTCTAGAGAGGACATAAAATTTAAAAAAATTGAATAAATTACCAAGGCTAGGTGTAAAGTAGATATGAGAGTTAGAGATAGAATTCCTATTATGTGATTGCACACTTCCTTGAACCTTATAACCTATTATTCAATTGCAGGCTCGTAATAGCATACTAATCCTAAGTACTATTATGACATTGCACTATTTGCAATGACAGATCTGTATAGGCCACCAAAAAAAACTTGTGACAACCCGTTCTCGTTTTTCAGAATACGAGTACGTGGCCAAGTCCAGCATACGTCATGGTATCAACGGTAGAACGCTGTCTATATCTCATAATCAATTCTAAAAAATTACCAATATTTATATATATCCAATCACAACATAACTAAAGGAAGAAAGGATCATAGAAAGATAAATTAAGTAACAAAATCAAATTCCAATGTCACTAGTCTGAATCCAACAAAATTGAAAGTAAATCTTATACATCAATGGCCCTAAGTTATTTTTGATCCTTGTGTAGCATCCATGTTTTCTATTCCTATCATCTCATCCCTAGGCCATAAAATCTAAGGTAGAAATATCGTTACCTACAACGTATCCAGTCAAGAAAGGTGCAAAGTACGATTCTATTTCGATAATGTAACTCAGCACAACATAAAGCTAGATAGAGAGATGCAATATAATAATGAGGGACACATGTATATGAAATGACAAGATATATTCTAGAACATGTGAGAAATAGTAAATATATACAAGAAAACTACTAGATGAGAACATGTAAAGATAAGGTAACTAGACAATGAACATGTACAAGTATGACTAATAGACAATATGTGTGAAATACTTTTCGACATGTGAACGACTGGAATAATATGGCACATCATCTCGATGACTATCCATAATATAAAGTACGACTAACCCATACATGAGTTGTATGATTCAGCTATCCACAAAAATATTAGTTGGATTTGTTGACATACCTACTTAGCATTTTCTCTCCCGAGTCACTAACGCAACAATAACAAGTATGGTACAACAAGTCCTATCTTATCACAATAGTTGTCTCAAACTGGATACTAGCTAGAAACATGACAAATGGATAGCATTTATAAAGTACTAAGAACATAAAGCAATGGTGTACTTACCTCGAGTTAAGTTGCAGTCGACAAGCGCCACCGAATCACAATTTGGTTGAAAGTTATTACAATTATGACTAACCACTACTAATTAAGTGAATCACCGACCAGCTATGGATTATACAAATTAAACAAAATATTAATTTTTTATACTAATTTCTAGAAAATTATTATGTTGTATATATATGTATCAGCTTTCCAAAAATATTAAACGGTTCACAAAACGAAGTTCAGGATCTCCCGTTATCTTGAAAACAGTGCAACATTTTAATTTTCGGACAACTGGCACTCAAACATTTTCCAGAAATTCACGTTCATAATTACAGAAAATAAATTATTGATTTGGAAATCTAGCCTTGATACGGTTATAACAAAAAATGAAGATAAAATAGAGTCCGGAGTTGGTTGCAATAGCTTCACGAAGTTGCTACAGCTTCTGAAAAAATGAGGCTGAGTTTATGATGAATTTTGGGCTATTTTGGACGAAAAAGAAAGAAGATTTGGGAAGAAAAAGATGATAGATGTTCACAAGTTCAATGTGTATATATAATGGGTAGCAATTACTTGATTAAAATTAGGATGGAAGGGAAAAAAGGCTCTCCTTAAATAGATTGAGATTTCCTAAATATATAGGGATTAAGAATCTAATAATCAAATCTTTCCATAAATTTTAAATCAAATAAATATTTAAAACTTAATTAATCAAATCTAGTCCAATATTTAGTTACCATACGTAAATTAAAATCAAATTTGTTTTCATCAAAGGATAATTCAAAACATATTTGCATAATCCAAAATTTTATTTAAAATAATTTAGCAATATATTTTTATTGGTCAAAGATAATAATCAATAATTTCAAAACTAGATTAATCAAATCTAATTCTAATGTTTCATTACAACAATAATTTAAATTAATATTTAATATCATCAAAATAATTTAAATAATATTTTTATAAATCCAAAATCTAATTTTGAAAATATAATTTGGCAAAACCGTTTTGTCATTCGAAAATATTCATGATTTCTTCTATAAAAATTCAAATAAAAATTTTCTAACACAAAATATATAAAATAAATGAAGTAAATAAAATTTTCAAAAATTCGGGAACATGGGTTAGAACAACGTTCTCTCGACTTTTTAGGGCGATCAATAAACACTAATACTATTTTCGTAGTCCATAACGCGTTACTGCTATTCCCAATGCACTCTCGGGATACTCCACCTCATCATCTACGCACCCATATGATCTTGAAGGCGGTTATTTGTGTGAGTGAATTGACCTTGTACCCGTTCGACATACTGATTATGACATCCAATAAATTTTCTTGCCGGCTTCTATACTCGACATAACAATTCATATTAAGGAATTAAAATATTTATAAGAAAATATCCAAGCATAAGTTCCTCTAACAAATATGATACAATTGGTTAACTAACATTTCACAAAGAACGGAGTCCCCGAGATATGGTATGCGCCACGAAGCCATCTTCCGTAATTCCTTAGAGGTTCCACGATCATCTTATAGGAATCCAAATGCTCAATTTTGACTTCGTTCTTCGTTCTTCGTTCTTCTTCTTCTTCTTCTTCTTCTTCTTCTTCTTCTTCTTCTTCTTTCGCAAGAAGTGATGATGAATCTCGACGTGTTTGGTTCATCTGTAGTACTTGCGGTCCTTCGCATATGTAATTGCCAACTGTTGTTGCTGTAGACGGTTGCAACGTCTGCATCATGAGGCACCACATGTACGTGCTGTTGAAACCTTCTCAACCATATTACTTTTTCACTTTTACATAAGCTAACATGTACTCTATCTCCATAGTAGACATAGACCTTGACGTCCATCTTATAGTGCCCCATTCCAACATCGTGTCCTATTCCTCGTTTGCGGAAAGTGCGGTTAAGAAATACTATCAGTATCGATTGATTGGAACAGATTGAATCAAGACCCTTTCCTTGTTATGGATTATTTTCTTCGAAATCAGGTCCCATATTCAGCGAGTTATGTCTCGAGGAAGGACTCTGCGGCTGACTCGCGAGAGACCTCTCCGCTGTTTGGTTTTTGATGTCGTACTTATCCTTTTTGCATTGGTTTTATGAATACATTTTCGAGAATATTTTCGGTAGATTTTATTGCTTGTGTTCTTTGAACTTCGCACTTCGTATCGAATTCGGAAAGAAGGAAAGAGTATTGATCCTTTGCTTATGTGATTGCGGGCGATCTCGTAGGCGATCGCGTAGGCGACACATAGTATTGACGACCTCTTTCTCTCATCCCATTCAATAATCGGTGAGTGGCTTAAACTTTCTCTTCTTGACCCTCTTGCTCTCCAATCAGTCAACGATACCGATAACATGAATGCTAGATATAGAGGCATAGACACAATATTGCATGTTTGGTTCCACAGAACTGTAAATATTAGAACTGTTGCATGTTTACTTGTGCTTAACTATTATAAAACTGCTATATCATGAAACTGCTACATGCTTACTTATGTTATATTTATTATAGAATTGTGTTAAGTATAGAATGAATCGATGAATGAATGTTGCAACGATAAGGTGGAACACACTAAAATTGGTTAAGTTTCTTATAAATTTGTAGACCATGCTTGATTACCTAGTTTTAGTCTAGCATGGTCATGGACACCTGTGCACAAGAACAATGTTTCTTCAAACGGTATCCCGGGACCGATTCGGCCTAGGAGAAAATACGATAGCTATGCTGGATGCGTGCCGCGAATATTCGAAGAATTATAATGGAAACTCGCGCTGAAAGGATCTTCGTCTAAATGAAGCTATATGTCTAGGATGGCTTGTCATGCCATTGACCTCCACAAATACACACTATTTTAGCTAATGATATCAAACTGACATGAAAGAACATGGTAAGCTTTATATTGCAGCAACAAACTCTTTGTGGGTAAATTGTACCGTTGTTATTCTATCATGCATATCAAATGTTTATATGCAATTTACTAGGATGGCTAGAAAGATCACTAAATATATTACACAATTCATATAACTTCTATAACAAATGAGATCGTGATATTAATTAGTCATTTACCATTACACGACAATGTACTGAGTCTCTCTCTAAAGGTAAAGTGAATCAGGCAGCTGTGCCGAACAACTGAAGGCGACGACGCTTAAACCTTTTGAAGCCTCGCTCGCGTGCGAAGGCTTGCTCAACTCTTTTGAAGGCCCTGCACTAGTCCAACGGAAATGACTCAAATTTCTCAAATTCTAGGTGTTACATGGTTTAGTTTTGTATAAAGGGGGTGTAATGTATAAAATGACTATCTCATCAGCGTTTGTTTTGAGTCAAGTTTGTAAGCCCACACGACAACCCTTTGTAATAGAGTATGTAAATGAGTGCAACTTTATGATCCTGACTTGTGTGAGTGCAACTTAAGCTTGTACGACATCTTGCCAAGGGACGACTATCACTACTAAAATATGTCATATCAGCGATGCATTTAGCGATGCAAAGGTAAAATATCGCTAGTTTTTGGCAACTTAGCGACGTAATTATTTTACATCGCAATACGTCATTGTTAGCGACTATCAGCAACGTATTGCGACTGCATTTAGTATAACAAAATATAACATCATTGGAAAGTCAATGTACGTTGCTATATTATTATTTTCAGCCACGATTAGCGACGTTTAAATATAACGTCGCTAATGTATTAAAATATAGCATCGTTTAGCGACGTCTTTTCTAGATGTCGCTAAGTTTCTTATATCCAGCAAATCGGGTTTTCCTTTCCCCCCATTCTCACTCAAAAATTTACCAAATTTTTTTTATTTCATTCCCTAACATTCTTCTTCTCCTTTACCGTTGTCACGACCCACACCCAATGTAAGGGCACGAATGCGTAACAGCGCCCAGTCTCCGTCGCAGAAATGGCATAGTACACTGTAAGTCTGCTATCTAACAATGTATAATAACATGTCATCTCCAAATGGAGGACATACTTTGAATACATATATGCTCAATAACAATCTAACATGAAGAATAAATGGTACAAATAAAGATAATGATAAAGATAAAGATAAAGATAAACTCAGAGTGCAAAGTATCTAACACAAATCCAAAGAGAGTCACAAAGTAGTTAAACAAGTCTGAAATAACATAACATGTCTAAAATAAAAGCTGGAGACAAAGTCCAGTCAAATCCTAGTCTGACTGAGTCACTACTAGAGCCTCCTTAGCTGGCACTAATCCCTGCTGGAGTAGGGTCTCCTGGTCTACGCCCACTACGTCATGAGGACCGCAGTAGGTAGGACACTCGTCCTCGCTATAATCTGTAAAATTTTGTCAACATATCCAATCAGGATTGGAACGAGCACATTTCCAACAACAGTTCCCAATAAATAACAAGTGCTATATAACAGTAAATAGAGAGAATATACACGAGAAAATAAATATATATGAAAGTAATATGGCAAGGATAAAGTAGTAAACTAGGACAAGAGTAAAGAGAACTGAATATATCATGTACAAGAGTCAAGAAACAACTATCTACATGAGTGAATATTAGCTTTGACATGTGGTCGGCTTGGAAACTTGCACAAGGTCTACTGGCCTGGTTAATCATACATGAAGTATATGATTAACACTCACAATGATCAATACAATGCACAAGGAGGGTATTGACCACACGTCTAGACTAATATTCCTCTGTCCCCGACTAGTATAGTAGATCCAACCATGACTCGTTATGACACGAGATTCTAAGAAAAGATAGCTAGTCTTCTCGAGAATCAGTGTCCATACATTACACAAGAACTACAACAAGGCTTACATAAGGTACACCAAGGTAAACAAGGAATAACAACTCATGACAGGATCCGTAAAATACCAATCCGTGTGACCAATGTGTCAAGAATCATGAATATCTACAATAGATAAAAGAAACATAGTAAATATCATGAATAGAAAATCATCAGAGAATGTACTCACCTGGTCCTGAACTGAGGAATCAATACTGCTACTCAATGAGCCTGAAAGGGTCAACTCGTGCAATAGTCTCCTAATGCTGAAACAGACAATACCAACACGTTCAAAATGGTCAAATTAGCTAGAATAGCCTGCCCATATGTCCAATTCTGAACTGAGGAATCAATACTTCTTCACCTTCAGCTGATGATACCCAGACCTCAAGTTTATCTTTGAAAATACTTTCGTGCCGCTCAACTGATCAAATAAGTCAACGATCCTCAGCAGGGGGTATTTGTTCTTGATAGTGAGGTTGTTCAACACCCTGTAATCGATGCACGTATGCAACGATCCATCCTCCTTCGGTACGAACAATACCGGAGCACCCCAAGGCGAAGAACTGCACATGATGAATCCCTTATCCTGTAACTCATCTACTTGCTTCTTCAGCTCCTTCAACTCGCTTTGGTTCACACTATAAACATGCTGTGAGATAGGCTCTGTGCCCGGCACTAAGTCTATAGAGAACTTGTCAATCTCGTTTCCCGTTATACGTATTTTTAGTATACGTGTACAGATTCCCAGCCCGT
Source organism: Iris pallida (assembly GCA_029216955.1). Taxonomy (NCBI): domain Eukaryota; kingdom Viridiplantae; phylum Streptophyta; class Magnoliopsida; order Asparagales; family Iridaceae; genus Iris; species Iris pallida. The sequence goes on along the minus strand of JANAVB010029419.1, from coordinate 56,507 downwards.
ATTTTGACTTATCTAGCCTGACTTGACCTATTTTGGCTTGACTTGGTTTACCTTGGTTCATTTTAGCTTGGCTTGGTTTGGTTTTTTTTGGGTTCATCATGAGAGAGGGGGGTTGATATATAAGTCAACTACACTCTCTCTCCTCCATAACTTTTATTTACTTCTTCATCTTCTTCATTTACTCCTCCCACCTACACCTAAGCCCTAGGCAAGTGCAACTTGCTTCATGATGGATCTCCCATTTTATTTTTCCATTCTCTTCTCCACTTGATTCTAAGCCTCTTTAGAGCTTGACATTTTCGATTTTGATGGATGGACTTTTGTAGATCTAAGTTTTGAACTTTTCTTATTTTCTTGGTTTTGATCTATTAAAGCTTGGTATTTTCTAAAACCAGTCGTCCCTGGCTGTAGGAAATCTCGTTCTATGCAGTTTAGACCATTGGAAGTCTCAACTCAGACTTGTTTTGAGCAAGTTATGGCATTTTGAAGTTTTTGGGTTCCAAGGGTTATTCTTTGCTATTTTAGGGAAGAAGAACAGTGCCAGACGCAACCTGCCCCACGCGACGCAACCTGCCCAGCACGTGCTTCTTAGCACGGAGCACCCTGACCCAGCGTGCGCTTCTTAGCGCGACGTAACCTGAATCAGGCGCAACCTGAGTCAGGCGCAACCCGACCTCGCGCAGCTCAGTCTGGCACAATCTAGTACAGCGCCCTGGCACAACCTGACATGGCGCACCCCAGTCAGACGCAAAATGACATAGTGTACCCCAGTCAGGCACAACCTTACCTGGCGTACCCCAGTTCGGCGCAACCTAGCCTCGTACAGCCTAGTACCTGGCGCAACCTGACTTGGCCCGACTTGTTCAGGCACAACCCAGCCTGTCTTGACCCGACTTGCCTTGGCCCAACTTGACCTGACCTGGCGCATCCAGTGTCTGGCACCCCAGTGCCCAGGCGCAACCTAATGTTTGGGCGCAACCTGTAGCCTTGGCACCCCCTAGTGCCTGGCACAGCCTACTACCCTGGCGCAACTTGGCTAATGCCAGTTGTTGGCCATGGTACCCCTTACATGATCTGTCATTTAATTATTGGTTTTATGTTAATTGCTTACCGTTTGTACTTGACCCATTTGTGACGACCCGACTAGATAACTTGTTAAGCCTAGCATGACTTGCCAGTATTGATGTTGACATGAACACGACATGAAAATCTAGATAGTGGCCTGTCGAGGCACACTCTTGACATGATAAGTAACTTGATAAGGCATGTACAATCTTGATAGTGGCCCGTCGAGGCACACTCCTGACAAGTAATCTTGACAAGTAACAAGTAACATGACATGACATGATAATCTTGAATGCTATTGCGACAGCTGCCCTGACTTGCTAAGTAACTCTTGTCTTGACATCGTGGTTGATTTTCTTGATTGTGCCTGTGTAAGCTATCTATCTCGTTTGCATCATGTCTAGGACATGAATTTCTGGTTACCACGGTCAGGGATTCATAATGAATCTGACTAGGTCAACGACTAGATGATCAAAGTAGCTCATATAGAGAGATATTTCCAGTTACAGGCGATCCCGTTATCCCGGCCATACCTGATGGACTTGTAGCCTGCTGACGAGTAGGGCACATTTCTAGCCCACTGTCATGTGGGGCACTTCTTGAAACAAGTAATATACACAATGTCATGTGTTGCACTCAAAGTCACCTAATAATTCTTGATAACTCTTACATGAACCTCGTCTGGATAACCTGGATAGCTGTAGGGCTTGTGACTGTGGGAACTTCTTATTGCATCTTGCTAGTAACTAGGCTTGTGATAACCCTAGTTAGTTAAAGTATCAAGCCGTACTCTTTGCTTGGCCGTGAATGATGGATGTAGTCCAGTCTAGTCTTGTCTAATCGATGCCAGTCTATGATTACTTCAGCACATGCTTGCCTATGCTTTACTCTTGTCAATAATTGGTTGGAGACTAAGCTCTGTTCAGGTGAAGGGTTACAACCCCGGTCCTTGTTTGGTTTACGGATTGTAACTTGGCTATCGGAATAGTCCCTTAGTTGTGTTATCATTTATCACCTTGTTTTCTCTAACTCATATCTTTTATTACCATTTATGTTCCCATGTGCTAATATGCTGGTTTTAGTTCTTATGTGAAGCCTCCCTTGTGGCACTTGCTCTTCTGGGGTCTAACCCAGCTGGTTTTGTATGGCCAGATTTCGGAGTACGACTCGAAGATCCTCCAGCCTTCTAGCCAGATGGTGACCACTAGGCGCAACCCTGACAACGAGTGGGTTCTTATTTTGCTCTCCTACTCTCTGGCAAAAATATTCTTTTGAGGCATTTAGCCGCCGAGCAAGTGTTAGCTCGTTTGCAACTTTACTTACTGTCTGCCTACGGGCTATGACATGATTGACAAATCCTAGGGTTGATCATGTATGACTGAAACTCTTGTTAGTCTTCACATTTTGTATGACTAGCTTCATGATCATCTGAATATATAATATTTTGGACGCCTTACTTTGTATGTCTGATGATCTAACATCTTGTAACATTTACTTACTTGCTTGAGATTGAGACACTAGGCTTGTTCATGACCATAAGAGACTGTTGGCATATAGATAAACCCTCATGTATCTAGACAGCCGTGAACGTATATCAAGGTAGATTATACTTCAACGTACGTAGGTGGCTGTGTCTATCCCCCGTTCTCCAGTATTCTGGTTCTGGGGTGTGACACGGTTTAAGTGGTGGCCCATACAGGTCTTGTAAATCAAGATGTGTGAGGGTTTCACTGAATATATGTCTCAATCAGTACTCGCCCTTGATCTCTACTCGTATCTTCTAATCTTTCTGAAATCTTGACATGATTACATGTTTATATCTTCAATCAATCATGGTCCTTCTTTATTGTTCCCTATGTCGTTTTTTCAGCGACATTGTTCCTGGTCCTACCGATCAGCAAGGCAGAGCAGCTCCAGTGGACCAGCAGCAACCTGGAGACCAAGCCCAGCACTCTGGAGCAGCCTTCCGAGTTATGCATTCCGGGGATCCAGATCCTCCAGTTCAACCAGTCCAGCCTGCAGAGCTTGATAATGAACCCTGGTGGATCTCATCAGGGAATTGCTTGCATCTTAAGATTGTCGAGGCGATACCCTGCACCAGACAGTACATGATGCCATGGGTAGAGTTGGTTATCAAGGGAACAATGCGGCCAACAGCATCAAGCATCTGAACCCTCCTTTCTTTGACGGAACTGAAGATGCTATTACTGCTGATGCATGGCTTCAGGACACAGAGGTTATTCTGGAAGTAGCTACGATTCCTGAGGGTGAGAAGGTGGCCGTCGTATGCCTGCAGTTATTGGACTTAGCCCGCAGCTGGTGGGAAATGCAAGTAGTTGGATTGGCGACGCCTGTATTATGGGCGGTATTCAGCAACAAGTTCTAGACGAAGTACTTTGATACAGTAGCTCGGTATCATCTGCAGACCAAATTCAGCAATCTCAAGTAGATGGGAAGGACGGTTGATGGATATGCGATCGAGTTTTTTAGGATTGTCGATTTGCTCCTACCTTGGTGGCGACCGAATTAGATCGAGCGCAGCGATTCCAGCAAGGACTCCACCTAGAGATCATTCTAGCAGTGGAGCAGTTTGAGCACTAGACGTTTGATGCCGTCTTGTGAGCAGCGAAGATACACGAGTATACCTTCCAGAGGATAATAGATCGAACTGGAGGACGTAAGAGGTCTTATAGACAGTTGTTCCAGTCATCAACACCAGCTCCGGCAGCTAGGGCTTTGACCATTAGAGCTCCTAGGAGGGCGACCACAGTTTCGTCGGTTCAGCACTCGACACCGACGTACCCTCAGAAGCAGATGCAGATGCAGAAGCAGTCTTCCACGATGGGCTGCACTCATTGTGGGAAGCCAGGACACGTAGTCTCAGAGTGTCGCAGAGCGCAGGGGTTGTGCTTGGCTTATGGGACACCGAATCACATGATAGGGTCCTGCCCGCATAGAGCCAGTTTCACTTCATCAACCCTAGCCAGTCCATCGGTTAGGGGACCAGCACCAGTACAGCAGCAGTACCAGCCTCCGAGGCTATTCCCGCCTCAGGCTCAAGCTTTCCAGCAGTAGAGGCCGCAACAGTATGCTCAGGCCCAAGCTCAGATTCAAAATAGGCAGACAGGTCACCAGCAGAGGGGACCAGCACCGAGAGGACAAGGTCAAGCTATGGCTCTGACCGTGGCAGAAGAATTGGCATCAGGTGAGGTGGTGGCAGGTACCATTCTCGTCAACTCTTTTTCAGCATCATTATTATTTGATTCGGGTGTATCGCATTTATTTATGTCTGCACGATTCGCTACACGGATAGGACTGGAGCTCGAGTCATTGTCAGTAAGGCTCAATATACTTACTAGTAATGGTCTTGTAGGGGTAGATAGAGTCTATTCCTTATGTCGAATCGTAGTTAGCGGTAGAGAGTTTCCCGCTAGGTTGATAGAATTCTCGATAGCCGATTATGATGTAGTCCTAGGAATGGATTAGTTGAAGGATAAATACGCAAGAATAGACTGCCATATTGGCAGGATTATTTTTGGTATTCCAGGCGAACCAGAGTTTTTATTTTCTAAAGGCGAAGTAGAACCTTCTCCACCGGTATTACGGATGGCAGTAGCAGAAGCAGTTCAGTTTCCTAGAATGGTATAAGAATTTCCTAACGTATTTCCTGTCACGCCGTGCTCCCGTAGGAGCGATCGTCCTCGCTAAGGCATGACGCCGTACGAGCCTAGATTGCGCTCGTACAAGGCAGGTTCCATAACGGCCGATTACAGCGGCGGCGACGGGATCGTCACACAGAAGTCCCAAACAGAAACATTAAAACATCCAGCAGAAATTTAGAAGCAACACACAAGTTATTCAAAAGTACTCTTTATTGATATTGAACAACGATATTACAATGGGCGCAAGGTCTAGATTACAAGTCTCTCAGGCTCACTTTTCCTCTTATTGTACAAGTCACTCTGCTCTCTCATCTCTCGATTATAATGCTTGAGCCAGCAGAAGCTTTGGAAGGCAATGAACATACATTATGTCCCGTATAAGTCTTGAGTTCACGCGGCCGCACGCTTCGACTCGCCAAGGAACTCCGTACCTTGACGCATCCAAGCGAGCTCCGTGCCACGATCTTCTACCCGTGCCCGTACATGGAAACTGTGTGGGTGTCAGTACTCAACTGTACTGGTGGAGTGAGCTCCTCACCCACCCATACAAAACTGACACATTCATTTACGTTGTACAGTAGAAGTCCCTTTACGATTGTCTTTCTAGTCTTGCCTCAGGATCAATTTAGAACAGAGACGTCTCGGCCTATACTTAGCAATACGACGACAGGGTCGTGCAACGCCGGGGTCGTGCTATGCCTTATTCGTGACTTCAATGTATTCGAGGCAGTGCCTTGCCGAGCAGAACCTACACAACTTGACCGTGCCAAGACTTTCACGTACTTTACGTGCCTCAAGACCGTTCTTGTGCCAATGATTCTCGTGCCAAAGACGACAAAGGGACGACTCGTGCTGGTCGTGCCTCTAGACCTTGCTTAGACTTGTTCGTGCTTCAAGATTGAGGCCGTGCCTCGCAACTTATCAAGACTTATCCATGCTACCGCCTTACGGCCTTCCTGATCGATTTCTAAACCAACGTAGACAAGACTTGTGAAACATAGTATCGATTCCATGAACATCCCGACGCCAAGTATCGTGCCAAGTACGGTGCCTATGCTGCAGCCCAATCTTAGGCCTAGACATTGTGTTACCGACTGGACATGCATTCAAGTTCTAGACTCGATCCAAAGGCATACACGCGGTTGTCCGCTATTCTGCCGACCCATCTACATGAGTGGTCACTAGCAATGTCAAGCTATCTTGAACCCAGCTCGGGGATATCGGACCGTCCCTCTACGGTAGCTAGCCCGGAGGCGCCGAATCTCCCATACGGTCATCCAGCATCCTACTTTGAGCCGTCTCGCTTCTCCCGGGCCGACATGATCTCGGTGCCCCGGCGATCATTCGAGAAGACTACACCTTATCGACAAGTTGTCCAATGGCCATGCAAGACTCAACTCGATCTATCAGATCCTTCCTTAACATGACCATGCTTTCCAACTTCTATCGAGACTCCCAAGTAGCGGGATCGATCTCGTGTGCGGGACTTATCAAGACTTAGCGGGACTCCCAAGTAGCGGGACCGATCTAGCGTATGGGACTTATCAAGACTTAGCGAGACTCCCAAGTAACGGGACCGATCTCGCGTGCGGGACTTATCAAGACTTAGCGAGACTCCCAAGTAGCGGAACCGATCTTGCATGATTCCTTATCCAGACTTATCGAGACTTAACGAGACTCCCAAGTAGCGGGACCGATCTCGTGTGCGAGACTTATCGAGACTCCCAAGTAGCGGGACCGATCTCGGTGACAACCAGTCGCGTGGACCTCCCTTGTCTGTGGCATGCTTTTCACTAAACCGACCGTGGCTCGTGCCTTAAACAGGCCTGGTTCTCTAGGCGACGCTATTGCTCAAGTTATATACTTTATACGACGAGCATTGTTCTCGAAGGACTACATGACTTGACAATCGCAGATAGAGCGGGATAGTGCTAGAAATGGCTTCGATAGCCCAACACAACTCTTGTCCAACTTATTCGGGAAACGACTCGACGAGCAAAGGCTACGCCGAGCTATGAATCGAGGGAACGTAGCGGGACCGATCTCGTGGGCGAGACTTATCGAGACTCCCAAGTAGCGGGACCGATCTCGGCGACAACCAGTCACGTGGACCTCCCTTGTCTGTGGCATGCTTTTCACTAAACCGACCGTGGCTCGTGCCTTAAACAGGCCTGGTTCTCTAGGCAACGCTATTGCTCAAGTTATATACTTTATACGACGAGACTTGTTCTCGAGGGACTACATGACTTGACAACCGCAGATAGAGCGGGATAGTGCTAGAAATGGCTTCGATAGCCCAACACAACTCTTGTCCAACTTATTCGGGAAACGACTCGACGAGCAAAGGCTACGCCGAGCTACGAATCGAGGGAACGTGTCGTACACGCGTTCGACTTGAACAACCAAGTTCTCAGGTGCCTAGACTTAAGCCACAAGCCGTACAATACGACTTAGCGCACGGGACATGCGAAGGCTATGCCAATCCTTGGACGACGGGACCGTGCAAGCTTTATCAAGCATTCACGCGGGCGACGCCTATGACTTAGGCTAGTTCGAGTGTCGTGGCAACTTAGCAACTTAGGCCAACTTTCTTCTTCCAAGCCACGGGATAAAGGATCGAGTGTCATTTTGAAAGCATGCTGAGCCGACTTCTAAGCAGATCGTGGGACCATTTTCTATGTTCTAAGATATTCTGACCCGTCGGGATTATTCCCTTAGCTATGTGGATGCGTCTCTTTTATTATCAAGCCTAACTTGTGTAAGTTGAAAACATGCGCATTATTAAGTGAAGACTAAAATGAGGCGAGTTCACCAAAACTTTCCCACCAGAGCGAGGAGTCGCCTCGACCGAGCGAGCCTTCGAGCAGCCGTTGCAAGGCTAAGTCCCAACGCCGTCGGCATTTCGATTCCTCCGATTGACTTTGCGGGACGGGGCACTACATCATACACCACTCAGAATAAATTTTGTCCTCGAAACTAACTGAGTACTTACACTTAGGCCACTTGATCTAAGGACTTTCGTACACACTCCGCCTACGTGTTTCCTCGATTCCGAGCCACGCTCGTACTATTATCGATATTTTCCTTAACACGATTTCAAGTTCTCGACCATTTCCATTCCTCGAGTCTTGTTTGAATTCAACACATCACTATAATTCAACGTATCACTTGGGTGGATCGTACACGCATTCCAGGCATCCCCAAAATACATGTACTCAGCCAAGCCGTATGATAGAGAATTCATCATTCTCACTCGAGTCATATCGTGCATATACTCAAGCGTCCCTGAAATATATGCATGTCAGCCGAATCTCGTGAGGGGTATTCCGATACTCTTGATTCACTCTATCCATTCATACCAATCCTCAAGATCAATCTTTCGATTACAACTCTTGAAACAGGGGCGTCTCGCCTATCCACTAGGCCATTTCTCAAGGCTAAGTCAATGTTAGGATTGGAATCATTGTTCTCCAATAATAATGCCAACACTGACCCCAATAGTAGAGTCAAACCAAGTCGATAATACGAAATTTTCTACCCAAGCTTGCGTCACTCAGATTTTGAAACATCGAGCACGATCACCTAATTCGCATCAAGGCACTCGTTGCGCATATTCGAATCTATTTCAATTCACCAATTCTAACCAATTTATGTATTCGATCACGAGGTCATCTATCTCGATAATATGTTGTGCCCCAATCTCACGTGAGTCCGATCATCCACGGTGGTTCATGAATCACCATGCAACGCTCCCGCGGAATAATTATTCTCATCGGGGCGTAACTCTTGTTTGAGTCCAGACTAATTCATTCTCGATACGCGGATTAGACCTACTCAATCCTCAAGTTCGCTCGTCAAGCACACGGAGTCATTCTCGTGTCCACCTTCGCGTCAAACCACAAGTCGAAGCATATATATTGCCACGCCATGCAAGTTCGATCACCCCTGCTGTATGAATCACCATACCAGCGCTCACGCGGAATGATCGTCCTAATCGGTGTGACGCATGTGCGAGGCTGGAGTTGTGCTCGCATAAGACAAGAACGTCAACGTTGTTGTTATCATCGAAGCAATCCAATATTTTATTTTTATCCAAACCAAGTTTGATAGTCAGATCGTCATTCGTTTAACTAAAAAATCCTCGAGCCATGTCTATCTTTTCCTCGATACATTCCAACATCCCGAGTATAACATCCATCGGAACAATGACGTTTTACATGATCATCATTCCTCGAATCAGAGTACTCTAGAGTTATCATACATCGATCTTTGATACGTCTCAATACCATCGATGATGTACGTAACCTGACGATCTTCCTCTGCAACGAACTCCGAGTCGTGCAACTGATGCTATTGTCCGAGTTAGATATACCACAATTCCATTCGATCAAATCCGAAATCACAAGTACGATTCTCTAGGCTTTCTCGATCAAGACATTTTATTTTTATTCATCGTATCCGAATCGTTTTCTAACTCGCGTTGCCCAGTCACAAGTTGTCTGAACGACATCTCGTTCGGGACATTCGAAGTCACAACCAACTAAGCGTGACGCATTCTAAGACTTTGCGTGATCGCATCGTGTCGCCGACATACTCGTTGTTATCCTTAATCCTCGATTTTGCTCGAATGATTTCCAAGACAAACCATACACCACTCAGGATTCGAGCCATCAGATTTAATCCATAATCACTTTCGCATCACTCGCTAAGACATCTTTTTTCAGATTCGTTCGACGAAACTTTAGCGTAATCGCTCACGTCGGGTCGACGTACTAAGTTGTTCGCACTAATCCTCCAAATCTAATCCAGTCTTTCGTGTACGCCTAAGCATTATTCGATAGCATTTCTATCGATATACACTCTAAGTGCATCTCCGTTCCCGACCGAGCGATACTTAATATTGCTCGCGATTCGTTTGCACCAAAAGGTCGAGGTGCACGATACGCGGCACAACTTAGCTAAAAGGCCGTGTGCATAGCTATCCCGTGCGCACTATATCCGAGTTTGCACGCTCATTTGCTAATGTCAATGTAGGACAAGTTAGGCATGCGTACGAGTTGCTAACTTTAGCACGAGTTTTCTATCAGGTCAAGTTCGACACCGTTCGGCACAAAGGCCATTGCCTTCCGATGCGTTCGATTGAACGCTTGTACGAGCTTTTGAAAATATTTAGACTTATTGTATGGACATGCCGATGGACAATTGAGAGAGAGTGCGCACTTCTTTTTCCATGAACGAGCTTTCAAAACTGAGAAATTCAACTTGAAGTCCAAGGACGTAAAGCCGTGCTCTGATACCATTATGTCACGCCCCGCTTCCATAGGAGCGATCGTCCTTGCTAAGGCGTGATACCGTACGAGCCTAGATTGCGCTCGTGCAAGGCAGGTTCCATAACGGCCGATTACAGCGGCGGCGACGGGGTCGTCACACAGAAATCTCAAGCAGAAATATTAAAACATGCAGCAGAAATTTAGAAGCAACACACAAGTTATTCAAAAGTACTCTTTATTAATATTGAACAATGATATTACAATGGGCGTAAGTCCTTGATTACAAGTCTATCAGGCTCACTTTTTCTCTCATTGTACAAGTCGCTCTGCTCTCTCTCATCTCTCGATTACAATACTTTAGCCAGCGGAAGCTTCAAAAGGCAATGTCCATACATTATGTCCCGTATAAGTCTTAAGTTCATGCGACCGCACGCTTCGACTCGCCAAGGAACTCCGTGCCTCGATGCATCCAAGCGAGCTCCGCGCCACGAGCTTCTACATGTGCCTGCACATGGAAACTGTGTGGGTGTCAGTACTCAACTGTACTGGTGGAGTGAGCTCCTCGCCCACCCATACAAAACTATCACGTTCATTTACTTTGTGTAGTACAAGTCCCTGTACGATTGTCTTTCTAGTCTTACCTTAGGATCAATTTAGAACAGAGACGTCTCGGCCTATACTTAGCAATGCAACGATAGGGTCGTACAACGCCGGGGTCGTGCTACGCCTTATTCGTGACTTCAATATATTCGAGGCAGTGCCTCGCCGAGCAGAACCTACGCAACTCGACCGTGCCAAGACTTTCACTTGTTTTACGTGCCTCAAGACCATTCTTGTGCCAACGATTCTCGTGCCAAAGACGACAAGGGGACGACTCGTGCTGGTCGTGCCTCTAGACCTTGCTTAGACTTGTTTGTGCTTCAAGATTGAGGCCGTACCTCGCAACTTATCAAGACTTATCCATGCTACCGCCTTGCGGCCTTCCTGATCGACTTCTAAACCAACATAGACAAGACTTGTGAAACATAGTATCGATTCCATGAACATCCCGATGCCAAGTATCGTGCCAAGCACAGTGCCTATGCTACAGCCCAATCTTAGGCCCAGACATTGTGTTACCGACTGGATATACATTCAAGTTCTAGACTCGATCTAAAGGCATACACGCAGTTTGCCGCTATTCTGCTGACCGATCTACATGAGTGGTCACTAGCAATGTCAAGCTATCTTGAACCCGGCTCGGGGATATCGGACCGTCCCTCCGCGGTAGCTAGCCCGGAGGCACCGAATCTCCTATGTGGTTATCCAGCATCCTACTTTGAGCCGTCTCGCTTCTCCCGGGCCGACATAATCCCGGTGCCCCGGCGATCATTCGAGAAGACTATACCTTATCGACAAGTTGTCCAATGACCATGTAAGACTCAACTCGATCTATCAAATCATTTCTTAACATGACCTTGCTTTCCAACTTCTATCGAGACTCCCAAGTTGCGGGACCGATCTCGTGTGCGGGACTTATCAAGACTTAGCGAGACTCCCAAGTAGCTGGACTGATCTCGCGTACGGGACTTATCAAGACTTAGCGAGACTCCCAAGTAGCGGGACCGATCTCGCGTGCGTGAATTATCAAGACTTAGCGAGACTCCCAAGTAGCAGGACCGATCTCGCATGATTTCTTATCTAGACTTATCGAGACTTAACGAGACTCTTAAGTAGCGGGACCGATCTCGTGTGCGAGACTTATCGAGACTCCCAAGTAGCGGGACCGATCTCGGCGACAACCAGTCGCGTGGACCTTCCTTATCCGTGGCATACTTTTTACTAAACCGACCGTGGCTTGTGTCTTAAACAGGTCTGGTTCTCTAGATGACGCTATTGCTCAAGTCATATACTTTATACGACAAGCCTTGTTCTCGAGGGACTACGCGACTTGACAACCGTAGATAGAGCGGGATAGTGCTAGAAATGGCTTAGATAGCCCGGCACAACTCCTGTCTAACTTATTCGAAAATGACTTGGCGAGCAAAGGCTACGCCGAGCTACGAATCGAGGGAACATGTCGTGCACGCGTTCGACTTGAACAACCAAGTTCTCGGGTGCATAGACTTAAGCCACAAGCCGTGCAATACGACTTAGCCTACGGGACATGCGAAGGCTATGCCAAGCCTTGGACGACGGGACCGTGTAAGATTTATCAAGCATTCACGTGGGCGACGCCTATGACTTAGGCTAGTTCGAGGGTCGTAGCAACTTAGCAACTTAGGCCAACTTTCTTCTTCTAAGCCATGGGACGAAGGATCGAGTGTCATTTTGAAAGCACGCTGAGCCGACTTCTAAGCAGACCGTGGGACCATTTTCTATGTTCTTAGACATTTTGACCCGTCGGGATTTTCTCTTAGCTATGTGGATGCGTCTCTTTTATTATCAAGCCTAACTTGTGCAAGTTGAAAACATACGCGTTATTAAGTAAAGGCTAAGATGAGGCGTGTTCACCGAAACTACCCTACCTGAGCGAGGAGTCGCCTCGATCGAGCGAGCCTTCGAGCAGCCGTTGCAAGGCTAAGTCCCAACGCCGTCGGCATTTCGATTTCTTCGATTGACTTTGCGGAAAGGGCACTACATTTCCCAAAGAACTTCCCGGTATGCCACCGGAGAGAGAGATAGAGTTCACTATCGACTTGATTCCAGGAACGGCACCAGTGTCAGAGAGAGTCTACAGAATAGCACCATCAGAGTTGGAGATCCTGTACAAGATTATTGAAGAACTCAGAACCAAGGGATTCATTCGTGCTAGTGGATCACCTTGGAGAGTCCCGATACTTCTTGTAAAAAAGAAGGATGGTACGTCAAGATTTTGTGTTGATTATCGTACCTTGAATTTTGTAACAATAAAGAACAGATATCCCCTACCCAGGATAGATGATTTATTTGATCAACTCAGTGGGGCAGCAGTATTCTCGAAGATTGACTTGTGGTTGGGGTACCATCAGATCAGAGTCAGAGAGCAAAACATTCCGAAGACAACATTCAGATCTAGATATGGACATTGGAAGTTCTTTGTTATGCTATTTGGAGCAACCAATGCGCCAGCCGTATTCATGGACCTCATGAATCGTATCTTCATGCCCTATTTGGACCAGTTCGTGATAGTGTTCATAAACGACATCTTAGTCTATAGTAAGAATGAGGCAGAGCATGAGCAGCATCTTCGTATAGTTCTTCAGATTCTCAGAGAGCACCAGTTTTATGCGAAGTTCAGTAAGTGCAAATTTTGGCTTGATCCCATTTCATACTTAGGTTACATCATCACCCGAGGTGGAATGGAAGTGGACCCCTAGAAGATAGTTTCCATAGAGACATGACCCGTTTCCAGTACCGTCGCAGAAGTTCGTAGTTTCCTAGGATTTGTCGGCTATTACCGACGATTTGTGTCAGACTTTGCTCGAATTTCGGCACCATTGACGCAGTTGACCCGCAAGGATGTGCAATTTGATTGGATAGTAGAGTGTCAGAGTTCATTCGAGAAGTTGAGGCGAAGATTGATGACGGCTCTCATTCTCACGCTTCCAGATGGGACTGGAGGATTTTTAGTTTATTGTGATGCTTCTGGCAGAGGATTGGGATGTGTCTTAATGCAGTATGGTAAGGTAGTAGCTTATACGTCACATCAGCTTCGTGATCATGAGAGGAATTATCCTATCCATGACTTAGAATTAGCAGCAGTGGTCTTCGCACTCAAGTTGTGGAGGCATTATTTGTATGGACATCAGGTAGAGATTTTTACCGACCACAAGAGTCTTAAGTATGTGTTTACTCAGAAAGATCTTAACATGCGTCAGAGGATATGGTTAGAGCTACTTGTGGATTACGACATCAACTTACAGTATCATCCTGGGAAGGCCAACGTAGTTGCAGATGCGTTGAGTAGAAGAGCAGGAGCTTATTTTCTAACAGCACAGCCAGAGTTATTAGCAAAACTTCAGAAGATGGGAATAGAAGTGGTTCTTCCTACCAATGTGGCATTAATGTCCAGTATGCAAGTTCAGTCCAGTATAGTTGAGAGGATCAAGATAGCTCAATCAACAGATTCTAAGCTTCAGCGACTTAGGGCAGAATATGAAGCAGAAAGAAGAACAGAGTTATGTATTCACGAAGACTGTACACTTCGATATGGAAGGCATCTTTGTGTACCTAGTGGAGGTATCAGGCAAAAGATCATGTCAGAGGCTCACAGTTTGCAGTATTCAATTCATCTCGGTGGTACGAAGATGTATCGTGACATCCGTCAGCATTTCTGGTGGAATAGCATGAAGAGAGAGAGAGATAGCCCGGTTTATCTCTCGTTGTTTAGTTGCCAACAAGTTAAGGCTGAACATCAGAGACCAGCAGGACTTCTTCAACCTTTGTCGATCCCAGAATGGAAATAGGAGTATATTACCATGGATTTTGTAACTGGATTACCTAAGTCTCTAGCTGGGAGAGATGCTATCTGGGTTATAGTTGACCGGCTCACGAAGGTAGCTCATTTTATCCCTTTCAGAATTGGCCAGTCAACAGATCAGCTTACAGAGATATACCTCAGACAGATAGTCAGATTGTATGGAGTGCCAGTTAGTATCATATCAGACAGAGATTTAAGATTTACATCGCACTTTTGGCAGAGTCTTCAAGAGAGTTCGGAGACTGGTCTCAAGTTCAGTTCAGCATATCATCCGCAGACAGATGGTTCGTCAGAACGCACGATTCAGACTCTCGAAGATATGTTACGATCATGTACACTCGACTTCGGTGGTTCATGGAAAGATCACCTGCATCTAGTGGAGTTCTCCTATAACAACAGTTTCCAGGCCAGTATCCAGATGGTACCCTTTGAAGCACTGTATGGCAGGAAGTGCAGATCCCCGTTAGCCTGGGATGATATAGGTGAGAGGCAAATGCTTGGTCCAGAGATGGTTACGAAGATAATCGAGGAGGTCAGACAAGTCAGAAATCATCTTCGAGTTGTCCAAGATCGTCAGCGTCATTAGGCTGATTCTTATCGGCGTCCTCTTGAGTTCTCTATCGACGACCATGTATTCCTTAGGATCTCACCTACCCGTGGCGTCATTCGATTCGGCGTACGGAGAAAGCTTAGTCCTAGGTATATAGGGACGTTTGATATTCTCGAGCGAGTAGGCGATGTGTCCTATCGTCTCGCTCTTCTACCGTCGTTACGTGAGGTATATGACGTATTCTATGTATCCCAATTACGATGGTATATCCCAGATCTGATCCATATCCTTGATCATTCAGAATTGGTTGTTGGCACCAACCTTTCGTATGAAGAAAGGCCCGTATCCATATTGGACCGAAGAGAAAAGTCACTCAAGAACAAGACTATTAAGTTAGTCCGCGTTGCTTGGGGTCATCACTCTTTAGGTGAGTCAACGTGGGAGCGTGAGGATGATATCCGATTGCGATATCCATACCTGTTTGACTCATAAGGTATAATGTCTTCCTTATGCCTTATGCTTTTACTTCCTTGCCTGCATACATAATTGTTTGATTGACTACAAGTCGTAGATTGCTTGTGCTTTAGTATAGCTTGTCCCGACATCTCTAGCCTCTTGATTAAATTCTGAGGACGGAATTCTTTTAAGGTGGGTAGAGTTGTCACCTTCGGATTTTGTTATGCATATTTTGGTATACGTGTACGTATCTTGGACCCATATTTCGACTTGTCCTGGCTGGCTAGTCTTGGGTTTTTGTATTGGCATGGGTTAATTAGCATTTCATGGTTCGTGTGGTCTATTTTGGTCTTGGCATACATCGGGTTCGGTTGGGTTCGGCTTGGTTTGGTTCGGTTTGGTTTTGAGTTGTCACACTCGTTTCCCGTTATACGTATTTTTAGTATACGTATACGGATTCCCGGCCCGTATTTTGACTTGTCTAGCCTGACTTGACCTATTTTGGCTTGACTTGGTTTACCTTGGTTCATTTTGGCTTGGCTTGGTTTGGTTTGTTTTGGTTCATCATGAGAGAGGGAGGGTTGATATATAAGTCAACTACACACTCTCTCCTCCATAACTTTCATTTACTTCTTCATCTTCTTCATTTACTCCTCCCACTTACACCCAAGCCCTAGGCAAGTGCAACTTGCTTCATGATGGATCTTCCATTTTATTTTTCCATTCTCTTCTCTATTTGATTCTAAGCCTCTTTAGAGCTTGGCATTTTCGATTTTGATGGATGGATTTTTGTAGATCTAAGTTTTGATCTTTTCTTATTTTTCTTGATTTTGATCTATTAAATCTTGGTATTTCCTAAAACCAGTCATCCTTGGCTATAGGAAATCTCGTTCTATGTTGTTTAGACCATTGGAAGTCTCAATTCGGACTTGTTTTGAGCAAGTTATGGCATTTTGAAGTTTTTGGGTTCCATGGGTTCTTCTTTGCTGTTTTGGGGAAGAAGAATAGTGCCAGATGCAACCTGCCCCGCATGCGCTTCTTAGCGCAGTGCAACTTGTCCAGCACGCGCATCTTAGCGCGACACACCCTGACCCAGCGCACGCTTCTTAGCACGGCGCAACCTGAGTCAGGCGCAACCTGAGTCAGGCACAACCTGACCTTGCGCAGCTCAGTCTGGCGCAATCTAGCCCAACGCCCGTTGGGCCCTGGCGCAACCTGACATGGTGCACCCCAGTCAGGCGTAACCTGACCTGGCGCACCCCTGTCCGGCGCAACCTAGCCTCGCGCAGCCTATTGCCTGGCGCAACCCAGCCTGTCTTGACCCGACTTGCCTTGGTGCAACTTGACCTGACCTGGCACAACCTAATGTTTGGGCGCAACCTGTAGTCTTGGCACCCCTAGTGCCTAGCGCAGTCTATTACCCTGGCGCAACTTGGCTAATGCCACTTATTGGCCATGGTACCCCTTGCATGATTTATCATTTAATTATTAGTTTTATGTTAATTACTTACCCTTTGTACTTGACCCATTTGTGATGACCCGACTCGATAACTTGTTGAGCCTAGCATGACTTGCCAGTATTGATGTTGATATGAACACGACATAAAAATCTAGATAGTGGCCCGTTGAGGCGCGCTCTTGATAAGAACTCTTAACATGATAAGTAACTTGATAAGGCATGTACAGTCTTGACAGTGCCCCGTCGAGGCATACTGCTGACAAGTAATCTTGACAAGTAACAAGTAACATGACATGACATGATAAACTTTAATGCTGTTGCGACAGCTACCTGACTTGCTAAGTAACTCTTGTCTTGACACCGTAGTTGATTTTCTTGATTGTGTCTGTGTAAGCTACCTGTCTCGTTTGTATCATGTCTAGGACATGAATTCCTGGTTACCACGGTCAGGGATTCATAATAAATCTGACTAGGTTAATGACTAGATGATCAAAGTAGCTCATATAGAGAGATGTTTCCAGTTACAGGCGATCCCGTTATCCCGGCCACACCTGATGGACTTGTAGCCTGTCGACGAGTAGGGCACATTTTCAGCCCACTGTCATGTAGGGCACTTCTTGAAACAAGTAATATGCATACTGTCATGTGTTTCACTCAAAGTCACATAATAATTCTTGATAACTCTTACATGAACCTCGCCTGGATAACCTGGATAGCTGCAAGGCTTGTGACTGCGGGAACATCTCATTGCATCTTGCTAGTAACTAGGCTTGTGATAACCCTAGTTAGTTAAAGTATCAAGCCGTACTCTTTGCTTGGCCGTGAATGATGGATGTAGTCCAGTCTAGTCTTGTCTAATCGATGCCAATCTATGATTACTTCAGCACATGCTTGCCTATGCTTTACTCTTGTCGATAATTGGTTGGAGACTAAGCTCTGTTCAGGTGAAGGGTTACAACCCCGGTCCTTTTTTGGTTTACGGGTTGTAACTTGGCTACCGGAATAGTCCCTTAGTTGTCTTATCATTTATCACCTTGTTTTCTCTAACTCATATCTTTTATTACCATTTATGTTCCCATGTGCTAATAAGCTAGTTTTAGTTCTTAAGTGAAGCCTCCCTTGTGGCACTTGCTCTTATGGGGTCTGACCCAGCTGGTTTTTTATGGCTAGATTTTGGAGTAGGACTCGAGGATTCTCTAGCCTTCCAGCCAGATGGTGACCAATAGGCGCAACCCTGGCAACGAGTGGGTTCTTATTTTGCTCTCCCACTCTCTTGTAAAAATATTCTTTTGAGACGTTTAGCCGTCGAGCAAGTGTTAGCTCGTATGCAATTTTACTTACTGTCTGCCTACGGTCTGTAACATGATTAACAATCCTAGGGTTGATCATGTATGACTGAAACTCTTGCTAGTCTTCACATTTTGTATAACTAGCTTCATGATCATCTGAATATGTAATGTTTCACTACAAGAAAAATGGCTTTTCTTGACGGTTTTTCCCCGTCAAGAAAGACTTTTCTTGACGGTTTTGGATCCGTCATCTAGGCCCCCGTCAAGAAAAGTCGACGCTTTTCTTGACGGTTTTTTATTTGTTTTCTTGACGGTTTTAAACCGTCAAGAAACAAGCTTGTCTTGACGGTTTTAAACCGTCAAGAAAACAAACAAAAAACCGTCAAGAAAAGTGTCGACTTTTCTTGACGGGGGCCTAGATGACGGGTAATGACCGTCAAGAAAAGTCTTTCTTGACGGGGAAAAACCGTCAAGGAAAATATTTTTTGATGTTTAAAAACCGTCAAGAAATGAATTTTTTTTGACGTTTTGCAATCGTCAAGATAAACATGTTTACAATAATATCAATATATTCCAGAATCCAATTACCAAACACACATAATATCAATATATGCCAGTTACAACACACACATAATATTATAATACACAATCTTTTTATTGATCACAAATACAAAGTTTGTACATCACAAACATCCAAGAATGATATATACAAAGTATACAAAAATTCTTCTCAAGATTGGAGGAAGAAGAGTACAAAGAATCACAAGCATGACCATAATTATGATGATGATCCTCAAGGTGATAATATGAGCTTGATTTCCTTCAAGAGTCTTCTCAGGATTGTGGACGAAGGAGAACAACCTGGTTATTGTCAAGAACAAACAAAGAATCACATACTAAGGTTATCCACCTATGAATTCTTCCATTTTAGATAGCTTCATTGCCACATCCACCTGTAACATTATAAAACTATGTAGTTCTAGTTCAATATTTTCATAAATGAAATATTGCATCTAGTCTTATGGACATATCAAGAAAACTAGCAAGTTCGTGGGGAAGTATATTTATCACATCATTAGAAGAAAGCAAAAGGTAAGGTGATGGTCTGATGGCCCAATGCACCCTGCACATAAATCTTGCAACAAATTTCAAGTACCAATCATATAACTCTAGTTGGCATATGTAAGAAGAAAGGGAAAATGAATAGATTCCAATTAAGATGCAAATGGAGCCCTTAAAATTGCTACGTGAAAGACAATAAACAACTTCCTAGTTTAGAAATGTGTCTGAATAAAATATTAACTAATAGAAAGAACAATACAAATTGGGTGGTATTGGTAGTATCCTCCTACAGGACATTAATTATGTGGGAAAACACATAATAAAGCACTATGTAAGTTTAAAAATACATCAAACAATCTCATGATGTGTGTAGTATGAGTACTATATGTGGATTATGAAACTATAACTATAAAGTTGTTTGAAATCTAAAATTATGATGAACAGAAAATAGTTTATCGAGCCAAATAGAGAATCCTTTATATGGGATAGCTGATGTATAGTTGTTTCAAGTTTATGGAGTTGTCTTTGCTAACCTTGCACCTAAGGCCTAACCTTGCATCTCTATTATGTCCTACTTCATATGCATAACGAGTACTTGGAGCCAATTGTTTCTTAATTTTATCGAGGAATGCCTATATACAATATTTATGTCCTACCCAAGGGCTTATTTTTAAGAATTTTTTGTTGTTACCTTCACTCATGAAACAAACCAAACAGTTCTAGAATATGCACATAATATTTCAAGGGTATGTTGTTGCTGTTGGTCTTGCTCCCTTTCCTGCTACTTTTTTTCCTTCTGAGTTAGGACTAAATTGTTGTAGAAGACGTACCACCTCATGATGCTAGGACTAAACATATGTTACCACAATTAATATACTTTTTAAGAAGAACATCACTAGTATTTAACTTGTTTTGATGAAGAAGCCATATCAATTTAATTACCAGTCCCGCATAATATCCTCAACCTTATTTTAAACATGGATATCACCTTCCAAATATCCTTCTAAATACTGGGCCTTCTTAGGAAAATTTCTTAGATAAATGATATAACTTGCTTCTATTGACATAGATAATAGTTAGTTGTTTAACTAAAACAAGATCAATATGAATTAAAGCTTATCTAAATACTTGGTACAGTTTCCAATGTTGTCAAGTATGTTTCCTGTTAAGATATTGTTTCTCATATAACTGAAGAAACAAAGTTGGTAAGGAACAAGCAATGAAGGTAAATACACATGTAAGTCACCACATTGAAAGGAATCATGGAACTCACAAAAACCATAGCCTTGTCAGTTGGCACATATCAGTAAAGTGGGTTCCTTCTAAATTGTTCTCTTGCAGTTCCTTGTAAATACTAGAGGGGCTTGCCATAAAACTAGAAAGTCAAATGGTGGTTATCTATCTTATTTGTAATGACACTGAACCAAGAAGCAGACATGCTGAAATTCTACTATACTGTGAAAGTGTCTAGTTGTAGGTACAAGACTTCTATTGGGGACCAACAGAGTGAATTGTAATGCCCCTCGAGCTCAATAGAAGAATCAACTGAACGGGTATGTAAAAATGGCCCTTGTTATACAAATCATGATATCAAAGCAACACTAAATATAAACCTAGCATTCTAAAGGCATGCTTCTTTAGAAGATCAAAATCAAAACAACATTAGAACTTACAACCTATATGAGAGAAGTATTACAGAGCCAACAGTTCAAAAGTCCTTATATACCACAGAGAAAGGCAGCGCTCCTCAAGCTCATTAGAAGAATCAAAATAAAGGGATATGCAAAACTGGCCCTAGTCATACAAATCATGATATGAAAGCACAAATTATAAACCTAGCAATCCAAAATGCATTCTTCTTTAGGAAATGGCACAGACTAAAGATTGATATAATATTAAGATGAAAACAAACTCCTAAGAGGATAAGATCATTACATTCAAGGATTAACTTGAACAAACAAAAAGGTTCATCAACAAATGAAACAAATCAAAAGAGAAGTATTCCATAAAGAACCAAAAGAGCAAACCAAAAGAGTTTTTCAACCTATGAAGCAAACCAAAATAGCATTAGAACTTAAAAGCCATATTAGAGAAGTATTACAGAGCCAACTGCTCAGAAGCCCTTGGTAACGAAATCAATTTTTATTGAAAACATATTCCATTGTAGTTATTCAGAGTACTACTTATATATGTTCTACATGAATGAAGCATTTTTAAGAATTCCATAAACTATTGCAGGTTCAGAAAAAGGATGTGTTGCTACAAATCAAACACCGATTCACCACCGATGTAGGACTGACAATTCAACAATGTATTAGGACTTAATCCAACAAATCAACTATCATGTTTAACAAAATTGCAAAAGAAGGGAATAGGCCTTCTACAAAGTTGAAATTTGTGATTATAGCACCCTAACTGAGTTATGTAACAGCTTATAGTGTAAGGAAAATAATGACCTGAGCAAATGATACTAGGACTAAACATATGTTCCTTCTAAATTGTTCTCTTGTAGGAGACACAGACCAATCATCATCGACACGCATATATGAAATAGCAAAACCAACCCAAGAGTTTCAGAAATATACCGAAGGGCAAGTCGGAATCCGAAGGGACGCCTCGGACTCGTGCTACGTGTGCGGACACGGACGTCGCCTCGCCGTGTCGCGGCTGCGATCATCGGGTCGGCTACGGGAAGCACGCACGGAACGGGAAGCGTCCACGGGAAGCACGGGCAGCAAGGTCGGCTCTGCGGGGAAGCACGGGAAAAGCCGACGGGTCGGGACTGAGCCGAAGAGCTCGCCGGAGCTAGGGTTTCCGGGGGGGGTCGGGATGAAGAACATGGGAGAGGGGTTTAGGGCTGTGGAGAAAATCGGGGTCGGAAAGGAAGGGGGAAGAGGGAACGCTTGAAGTCGGCTGCGGGGATGAGAGGGGAGACGGCGGATTGCCGGAGAACAGGGTTAGGGCACGGTCGGGAGGGCTGTGGAAGTCGGGGTGGCTGACGAGATGGTCGGAAAAGAAGCTA
The DNA here is from genome assembly GCA_029216955.1 of Iris pallida. Lineage (NCBI taxonomy): Eukaryota > Viridiplantae > Streptophyta > Magnoliopsida > Asparagales > Iridaceae > Iris > Iris pallida. The sequence continues at coordinate 34,231 of JANAVB010029419.1, read as the reverse complement.
GGGAAGAGGGCGGAGGAGAGGGGGAGACTTACAGGCTCGGTCGCCGGTCGGGGTTCGCCGGCCGGGGGAAGACTTCCACCGGAGGGGGAGCTCGAGAGGGAGAGGGATGGGGGAAGGAGGAAAAGAAGTATGTGGATGTGAAATATATAAGAAACCCTCGATTCCCAAATTTTGTTAAAACCGTCAAGAAAATTTTTTTTTTGAAAAAATTACGAAAATGGCATCTGAAATGTGCGCGCCTTTTTTTTTTGCACATGCATTACTTGACGGTTATCAGCAAACCGTCAAGTAATGCAATGGGTTTTCTTGACGCTTTGTATAAAACCGTCAAGTAATATGGTCAAATTTTAATATATAACAGAAAAATGGGTGTTTTGTTGACGTATGTCTAAAACCGTCAAGATAACTGCTTTCCTTGACGGTTTTGACCATACGTCAATAAATTGACCGTCAAGAAAGGTCATTTTTCTTGTAGTGTTTGAGACGCCTTACTTTGTATGTCTGATGATCTAACATCTTGTAACATTTACTGACTTGCTTGAGATTGAGACACTAGACTTGTTCATGACCATAAGAGACTGTTGGCTTGTAGATAAACCCTCGTGCATCTAGACAGCCGTGATCGTATATTGAGGTAGATTATACTTCAATGTTCGTAGCTGGCTGTGTCTGTCCCCCGCTTTCCAGTATTCTAGTTCTGTGGCATGACAGAACTCAATATCCCTATCCGACGGCATCCCCGGTAACTCGTCTGAGAAGACATCGATAAACTCTGCAATTAAGGGATGAGGCAGCTCCTTGTCTTCTACTATAACTCCACAAATAGCACTATCAGTCTCCCCCCTGCTTCCTTAGCAATCTCAAATATTGGCTTCCCTGAAGGACTGAACACAACCCTACCTCCTCTACAATATTTGCTAGTGTCACGCCCCACCAGAACCAGAATACTGGAGAGCGGGGGACACACACAGCCAGCTACGTATATAGAAGTGTAATCCACCTCGATATACGGTCACGGCTGTCTAGATGTATGAGGGTTTATCTACAAGCCATCAGTCTCTTATGGTCAAGAACAAGCCTAGTGTCTCAATCTCAAGCAAGTAATAATAGTTACAAGATGTTAGACCATCAGATATTCAATAGTAAGGCGTCCTATACATTTCATATACAGATGATCATGAAGCTAGTCGTACAAAATACGAGGACTAGCAAGAGTTTCAGTCATACATGATCAACCCTAGGATTTGTTAATCATGTCACAGCCCGTAGGCAGATAGTAAGTAAAGTATTCAACACGAGCTAATACTTGCTCGGCGGCTAAACGTCTCAAAAGAATAATTTTACAATTAGAGTGGGAGAGCAAAATAAACCCACTCGTTGTCAGGGTTTCTTCTAGTGTTCACAATTTAGCTGGAAGACGGAAAGATCCTCAGGTGCTGCTCCGAAATCTGGCCATACAAAACCAGCTGGATCAGACCCCAGAAAGAGCAAGTGCCATAAGGGAGGCTTCACTTAAGAACTAAAACCAGCATATTAGCACATGATATATAAAGGATAACGAAAACATGAGTTAGAGAAAGCAGGGTGATAAACGATAAGAAAACTAAAGGACTATTCCAGTAACCAAGTTATAATCCGTAAACCAAACAAGGACCGGGGTTGTAACCCTTCACCTGAACAGAACTTATTTTCTAACCAAATATTGAATAAGTAAAGTATAACAGTAACGGGCTGAAGAAACCATGTACTGGCCTTGTCTAGGTAAGACTAGACTAGACTCCATCCATCAATCACGACCAAGAAATGAGTACGACTTGATACTTTAACTAACTATGGTTATCACAAGCCTAATTACTAACAAGATGCATTGAGATGTTCTAACAGACACAAGCCCTGCAGACTTAATCCAGGTTATCCAGTTGCAAGTTACGAGAGTTGGATTAGGTGACTTAGGGGTGCAACATATGACAGTGTGCTGGAAATATGCCCTACTCGACGGCAGGCTACAAGTCCAATTAAAGCGTCCAGATAACAGGACTGCCTGTAGCTGGGAAATCTCTTCATGGACTACTTGATCATTCTAGTCATTATCCTAGTCAGATTCAGTATGAATCCCTGACCGTGGTAACCAGGAATCCATGTCCTAAACATGATACAAGATGAGACATGTAGCTTATACAAGCACAAACACCCACGATGTCAAGACAAGAGTTACTTAACAAGTCAAGATAGCCGTCGCAACAGCATATCAAGATTATCATGTTAGGTTACTTATCAAGATTACTTATTATGTCAAGAGTGCGTCACGACGGACCACCATCAAGAATTATCATATTAGTTACTTGTTAAGAGTGCACCACGACGGGTCACTATCAAGAATTGTCATGTCATGTTTTTATATCGTGTCCATGTGATCATGACGTGATCATGGTTCAACTAAGATAAGTTATGCCCAAGATTCACAATAATCAAATCGGGTAGTCACAAGTCAGGCTGAGCACAAGATGTAAGCAATTTAAAACATAAAACAATATAATAATAAAAGAACAAGCAAAGGACAAGGACATGGGGGCCAAGGAAGCATGTGGCCAAGGACTCATGCGACGAAAGAATACATGCGGTCCAGGAATACATGCGGTCCGCAGGACTGCATGCGGCCAAGGGGTTCATACGGTCAAGGATGCATGCATGCGGTCTGCTGACTCATACGGTCAAGGGGTTCATACGGTCAAGGATGCATGCATGCGGTCCGCAGACTCATGCTGTCCGCAGGACTCATGCGGTCAAGGGGCTCATGCGGTCAAGGATGTATGCATGTAGTCCGCAGACTCATGCGGTCCGTAGGACTCATGCGGTCAAGGGGTTCATGCGATCAAGGATGCATGCGTGCGGTCCGCAGACTCGTGCGGTCCACAGGACTCATGCGGTCAAGGGGTTCATGCGGTCAAAGGATGCATGCATGCGGTCCGCAGACTCATGCGGTCCGCATGATTCATACGGTCAAGGGGTTCATACGGTTAAGGATGCATGCATGCGGTCCACAGGACTCATGCGGTATGCAGGACATATGCGTCTAGACTGTTCATCTTCTCCAAAAATCCGAGAAGGATGGACATGGAACTCACAAACTTCCAAAGTCCATAAATCACTCAAAATAAGTCAAAATTCGGGTTTTCAAAGGTCCATTTTGAGTGAAATCGAATTCTCTACTACATAGAACAATCAAAACATAAAAATAATAAAGTTTGATAGATAAAAATCCAAGAAAACCGAAATGACACAAACTTAGATCTACAAAGATCCCTTCATCTAACCCAAGAACTCCAAGTTCTAAAGAGGCTTAGAATCAAGAGGAAAAGATAATAGAATAATAAAATCTAAGATCCATCATGAAGCAAGATTGCACTTGCCTAAGCTCTCTAGGTTGGTGGGAGAGTAATGGAGAAGAAGAAGAAAAAATAAATGGAAGTAATAAAGAGAGAAAAAGGGGTGGTTGGGTTTTATAAAGAGAGGGGATGGTTCAACATGTTGAACCAACCATCAAAATAAACCAAACCAAGCCATCCAAAGTAAGACAAGTTGGACCAAACCAACCCAAGGTCAACTCTAGTCAAGATACATCAAGGCAAGCCATAAAGAAATACGAAAAATACAGTATATAATATACGAGTCGAAATCCGTATACGTACACTGGAATACGTATAACGGAAAATGGGAGTGACAACTCTACCCACCTTAAAAGAATTTCGTCCTCAAAATTTAATCAAGAGGCTAGAGATGTCGGGGGCAAGCTATACTAAAGAACAAGCCAACTATGACTAGCAACCAATCAAGCAACCATTCATGCAAGCAAGGAATTTAAAATCATAAGGCATAAGGAAGACATTCTGCTGGAAACCTCTCTGCCGGTTCTGCATCTGAGCTTGGGTCTGGGCATAGTGCTGGGGTCTCTGCTGCTGGAAGACTTGTGCCTAAGACGACAATGGCCTCGGAGGCTGGTACTACTGCTGTACTGGTGCTGGGGCTGGTCCCCTAACCGATAGACTAGTTAGGTTCGACAATGATAAACTGGCTCTAATCAAACAGGACCCTATCTTGCGGTCCGGTGCCCCACAAGCCAAGCACAATCCCTGTGCTCTACGACACTCTGATACTACATGCCCTGGCTTCCCACAAAGAGTGCAGACCATTACGGAAGACTACTTCTGCTTCTGTTGCTGAGGGAACGTCGGTGTAGAGTGCTGAACCGACGAAACCGAATTCGCCCTTCGGAGAACTCCAACAGTCAAAGCCCTACCTGCCGGGGCTGGTGCTGAGGACAGACTCATCTGCCTATGGGACCTCTTCCGGCATCCAGTTCTGTCCACGATCCTCTGTGAGGTATACCCATGCCTCTTTGCTGCTCGCAAGACGGCATCAAACGTCTGGTGCTCAAACTGCTCTACTGATATAATGATCTCTAAGTGAAGCCCCTGTTGGAATCGCTGGCTCGATACAATTCGGTTGTCACCAAGTTGGGAGTAAACCGACTGTCTTGAAAACTCGGCCGAATAACCGTGGACCGTCCTTCCCATATGCTTGAGATTAGTGAATCTCGTCTGCAGATCACAGCGAGCTACTGCGTTGAAGTACTTGGTCTGGAACTTGTCACTGAATACCGCCCACAAAGCAGGCGTCGCTAATCCAACTGCTAACATCGCCCACCAGGTGCGGGCTAAGTCCAATAATTATAGGCACACTACTGCCACCTTCTTTTCCTCAGGAATCCTAGCTGCTTACTGGATAACCTCTGTGTCCTGAAACCATGCATCAACAGCGATAGCATCTTCACTGCCATCAAAAGAAGGGAGGGTTCAGGCACTTGAAGTTGTTGGCTGTATTGTTCCCTTGGAAACCAACTCTGCCTATGGCATCTTGTAATGTCTGGTACAGGACATCGCCCCGACGATCTTGTGATGCAAGCAATTCCCGGATGAGTCTTGCCAAGGTTCCATTGTCAGGTTCTGCAAGCTGGACTAGCAAAACATGTGGCTCTTGACCCCCGTAAGGCATAACTCTGGAGGCTATCCCTGAGTGCTGGGCTTGGTCCCCAGGTTATTGCTGGTTCACTAGAGGTGCTCCGCCGGGCTGATCGGCAGGACCAGAAACAATGCCACTGAAGAAATGACATGGGAAATAATAAGAAAGGACCAAGATAGATCGAGGATATAAGCACGTGATCAGGTCAAGATTTCAGGAAGATTAGAAGACACGAGTAGAGATCAAGGGCGAGTGCTGATTGAGACATCTATTCGGTAAAACCTCCACACATCTTGATTTACAAGACCTGCATGGGCCACCACTTAAACCGTGTCATACCCCACCAGAACCAGAATACTAGAGAGCAGGGGACAGACACAGCCAGCTACATATATAGAAGTGTAATCCACCTCGATATACTGTCACGGCTGCTTAGATGTATGTGGGTTTATCTACAGGCCATCAGTCTCTTATGGTCAAGAACAAGCCTAGTGTCTTAATCTCAAGCAAGTAATAATAGTTACAAGATGTTAGACCATCAGATATTCAATAGTAAGGCAACCCATACATTTCATATACAGATGATCATAAAGCTAGTCGTATAAAATGCGAGGATTAGCAAGAGTTTCAGTCATACATGATCAACCCTAGGATTTGTTAATCATGTTACAGCCCGTAGACAGACAGTAAGTAAAGTATTCAACACGAGCTAACACTTGCTTGGCGGCTAAATGCCTCAAAAGAATAATTTTATAATTAGAGTGGAAGAGCAAAATAAATTCACTCGTTGCCAGGGTTTCTTCTAGTGTTCACCATCTAGCTGGAAGGCGGGAAGATCCTCGGGTACTGCTCCAAAATCTGGTCATACAAAACCAGCTGGATCAGACCCAGAAAGAGCAAGTGCCACAAGGAAGGCTTCACTTAAGAACTAAAACCAGCATATTAGCACATGATACATAAAGGATAACAAAAAATATGAGTTACAGAAAACAGGATGATAAACGATAAGATAACTAAAGGACTATTCCAGTAACCAAGTTACAACCCGTAAATCAAACATGGACCAGGGTTGTAACCCTTCACCTGAACATAACTTAGTCTCTAACCAATTATCGAATAAGTAAAGCATAACAGTAACGGGCTAAAGAAACCATGTACTGGCCTTGTCTAGGCAAGATTAGACTAGACTCTATCCATAAATCACGACCAAGCAATGAGTACGGCTTTATACTTTAACTAACTAGGGTTATCACAAGCCTAGTTACTAACAAGATGCATTGAGATGTTCTAACAGCCACAAGCCCTACAGACTTAATCCAGGTTATCCAGTAGCAAGTTGAGAGAGTTGGATTAGGTGACTTGGGGGTGCAACACATGACGGTGTGTTGGAAATGTGCCCTACTCGACGGTAGGCTACAAGTCCAATTAAAGTGCCTAGATAATAGGACTGCCTGTAGCTGGAAAATCTCTTTATGGACTACTTGATCAATCTAGTCATTATCCTAGTCAGATTCAGTATGAATCCCTGACCGTGGTAACCAAAAATCCATGTCCTAGACATGATGCAAGACGAGACATGTAGCTTATACAAGCACAAACACCCACGGTGTTAAGACAATAGTTACTTAGCAAGTCAAGATAGTCGTCGCAACAACATATCAAGATTATCATGTTAGTTTACTTATCAAGATTACTTATCATGTCAAGAGTGCGTCACGACGGACCACCATCAAGACTTATCATGTTAGTTACTTGTCAAGAGTGCACCACGACGGGTCACTATCAAGAATTATCAAGTCATGTTGTTATATTGTGTTCATGTGATCATGCCGTGATCATGGTTCAATTAAGACAAGTTATGCCCAAGATTCACAATCATCAAATCGGGTAGTCACAAGTTAGGCTGAGTACAAGATGTAAGCAATTTAAAACATAAAACAATATAATAATAAAAGAACATGCAAGGGACAAGGGCATGGAGGCCAAGGAAGCATGTGGCCAAGGCAGGCGGCCAAGGACTCATGCGACCAAGGAATACATGCGGCCCAGGAATACATGCGGCCCAAACATGCGGTCCGCAGGACTGCATACGGCCAAGATACATGCGGCCCAAACATGCTGTCCGCAGACTGCATACGGCCAAAGGGTTCATGCGGTCAAGGATGCATGCATGCGGTCCGCAGGACTCATACAATCAAGGATACATGTATGCGGTCCGCAGACTCATGAGGTCCGCAGGACTCATGCGGTCAAGGGGTTCATGCAGTCAAGGATGCATGCATGCGGTCCGCTGACTCATACGGTCCGCAGGACTCATGCGGTCAAGGGGTTCATGCGGTCAAGGATGTATGCATGTGGTCCGCAGGCTCATGCGGTCCGCAGGACTCATACAGTCAAGGGATTCATGCGGTCAAGGATGCATGTATGCGGTCTGCAGACTCATACGGTCTGCAGGACTCATGTGGTCAAGGGGTTCGTGCGGTCAAGGATGCATGCATGCGGTCCACAGGCTCATACGGTCTGCAGGACTCATACGGTCAAGGGGTTCATACGGTCAAGGATGCATGCATGCGGTCTGCAGGACATATGCGGCCAGACTGTTCATCTTCTCCAAAAATTCGAGAAAGATGGCCGTGGAACTCACAAACTTCCAAAGTCTATAAATCACTCAAAATAAGTCAAAATCTGGGTTTTCAAAGGTCCATTTTGAGTGAAATCGAATTCTCTACAACATAGAACAATAAAAACATGAAAATAATGAAGTTTGATAGATCAAAGCACAAAAAATTGAAAATAACACAAACTTAGATCTATAAAGATTCCTTCATCTAATCCAAGAACTCTAAGTTCTAAAGAGGCTTAGAATCAAGCGGGGAAGATAATGGAACAATAAAATCTAAGATCCATTATGAAGCAAGATTACACTTGCCTAAGCTCTCTAGGTTGGCGGGAGAGTAATGGAGAAGAAGGAGAAGAAATAAATAGAAGTAATGAAGAGAGAAAAAGGGGTGGTTGGGTTTTATAAAGAGAGAGAATGGTTCAACATGTTGAATCAACCATCAAAATAAACCAAACCAAGCCATCCAAAGCAAGTCAAGTTAGACCAAACCAACCAAAGGTTAACCCTAGTCAAGATATATCAAGGCAAGCCATAAAGAAATACGAAAAATATAGTAAATAATATACGGGTCAAAATTCGTATACGTAGACTGGAATACGTATAAAAGAAAACGGGAGTGACAGCTAGCAAAGTGCCTACTCAACCAATCCATCCCGAGTACAATATCGTAGCTCACAAGTAGCATTACGAGCAAATACGCGCTTAATTCCCGGCCTCCTAATAAAACACTCCGCCCCTTGCAAACATCACCGACCAGTATAATACCTCCCCTGGTCATGATCTTGCAAGTCCAACCCAAAGGTTTAGCAGGTATATGATGCTTGAGAGCAAAAGATACAGATATAAAGCTATGGGATGCACCACTATCGAGTAAAGCTAAAGCTGGAATAGAATCAAGAAGAACAGAACCTGCTATGACAACGCCGACGGGCTCGGCCTCCTCAACAACCAGAGCAAACGCTCTGCCCTGAGCACCCCTCTGCTGCTGGTGCTGAGTAAATCGTTGCTGCTAAGTCGAAAGTAGTGGACCCCTCGGTTGTGCTGCAGGTAGTTTCGTTGGTGCTCCCGGAGCTGCACTTTCTCCCTGGAATGCCCTACGAAGGTTCGCAGGACACTCTCTCAACTGATGGCCCACGGCACCATAATAGAGATAAACCTCCAGCCTCTTCCTGCAAACCTCCCAAATTTGTCCAAGCTTCTTGCAGAAGTGGCACTGAGGGACATGTTGCACCTGCCTCTACTGCTGCTATGGCGTCTGCTAAATGGGCACCTTAGCCGGAGTCTGAAGCTGCTGCCGTGTCGGTAATGAACGGTGCTGGAGCTGAGGACGCTTAGCAGCCCCCGCGCTGCTAGTAGCCCCGGAAAAGAAGTCACGGTCCCTCTTAGGCTTCAGGCCCAACTCTCGCTCCACCTTGCGTGCCTCTGCAAGGATCTCAGCATACGTTGTGTAAAAAGAGGGAATGAGGATCTGCACATCCCAAGACAACCCCTCTCTGAAGCGGCTCGTCCTGATCTTCGGGACCCATACCATGTACTCTGCATATCGGCTCATCCTGTCAAACTCTACAGCGTACTCTTCAACAGACATGCCTCTCTGTTGGAGGTTCTGAAACTACCTCGCCAGATCAATCTTGTCCGTGGGGGAGAAGAACTTCTTCTAAAACAAGTCCTTGAACTCCACCCAGGTGTGGCCCTCTCTAGCTAGAGCCGGCTCGTTCCTGAACCAAGTACGGGCGATGTCCAACCGCCTCGACCTTCAGGTTATCTGTGAGACGGAAAACCCTCATGAGACGCTCGATATCCTCGAGCCAGTCATCTGCATAGATAATGCCCTCGGTCCCCTTAAAATCTCGAGGCCCTAATTTCTTGAAGTCTTGGATGTTGCCCGGCCTCGGCTGCTCTCCCTGAGCTAGAGCTCCTCGCTCTTCTGCTGTTAGAGCGAGCCGGTAGGCATCCTCCATACCCCGATGCATCGTATCTGCCTGCCTCTACTGAGTCGTCTCAAATTGGGCCCGCTGGGCCTCCATCATCTCCCGAAAGAAGGCAAACATCTGCCCCATATTGGTAAGCAGTGGAGGCGGAGGAGGCAGATTCCCAGCAACAGATGGAGGAGTCCTCTGCGTAGAAGGATGAATAACACCAGTGAATGCTCCCATCATAGCCTCCGGTACTGGGGTAGAAGCAACCGTAGCAACCTCAGGAACGGTCTTCGTAACTGGCGGAGGAACACCCCCTAATGCTGCTGTAGATACTCCGACTGCAGTAGATACAACTGGATCCGATCTGCGGGATGTAGCAGACCTCTCAGTATCCGCGGGTCCCAACTGTTGAGATCTAGTCTTCGCCATCCTGAAGGCAGATCGAAAGAAGAAGTCAATATGGCACAAGATGGATTACCTCAAAGGAGGACAGTTAGAATGCAAGAATCAATATTAGAAGAACAGTTGTATAGAGCAATGAATTGGAAGTTTTTTCTATTTGTGATTGAGTATCCTTAACCTATAGCCTATATCCTATGTATATACAGCAGGCTCGTAACAACACTCTAAGTCGAGTGTCACTACGATATTATACTAGTTGCAACTTCTGACCTGCATGGGCCACCATAAAAATGTGTCACAATCCGCACCCAATGTAAGGGCACGAATACGTAACAGCGCCCAACCTCCACCGCAGAAATGGCATTTTATGCTGTAAGTCTGCTATCTAACAATATATAAAAACCTATCATCTCCAAAAGGAGGACATACTATGAATACATGTAAGCTCAATCACAATCTAACAGGAAGAATAAATGATACGAATAAAGATAAGGATAATGATAAAGATAAAGATAAACTTAGAGTGTAAAGTATCTAGCATAAATCCAAAGAGAGTCACAAAGTAGTTTAATAAGTCTGAAATAACATAATATGTCTAAAATAAAAGTTGGAGACAAAGTCCAGTCAAATCCTAGTCTGACTGAGTCACTGCTAGAGCCTCCTCAGCTGGCACTAACCCCTGCTGGACTAGGGTCTCCTAGTCTACGCCCACTACGTCATGAGGACCGTAGTAGGTAGGACACTCGTCCTCGCCATAATCTGTAAAATTTTGTCAACATATCCAATCAGGATTGGATCGAGCACATTTCGAACAACAGCTCCCAATAAATGATAAGTGCTATATAACAGTAAATAGAGAGAATATACACAAGAAAATAAATGTACATGAAAGCAACATGGCAAGGAAAAAGTAGTAAACTAGGAAAAGAGTAAAGAGAACTGAATATATCATGTACAAGAGTCAAGAAACAACTATCTACGTGAGTGAATATTAGCTTTGACATGTGGCCGGCTTGGGAACTTGTACAAGGTCTACTAGCCTGGTTAATCATACGTAAAGTATATGATTAACACTCACAATGATCAATACAATGCACAAGGAGGGTATTAACCACACGTCTAGACTAATATTCCTCCGCCTCCGACTAGTATAGTAGATCCAACCATGACTCATTACGACACGGGATTCTAAGAGAAAGTAGCAAGTCTTCTCGAGGATCAGTGTCCATACATTGCACAAGAACTACAACAAGGCTTGCATAAGGTACACCAAGGTAAACAAGGAATAACAACTCATGACGAAATCCGTAAAATATCAATCCGTATGACCAATGTATCAAGAATCATGAATATATACACTAGATACAATAAACATAGTAAATATCATGAATGAAAAATCATCAGAGAATGTACTCGCCTGGTCCTGAACTGAGGAATCAATACTGCCACTCAATGAGCCTCGAAGGGTCAACTCGTGTAATAGTCTCCTAATGCTGAAACAAATAATACCAACATGTTCAGAATGGTCAAATTAGCTAGAATAGTCTACCCATAAGTCTAATTCTGGACACAGGAGCAAAACGGTAATTTTGGGCTAAAACGATGTCCGTCGTTAGACCCGCTTTGCACCAAAAAATGTGCCAGTATTTATGGTCTCTAAAGTCATCAAACTGAATGTCCACAGATTCGGTTTGACGATACTAACCCAATCGTATGTCCAAAGTTGAATTCCGGTTGGCCATACACAATTTCGTCCGTTGGATCGGGTCAT